>CAEFZP010005685.1:0-80000 GCA_903064625.1 Mallotus villosus
TAATCATGTATTTTTGTGATTAATCATCATAATTTTCAGTTTGGAGGATTCCATTAGATACTAATAATTTCATGAATTTCTTATTTTAAAGCAAACAGCAGGCAAAGGTTAACGTTGTACATCTGCCGGATCCAATTACATTGTTTCTTGCATGAACACTTTTCAATTTTTCATTTTGGCATTCCTAATTTATCTGCTAAAGAAATTATTTACATTAAGTACATAATATACATTAATGGTGATTCAATTTTTATTGAACATAATTGGCATCATGTGTTTGAGTGTGTTTAGCATTTCATTTCGAACAGAGGAGTAATTAGCTCTGATACTATCTAATTGAAAGACATTCTTCAAATAATAAACAGCAACAACAAAAAATACACATTCATCCCCACAGACTCCTATGTTCTGAGATGACATACATTAAATGCACAGGAAACACATGATACAAGACATCAACATCTTCCTCCACAAAGCTTTGCTCTGTTCTGTTCAGCAATGTGTCATTAAGCAGGGAAAATAAGGACAAGAAGGAGTTGTGATGTGTGGTCTGAAAACTTCCAACTCCCTTGAAGTTGTTTCGACAACTTCTGGTGCTGCCAGCCATCTTGGTCTCTTCATACCTGTCGTTTGGTCTGTCTCAGTCTGTGGTCTCCCACTGAGATAGTCTAATGGCCCTGATAGTACGAAGGTAGGACAGAGAGAGAGAGAGAGAGAGAGGAGAGAGAGACGAGAGAGAGAGAGAGAGAGAGAGAGAGAGGGAGAGAGAGAGGAGAGAGAGAGAGAGAGAGAGAGAGAGAGCACCCTGAAAATGTGACTTTAACATGTCCAATGACAGTTTATGAGTAAATTAAGAATATATAAATCATCAGAAAAACCATACTTTGTATCAATCCTGTATGAGATCAGAGCAATATTGAATGTATCTAATGTCCATACAATTTGAATTCTTCCCACAATTTCCATAAGGCGGTTCATAATGAACCGTCCCAGAATGATTAGCAGAGTATTTTGGAGATAAATATTATTGAATAACAGCTTATTGAATAACGAGTGTAAACAATGTGATGAAGTCTGGAAACACAAATGAGATTCCCTTGACATTTCAAATGCTTTTCTGTAGAGAGGAGAAGCTCGGCAAAGAGTGTGGCTTGAAACATTCACAGCATCAGACGTTATTGCAATGTAAGTGATGAGCTAATGGAGATTTGAGACAGAGGGTAATTGATTATAAACAAATAGATGTAGATGATGGCATGGGGGGGAACATGTAGCCAAGGGGCACAGAGTACTATGGAGGGAATGTCATCAACTGTATCCCTTGTTTTGGGTCCCCATGTAGGTTATGTCACCATATTGGTCCATGTTGGTTGAGAAGGCTCAAATCTGAGGGAAATAAGTGAAGTCTGAGCATCATTAAACTTGTTTCAATAATTATTTGTGAGTGAGAGACATGTCAACATCAAACAGCATACTGTAGTGAATACTGAAGCAGCAGACAAAAAGAACACTTAGGTTTGAGAGTTAAAATGGTAACGGATGAAGAAGACAGCATAACAGTGATTAGCCAGGGAATAACATTGGAAACAAAGCTATAATTATTTATGTCTCCACTGGAATCACTATTCAAAGACCAATGAAATTATCTACTGAAGCACATCCAAAAAAGAAAATAGTTTTTCCTCCAAATGTTATGTTTTGTAAATTCATTACGTCTCTTTAAATCTCTTTAAATCTAAGATATCAATATCTCCACCATTGGTCCAAATGCCACATAACTTCAGCAATTTCCTTTTTTGTGTTTGTGTATGTGAATGAGCGTGTGTGTGTATGTGTGTGTGTGTGTGGAGTGGGCGGCCAGCCGTCTAATGAGAGGACTCTTCGACCTGTGGCAGGAGAGGTTTCCTGTCTGGCGGAGGAGGCTAGCATGTCTCCCAAGGAGGACAGCCAGTCATGGCTGCTCTGTGCCAATAGAGACGTTTGTGGGTAAATAAATCAGGAAAGGTCAGACCATCCCCCGCTCCGTGCTGCAATTAGAGCAGAGGTGTGAACTCCGGGGTATCCCCAGCAGAGCAGGAGGGGAGGGGCCACGCCACGATGACACCTTGCTCTTCCATCCAAGCCATGGAGAAGCAACACGGATGTGGGGCCTGTACTTGTGTGTGTGAGTGTGTGATTGTGCGTTTATGCGTGTGTGAGTGGGAGGCAGATTGAATATGATTTCCATTCCAGCTTCAATTTGTTGTCATGCTACATTTTGAGTCTGACAATGAGAGACAGGGAGGCATTTGTTGTGGGATTTTCTATCTTCTTTCTGCCCTTGATATAACTCATTCATTGATATCACTGTGCTGAAGGTTTCTATACCTATCTGGCCCACAGACTTGCAATATTTATCTATTCTGGATACTGTGTGACCCTGGTTGTCCATTGATAGCATGCCAAGGCAAGCAGTCGACTTATCCAGTACAATAGGCTGTGGATGTGGCTGTACAATGACATGATCTGATTCATCAGTATTTCAAACAACACGACAAAAGTTGCTTTTCATCTTTCTCTACATCCCATGGCGAGTGTGTGTGCGCACGTGTGTGTGTGTGCATGTGTGTGTGCGTGTGTGTGTGTCTGTGTGTGTGTACTAGGGCGTTGGCACGGTTTTGGAATATTTAATACTCTATCTCCCATCTCCAGAAATTGCCTCATTATCATTGTTTTAAGTCCAAGATGTTCTCCAAGACTGTAATGTATTTTTGATTTGTAAAGATGTTACGGCATCCATTAAATAACCAAATGTACTCACAGTGGTGGATGTACATGAGCACTGCTGACGTGCTAATGTTATGGGGCAATGCAGAGTTTCGAGGCCTTAATGCATATTAGAAAAGCATTGTTTTGAAAGAATCACAAGCCCTTTCTGCAGAGCCCCGTATACGCTACTCGTGCCTTTATGAGGCCAGATATCTGGCCTGTAAAATGTTTATGACTACTCTAAATAATTAGAGATTGGTGGCCAATGATGGAGACGCAGTTGGTAAAGAATTACTCTTCTCTAATCACCTTGTCTGTTTGTAACCACACCGAGCCTGAAACGTAAGGACAAAACGTTTTTTTAATCAAAGTTTCTCAAACTCAATTATGGTAAAATGATTAATGCTCTTTATCTCTGTATTTAAATATTCACTTTGTGGCACATTGGAAGAATAATGACTCATCGATTACCTATGCCTTCACACCTTGTCCGATCGTGACACTGTGGGGAGGATAGTAAGGAATATCAACTCTGTCTGCTTCTCCGGGGATAATTACAGTTTCCTGACTGGGTTTTGGGATGTAACTTGGCGGTATAAGTTTTTGTGTGTGTAGAAATATGAATGTTTGAGAGATCATGGGATAGACACACCCATTTGTTTATTGAAACTCAAGAGGTCACAGAGAGCTCCACAGATGCCTACAGATCAGCATTGCTATAGCAACCTAAACTCTTAGAGAGGGTCCATTCACTTCACTCTCTGCACTCTGCCTTGACTGAAATGGAACAGAAAGCTTCAGCGGTTCAAATTGATCGTTCCAAATTGGTTTGAAAGGCCGTGTTTTGTATTTGGGGTGCCCTACTCCTTCTCCTAATCTCTGCAGTACTTTTAGTATGATTTTTCATGACCACTAAGTGCCTAAGTTGTCCTTTTTCTGGTCTTCCATGGCCTTCCATGGCCTTGTCAAGGACAGAGAGTTGTGTTCCCAGGGCGCACGACATCCCTCTTCCCTGTTTTGGGGTGTTGTGATTTTTTTTTGGGGGGGGGGTCCTTTCATTTTGGAATCACTATTTTTGGACCTTGCTTTGCCACTTCACTTTCTCACTCACCAGGGTTCCCTCGCTCGCTCCATCTTTCACTCCCCCCCGTTCTCCCCTGCTGTCTTTACCCTCAAGCCATCTCTGTTTCTTTTTACCTTAGCTCATCCCCCCCTTCATCCATCCTTTCACCTACACAGTCAAGGCACCACTGTCCCCCTTCTCATTTCCATATCCACGACATTATCACAGCCTTTTAAAAATGAGGAACGTCTTTGTCATATATATACACATACGTCATGGACAGTGATATTTTAGCCGTGAAATAAGGTTTATTTGATAAACAGAAAATATGCCATACGCATCATAAGAGAATTAGACACTTGCATAAATTTGGGCACCCCAACAGAAAAATCACATTAATATTTAGTAGAGCCTCCTTTTGCAAAAATAACAGCTTCTAGACGCTTTTTATATCCTCTGATGAGTGTCTGGATTCTGGATTGAGGTAATTTGGACCATTCTTCCTTACAATACATCTCCAGTTGAGTAAGGTTTGATGGGTGCCTAGCGTGGACAGCCCGCTTCAAGTCACCCCATAGATTTTCAATTATATTCAAGTCTGGGGACTGGGATGGCCATTCCAAAACATTGTAGTTGTTCCTCTGCATAAATGCCTTAGTGGATTTGGAGCAATGTTTCGGGTCGTTGTCCTGCTGGAACACCCAACTGCGCCGTAACTTCAGCTTTGTTACAGATTCTTGAACATTATTGTCCAGAATTTGCTGGTACTGAGTTGAATCCATACGACCTTCAACTTTAACTAGATTCCCAGTTCCTGCACTAGCCACACAGCCCCACAGCATGACGGACCCCCCCACCAAATTTTACTGTGGGCAGCAAGTGTTTTTCTAGGAATGCTGTGTTCTTTTGCCTCCATGCGTAACGCCTCTTGTTGTGACCGAATAACTCCATCTTTGTCTCATCAGTCCACAGTACTTTGTTCCAAAATGAGCCTGGCTTGTTCAAATGTAGTTTGGCAAACCTCAAGCGAGCCTTTTTGTGGCGCGTGTGCAGAAAAGGCTTCTTCCGCATCACTCTCCCATACAGCTGTTCTCTGTGCAATGTGCGCTGAATGGTCGAGCAATGCACAGTGACACCATCTGCAGCAAGATGACCTTGCAGCTCTTTGGAGGTGATCTGAGGGTTGTCCTTGACCATTCTGACCATTCTTCGCCTTTGCCTCTTTGTTATTTTTCCTGGCCTGCCACTTCTGGCCTTAACAAGAACTGTGCCTGTTGCCTTCCATTTCCTAATGACATTCCTCACAGTGGAAACTGATAGCTGAAACCTCCGGGATAACTTTTTGTAGCCTTCCCCTAAACCATACTGCTGAACAATCTTTGTTTTTAGATCATTTGATAGCTGTTTTGATGCCCCCATTTTGCCACTGTTCAGAGGAGAATCAAAGAGAAGCAAAACTTGCAATTGGCTAACTTAAATACCCTTTCTAATGATTGAATGCACCTTTTTATGTAATTGAAGGCTTAACGAGTTAATCAGACTAACTATGTGTTGCAGTTAATCAGCATTTAGTAGGCAGAGGTATTCAAATCAAATAAATGATAAGGGTGCCCAAACTTTTGCACAGCCTTTTTTTCACATTTGATTTAATTTCACACAACTAAATACTGCTACACCAAATATCTTTGTCTGGAAAACACCCCAGCACTCAGTGTTAACTAGAAAAGTAATATTACAATATTATATTGATCTTTTTTGGTGAAGACAGGAAATTATCATGCAGCCTCAGAGGGGTGCCTAAACTTTTGCATACGACTGTACATATTATACTGATATTAAATTTGTATCAACTGTTATGATGGCTTTTCAGCTACAGTAGACTCACTTGCTATAATGCACCATCATGCCAGGATCTTTGCTTTCTCCTTGCAATCTGAACAAACAAATGTATGAAGGCAGTGGTTTGAAAAAATGTGATGTAACACTTTGTTTTTGACGTAGCAGGTGACAGTGTACATCTATATTTGGTTATGTTTATTTAATTAAATGTAGAATATGAATAATTAATGTAAAATGTGAAGAATGGAGAGTCACTGTACCCCCACCACCGCCACCACCACCATCGTGCAACCCGTTTCCCAGTCATTTAACTAATCATGTCTATCCCCTTGTCGACAAGAGTCGGGTCTGTAGCAGGAAAATGGAAAGCAGCAGAGAAAATGTGACACACGTGCGTGGCAGGGCCATGGCGATTTAATGGAAACAGATGTTTCCCCCCTGCCGGAGTGACAGCACATTCTTCTCTAGTTCCCTGACTGAGGGAGAAGACGTGCTGCAGATGGCCACACTGTGCCCGCGGTCATCATTACCTGGGACCACTCTCGAGACCGCTGGTGAAGGGAGGTGTCCCAGTCCTGTTGGAACACAGAGACATGTGACACACCATACAGCCACACGATAAAGATGAGTTGAAAGGCCTGTGGCGTGTGTCTGAGACAGACAAGATGGCACCTGAGAAATGATGAGATGATGTGAGAGAAAGATAGAGAGATTAACGGATAAGAGTGAGAAAGAGAGAAAGAGAGAGACGTAGAGACACAGAGAAACAGAAAACAGAGAGAATGAATGACAAAGAGACCAAAATTGGAAGAGAGAGAAATTGAGAGTGAAATAAATAGAGAATAATGAGAGGACTATTGTTGGTTAAAAGTGGAGGCATTTGAAATAGTGCATAATAGCAGGTTGTGCCTGGTCCCTGCTGAGTGGGTTTGTTCCTACATTCGGTGTGTGCGGCACGCTGTGTGCCGCGCGTTGGGCGACCGTGTGTGTTCGTTTGTAAATGCAAAAGTGTAGTGTTGTTCCCAGAGATCTCCTCCACGTATCGAGAGACGGCAAACAATGATGGGCCGAGGCTAGGAACAACAAACAGAGACAAAAAACAAAACTATTAACACTCCCTCTGAGGGGGAGGAGTGTTCCAGGGATGCGTCCTCCTTTTCTTCTCTCTCTATCGTTCTCTCTTTCTCCTTCAGCGTAAAAGATGAATCCCTCAATACGGCCCTCTCAAATTGGATTCTTTCCTCCAGTGTAATGCAAAAAAAGGAAAAACCATTCATCAAGTCTGTGCCATTGCGCCATGCTCCTAGTCATCAGCTGTAGATAACCACGGGTCAATATCGCTCCCAATTTCCCCGGCTGTAACACTATCATCCGATCTCACTGTTATTTTCACTCCTGTCCGGGTCTGCTGTCAGAACTCCCACTTTCATAAATGAATGGTTTGAGACGTGTTTATTCAGGAGAATGTCTAGACTGTTCCGGGTGCTGTGCTGTAGATTCTTTGCTCGATTCGTGTCAGTCATTCAAAATCTGGTTTGATAAACCACGGTTAATTTGACTTAGCTTTTTGGTGAATTCCTGTTCCCCAAGCTGCACTGAAAAGATTGTCTCTAACAGTAGAACCCAGGCTGATAGTAGCATCAAACAAACACAAATATTCACTTCAAAGTTCGTTTTTCCTTCAACTTCCTCCACAAGTGCACCCTGAAATTGTAATATCTGTCTTCATGTAACCAGACCCCATAGCTACTCTGCTGGAAGATGAACCTAATTATTTGTCTGTTTTCCAACAGTGGTGGTGGTCTGGCCGTCGCTCAGGGGGTAGAGAGAGTCATTCACTAATCACAAGGTTGGTGTTTTGATCCACTACTTCTTTTGGCAATATGTGTCGAAGTGGCCATTAGCGGGAACTAAGTTGCTCATGATAGGCGCTGATGCACATTGCTTTCGGTGTGCCGCTACAAATGTCGCTACGTAAGGGAAGTCCATTTACCTTTGTTTTAGCAGTCTCTCCATGATGCAATCAATTTACCCTGGAACAGCAAAGGGGTATTTGTAATTATGAGTATCATTTGTGACATCAGAGGCTGGGGCTATATGAAAGGTTAAACAGAACTCTAATTACCAGTCTGCTGGACACTTTCACATGAAGGGCTGCTTTCATGATTGCCACCGCTGAGGCCATCATCAGTGTTTTCCTAGCTACCTATAAGCCCACAGGAGAGTAATGAATCAGTCACAGTGGAACTTCATCTCATCTATTCTTATCCAATTGCATCATGTGTTGTCTTCAAGTCCACTCATACAATGATCCATAGATAATTGCTTTTTAATTAAGAGTGAGCAACGACCACATGAGAAACATAACACTTTCGGCAAGTAACTCCATCATAATTTGCCTAGCAGGTTTGAATGGTGCTATTAAGGCTTGCTGTGCACACACACAGAGGCACCACGGATAACCCAATGAACAGTCTTGTCACATTCTTCCAAAGGCATAAAAGCAGCTAAAGAGCAATCCACATCCATCCTGTTCCCTCTTTGCTTGTTTTGTGTTCATAATAAATGGTACTCAATGGTGTGATGTGATGAACATAATTCCGCTTCCTGACTGCTAGCAACGATATTGGCATCTGTCACTCAACTCTATATTAATTCAGCAAGCATAAAATCCATGTTAACTATGTTAAATGTCAAACGAAAATCGACCTTCAACATTTCACCAAAAACGAAATCACTATATATCTAATCATGATATCCAAATGGCAGGAGGGAACTATTGGAACCCACAGTTGCACAGACCGTTATTATGTGAGGTTGAGACACAAGAACTGTAACACCGGTGCAAAATATGCAACGCATGTATGTTTAATGCAAGATCACTCCTAGTTTCAGGAGTCAAAAGCTGTCATTTCCATAAAATTGCATGCCAATCGGGAAGGTCAGAACTGTCCACAGACAACAAATGAAGCCAGTAATCTTCCTTCCTCCAGCTTTGCAGAAATACATAAAAAAACAGATGCCAGTGTGAATCTTGATGAACCCCTTACAATGAAATGAAAGAAGTGCATCTGGCTCGACTGATCTTGTTCAAAGTACTCAGAATGAGTCCTGCAGAATGAGTGTCTTCACAGCTGAACATGGTACTGTACCTGACTTGTCACATCCCTTACCTTCGTTCATGACAAGACCAAATATACTCACACACTTCCCTACATATCCCGATCATGACACAACGGCGTTCTGTTTGTTTCATGCAGGCGTCAAAAAAGACATTCGCTACTGCAATATGTGCCAGTAAGCTGTTTATTTAACATTGCCTTCTACTTTAAAAACCCTGAGTTTCCAATGGTCATCCAGCCTGTCTGCCTACCTGTCAGCCTGCCTGCCTGCCCACTTGCACAGCCGCCTGCCTGCCTGCCTTCTCTGCGTGCCTGCCTGCCTGCCTACCCATCTCAAGGTCGTGCGTGGCAGTGTGTGAGGGAGATTACAGGACTAATGGACAGGGCTCGACTCTAATGAAGAGTCCTGATGAGGAGGCAGCATTGTTCCCCATCGACAGATCAGCCACTGCCATTTCCATTTTCATGGGTGCCCAGATGCATCGCCAGGGGAATTTCATGGCTGATTTGCTGATATCTGTGGAGAGAATTTCACAGTAGTGGTGTGTGTGTGTGTGTGTGTGTCTCTCTCTCTCTCTCGGTAATTTTGTACAGTTAGTAGACTCAGATACAGTGCCAGATACAACACATTTGAGAGGAATTGTAATGTAATCACATCCTTAATGAATGCCACAGGACTGAGACATTCTGTAACTCAGAAACAAAGCCTTCCAAATCCTAAATCCAAGCACAAACTGTTCCCATTTAACATTAATAATGTGTTGGGTTTGTATTTCCAAACTACTACACTTTTGGACACAATTGGGTCGTTTCTGAATCTGCCATGTTTGCATCATGTTTTTTGCAGTGCGCGCTGTTAGACGTCTGCTGATGAATGACCCTGTATAGAGAAGCAGCGTGAAGGACAGAGGTTCTCGCCCTCTCGCTCCTTGTGGTCTTTCAGAGCGGCGCCACATCTGCCTTCTGACACTGATCTTTTTTTACACTTCAAATCCCTTCTTGATACACACAGTATGAAGGTTAATGCTTTGTCAGAGAGAACTGGACCTTGCTAGACAACACAGACAACAGATGACTTCGATAGCCGCTGACGTCTGAACACTACACCATAGACTGCCGAAATAATTCTTCACTTGCAATGGTAAAGCTTGAGAAAGAGACAGAAATATTCAAGTGAATGGACATTTGATGCTACACATATGCTACAAAGAAGAAGACTGGTTGGACTGTGGGCTATAGCCTCCTATATAAAGATTCACCTTCACTCAAAGGAGATAAAAGGAAGTGATGAAGGTCAAGTGAGAGCTTTATTCAGGACAGGAGTCTGTTTGACATGCAGGTGGGAAAACATCTCTCTCCCTAAAGGTCTCCTGGACCCTGGGGGAGTGTGCGTGGGCTAGGCTACTGCATAGCATCATCTCATTGCCTTTCCAGCCCATGTCCTTTTCTCTAGTGATATTTTCACTGTGCCAGAGAGTGCTGTGTCACTGTTATTGGTGGTCTTTGGTTGGCTTTTATTCGTGAGTCTTTTTCTAAAGTGATTCTTTGGTTGAATTGGGGCAACTCAGGCGTGTTTGTACCTCTTTGTCTTTTTACTTGTCACCCTTACCGTAACTAAAATCACAGAAAACACTCAGTTTTTATTGACAATAAAAGCATTGGTGGTTAGCTGTAGTGCCCTTCAATCCTGGTCTCATAAAAACCAGGACTTTCAACCCTTTCTATTGAATTTGTTAAAGATTTGGTGAAATGACTGAGGACAGAGACACCCTCCATTACAGAACTCAAATGCATTCATATATCAGAACTGAATAACTGGACTATGAATGTTTGACTTGTGGGAAATGTTACTCTTGCATTGGAACTTAAAGGGAATTACCATAATAGTCGTTGACATATTTGAAAAATGAATTGCAGATTAAATGGTTCTCAAATAAAATGTGTTCACTGACATTGGGCATTAGTCATGGTGGTGCCTTAACTGTTTTGTTAGTAATTCAATACTGCCCCCATTTGACCCATACCATGTACTACAGTCATGGTGATGCTCAGCTCAATACTAGTAGTTAAGAGGCATTGTTCTCCGCTCAGATATGTATTACTGTAAATGCGTAACACATCAATTAACGATGTTGATAGCCGACCTACACTGGCCTACCTAACACAACATAGGGTTATTTGATATTGTGCTTTGTACCAGTCTCTCTGAGAGTGGTACATTGTGAAACAGAGTCAGGAGGTGTGCTCACATGGAAAGGAACCCCCGGAAACCAATTACAAGTCGATTGTCCATTAGTGTTACTATAAGAGTTCCGTGATTGGCTGACTGATTCCGATACACAAGACTTTTGCAGTAGTTTCAGACTTTTAACGACACTTTGTGTCTTCTGCTGTTGTGTAGAAAAGCATTTACAGTGATAGAGTCTTGGGAGTTCTACGGTAATGTGCTTGCCTCAGTTGTACTTTTACAAATATTAAAGGACGTTTTTTCATCTTGACTTGATTTACTGTAACTCAGACACACTGACAAAATAGAGATTGACGCACATGTATAATGAATTTGGATTGGATCCCAGTCATGCTCCACCCTTTCACTCAATAAGAAATTATTTTAGCCACATGTGAGCTTTGTGAGTAATTACAGAGTTCATCAGATTCTTTAAATATTCATAGGCTGTCTCCAATCCAAGCAGGGCACAATTACAATTGCAAAACAGTTTTAATGAACTGCAGGAGTCGACATGAAACTAAGCATTAGAATAGATGTGAAATGTCAGGCCCAGTATATTAAATTAAAACAATGTATTCTGTATTGAAATGGAAATAGTTTATCTACAGCTCTTATTAGTGTTTCACCTGTCCAACATAGTTTTCAATTTAAAGATGTTGTGCCTGTAGTATTGACATTGTTGTACTTAAATGTATCGGTTTTCTGTAGTGCACGTTTCAAATGCAAATACTGTGAGAAAGATAAAGCAACTATACGGTGTTGGTACTAGTGATTTGAGCTATTTGCCAGCAGATGGCTCTACTGTGCAATATGAGCACTTGGCTCTCACTGTAGCATGAAACATTTCTTCTTTAATAATGCTCTTGTAAAGCAAGTCACCAGTTTCCATACTAGTATTATGAGATATGATAAAGAGATCTGTACAGATGGCACTTGTTTATTATTGTATATAGCATTTGATACATTGTTTTTAACAAAAGACACAATAAAAGATTACTGAAAATGCAGAAAGCTGTTTTTCCTAGGTTCTAAATGCTCATAGTGAAACTACATGTGACAACATAAGAAAGGCATTTTAAGGTTTGCTCCAATGTAGGTATGTACATTATATTCCGTCCGAAAATGAGCAACAATAGATGTATGGTGTTGGTGTCAATGGCGACGTAAAACTTGAAAACATCGATTTACTGGATTTAGGAGGATGGAGGAATGTGAAGGATGCTGAAGGCCTCAGCTAATACACTTGGTCGGCGCCCGGGGGAGTGTCTACGATCGTTTTGCTGAATGCTGAGGACTGTCATGAGGCGAATCCATCGGCGGAACAGTGTTGAAGCGCATCCTCGGAGATTTGCTACGTGGAATATGTAGGCTATGTTAGTGCTATTTATCTTATTGAAATTGGGTGACACTTTACATAGCGAACAAGGTCATTATCTGGTTAGACCATTAGAAATACTATATAAATCATCCGGCTCCGCGAGATAGCCAAATCGCCCACACAAGGTAAGATCATTTAGCTTATAGGCATTTTTCACAGCGATAGTCTCATATTTTCATTACACTATACAGTAGATAGCCTTCGACACCGTTAACTGAAGTGCAGGCCAACAATAACCTAATAGGATAAGCAATTTGCATTATCGTGATGGCACGGGCCATTAGCCTATAGACATTATGTTTAAGCTGTTTATTATTATACCACTGGTTGTTTGATATTAGGCTACTATAATCTCCGTTTTATAGCTTAAACAAATCACGATATCTCTACCCTCGAAAGCAACATTAAATCCTATATTTTGTAGCGTAGATCGCAGCTGCATGAGCACGCGCCTATGAGCGTAGCCTACAGTAGACCACAGTAATATGGGTTAGTAGAGCAACCTACTAAGATGTTCAACGTTCATCCAAAGCGTTTACAAAACATCGGATGTTAGAGCTAAAACATAAGGATTGAACATTTCAGTCCATGCACGATTGAATGTCAGTCTGATAAAAACACCGTCCGCAATTTCTGTATGAATAGTCCGATTGAGGTGACTGTAACGGAGCCGTTAAGGGATGAGGTTTATTGATTGATTCAAATCACAGGTTAGCCCAACCCTGAATAGGAATTCAAGCATTTCGAAATGTTCTAAATGTGCACCATTGAGTCAGCATTGGAAAAGAAGGCAAAGAACACAAGATGGCAAAGTGTCAGGCCCACTGCCTAAACTTAATTCACTGTCTTGCATTCATACTTTATTATTTATTGTCTAGGCCTATGTTATTACACTTTATTATAAAACATGTATAGGCCTACCTATACAGCATGCGGGAGATCTTTCTAGATCCATCCCTGAAATGATTCTTCAATCCAAAATCATTATTTTTAGTTATATTGTCTTTGCAACACATACTCTTTACTGCATGGATATTGTATAGGCAATGATACTGCTCATGCATTAGCCATTGATGATGGATTCCACTACTCATGTGGTGGCAATCCATAAAATGTGGACTTTTTACTCAAGTTCGAGTTGGTCCCTTGTACATAATGTCAATGCTATAGCCTGGCCTGATTGTACTCTAGCAAGTGGATCTTGGTTTGTGCTTCCTCAAATCTACCATGATCGACTTGTACTGAGGTCTACTAGTTCCTCTCCCTGTTGACTGTTGCCCCGAGGACTGCCACTTCTTCTTGTTACAGCAACTCTAGACCCATGTGTCCTGGTGATCAGTGGATGCCAGGAATATGGTCCTCCTTGCTATTACAATGTTTGCTCAAATGACCGCCATCTGTCTAAGGAATCATTCAGTGGTCACCATAGAAGCGCAATTGCATTACTGTCTTGCAATCGAATCCAGCAGACTTTATGGCTCAATCAGGTACGGTTTGGAGGCTGAGGGATGGATGAAGGGATGAGGAAAGGGAGGAGGATGAGGGAAGGGCATGTTGCCCTGTCTGAGGCGAGTATCAGTGTGAAAGGGTCAATGAGCTATTTCTACTGCACACTGAAGTGGGAGTTCACCACATATGCTGTTCTACTACAGAGAGTTTTTGCCCAGAGTTGAAGTGGGGTTTTTCAGCACAACAGTACTGAACAGTATTTTGTAACCGACCGGCACACTAGGTAGTCTTGGCATTTTTGTGTTTTGCAAATTACATCAAATAAACAGCAAGGCCACATCATCCGTCATTTCAAATTCATATTGTACGTGCAAACACAGGTGATGTTTGCTGTACATGGGGTTCCAATAATGGAAGGCTGAGCTGCACCACCCATGGAAGGAGAAGAGGCTATACTTTTATCCAAAGTGATTTACAATAGACTATGTACACTCCGTCTTAAACAAGGGTGTGTTTCTAGGTGTGTTTGAGGCTAGCAGTCAGGACACAATGAGGGAGGCGTTTCATGTTGTAATTCCCCCCCCCAAAAGTTTGTAGACGTCTCATTTGAGTAAATGTCGCTTTAACAGGCTTTACATTTTCAGCACCACCCAAATTTATGAGATTGTGATTCGTGCAAGCCTGCTACGCTAAGACAAATGGCCCTAACTTGTCCTGTTTGTAGAGGTAGCCTGCTAATGTGTGTTTTAGTGAGCAGGCTTGGGCGAGACAAAGGGCATCTCCACTCATCGCGGCTATAAACAAGTCAGATACTGACTGTGTAATTACGATTGCAGTGATAAACGTATGAGCCTGTGAAAGGTGGTATTTTTATTTGGACTTTCATGCGTCATTGGCGTACACGAGAACAGAAGTTGCGCTAAGCTACATTAGGAGACCAGGGCTGATACTGTGTACGTCATGTGTGCCTTGTGTACTTGTTTGTGTGTGTCTGTGTCTGTGTCTGTGGGAGAGAGAGAGCTTGTTTAAGTCATGTGTTGAGTTTACTGTGGCAATGTTCATTCTGGGGAGTGGAGGGATACGGCCTGCCTAGCACTCGGTACAGAAGGAACAGCCACTGGAGGAAAACATTGTTTCCTTGTAATCATAACGATAAAGTGCGTGGGACTGGAATTGCCTGTGGTCTATGTAGGGGATGTGGGATGGTGCATGTGTCTGTTCTTGTCTTACAAAATTACTCACTGTTATTGAAACAGTTGTGAGTAGCTTAAGGCCACTGCTTTTCTAGTCAGAGTTGTATTTTAGAAAGACAAATTGTCCAGGCTGGTTCCATTGCTTGCATACATATCTCTACACTATTCATTTGATTTACAGGGTAGGCCGGTTCAATATACTATAGGGCTACAAGCTCAGCTTGAAGTCTGAGATCAGACTCATAGGTTTTAGAGAGACGTTCAAGAACAGAGGATGCCAGTGTTGTCACTTGTTCAATGAGAAGTGTTCCTTTGAACAAACGCTGTAGGAAAAAAAAAGTTGCTTCTCTGATACTGGCCGTTAGGGAGTCATGGTAACCGAGAGCGAGAAGTGTAAATAAGATGGGTTGATTTCATCAACTTGCCCTCATGACTCACCAGAAAGATTTGAACTGTTGACAAAGTATATTTTATGGTCATATTCTCATTCTCATGAATGGAGCCACTGATTATGAAAGCAATGGTCAAAGAATAAAGTCTCAACTTGAATGAGCATGAGAAGGAGCTGATGAAGTTTGTCCCCACATAGACATGGGAGTTGTGGAGTTGTAATTGTAATGATCATGTTTGTCAGAGCCTACTCCCGCCTAGGCTGTGGCCTAGAAGTGTCAATTTCGGTGCCCTCAAACTGGAGGGTGGAGATCACTGGAGTCAGCCGCTTGAGTTTTTACTCATTCACCCACACTCAGTATCATTGTCAGTCCGAGAGATATGGAGATGCAGTCAGTAGTTTGCTCCAACTTAAACCTGTAGTGTCTGTAGTTATTCAATACATACATAATAAAAATAAACATTGATAAAGTGGGACTTTGTCACGCCTAATCCAAATATGTCGATTCATGTTTGAGTGTACAGTAAACCACCATTCATCAAGCTTCAGTAGCTGTTCAGGATCTCAGAAGACCTACAGGACCTCGGTGCCTGCCTGAGTCATTAATAACCCATGAGGGTACGTAATAAAAGCATAGCTGGGCACGTGACCTTCATAAACTTCAGACTCTCTGAACTCATAGAAGCTGGTTCGAGTCATAAGCCATCATCATGCATGGTACAGGATTTACAGTTTCAATCAAAACACTAGTATTCCTTCTCAGTATTACTGTTAATACTGATTTGAATTGAGTTATGTCATACTTGTTAGTTTCTATTATGCGTAACAGTGGTGCATTCCCATCGCATTTTGAAACCAAATTATGTCTCAGTTGACTAAACCTTAAATGGAATTTTAATCCAACAGCGGATCTGAATCTTGCAGACAATTCCATACTGTAACATACACCAATTTACTGCAAAGTGAAGAGCAAAGTCAAACAATTCCAAAGTTGTCCAATATTAGTTTGTATTTTTTAACAAGACTTATGCATTAGATCCAATATGGGAATGGAATGGAATGTGTGAAACATGAATTATGGATTGAGTCGAGAAGTGCTCTGAGATGACTCATGTGAAACTTTAATGACTGGAACATGTCCTCCCTTGCAGTCAATGGGAGGATAGGACATGGAGGTACCAGGAGTAAGCACCTCTCTCCAGCCAAGACTCTTCATTGAGCTCCAGTCTGTCTTTGATCTTCTGGGCCCCAGGGCTGAGAAGTTGTTATGGTCCTGACAGGCCTGTGCTCATCTCAATAAATGTGTTGCCCCTTTTAATGTTATAAGGTACATCACAACGAGGTTATTGTTAGTGTTCTATTATGTATATCGAACTCATTTGAATCGTTTTTCCATCAGTGGAAGTATGCCGTATGCCTTGGCTTGCAGTAGAGTTTTATTAACAACACAAACAACAATTATTACGGTTAGAACTTAGCTTCACTGTTGCTCATATGAGCTAACTGCTAGACCACTGAAAGCCAAGCATCGTGCAGGGGCCTACACATTGCCAGTGCTTCATCACCTAAAGTACTTTAAGCATCTGGAAAGTAATACTAAGTATAACAGAGTTTAATGAACTAAAAAAATGGATGCCTGACGCAACCCGTTTTGGAATATCACTCTCCCTGCAACTCCAGAGAATAGAAACAATTGCTGCCAGAATAAGGAAGTGAAGGATTCATGCATGATTGGCAGATATACTGAAGCGATTAACAGTAAGTGTGCATGGCTCGCTGAGAGAACACTAGGATGTGACAGCCCCCCCCAGTCTTGCTTCTTTGCTGGGTCTGCTGTGCACTGGACTCCACAGTAGAGTACTACATTCCTCATGTTAGTCTGCAACATTTGTGCTTCTTTCTTACACTGTAGACCCATTTTCACTGTGCAGTATCATCTGTTTGTTACTTTACAGGCTACTCTTAGTTATTTGTTACAGTATGGGACAAGTGAACAATGGGGACTTCTCAGGAAAGTGTACTTCATACTGATGTTGTGTGGGCATTATGCACATAAACGATTGTGCAAGGATTGGCTTTTACATGATGTTTACAGTCAGTCGACAGAGCCTGCAAACAAACAGTTCTATTAAATTCACATAAAACCCTTTTGAGAGCAGTACCGGTAGGTCATCTCTGCTGCTTATTGTAAAATCAAATCAAGTAAGCTAATGAATTGTAATGGAGTCACACTTCCTCATTCTAGCCCTGACTGAGTAGGTCATCTACACCAGGACTATTATCTCTTCTCTTTTCCTCTCTTCGCTTTACTTTTCTTCGCTTTGCTTTTCTTCTCTTTTCTGTTCTTCATTTCTGTCTTCTCTCTCCCTCCTTGGTCCTAGTGACAACCAGGCATCAACAGTATAGCTTTGTGTCTCCTACACCTGTGGGTGGAGGCAGTGGGGAAATATGGGAGTGAGTGGGCACTAAGAGGCATGTTTTCTCTCACATAGCTGACTAGAGCCATAGAATAACGTCACAGTACAGCCTTTGTGTCAGACCGTGGAGCTCAGAGTCCTAAATGTAGCACTGAGCAGCGCACTGAACTTTATGGACTTTATGGATGGGGCACCTTCTAAAAATAAGGTGGCTGTCCATTGGAAAATAAATATAGTTTTGTAATCATGTTAGCCTGGCGTGATTTGAATTATTGTTCTGTATCTTTATTTGGAAAGGGGGCCCTAACTGATTTTGGATGCCTCATGATTTGGAAAACAGTATATGTGGGTGGGATTTGTTTTGCATGCTTGGAGATTAAGGGCTTGTTTATTCTTTTCAGGAATTGCTTTGCCACACTGCGTTGGTTTGAACAAAGATGGTTCTCACAGTGTAGAGGAGACAAAGCAAAGCATATCAACTCTCTCTCACACACAAACTGTACACACGCACACCCCTCCCTGCTTACTCTAGGCTTTCGCCTACACAATTTAATATTGTGGAAAAAGCTGCCGTGTTGCCCAGACAGCCTCCTGCCACGCTACACATGAAACACAACGCATCCACCCACTGTTCCTTCACATCCACAACAAAAGCAAACGCTCCCGATTGACAGCCACGCGAGCGTCAAAGTCATTGTTTATGTTACTGAAGTAATATGTCGATGTTGAAGTCTGTACCTAAGCTGCTTTTTCCTCTCTCTCTCCTCCCTGTAGGTTGTCTGGTGTGCACCCATGCAGACGGCCGCTCAGAGTCCCGCCGCGTGTCATGTCCTGGGTCTGAAGCTGTGAGACATCGCAGCCACGCCTCCACGACTCAACCTCGGTGTGTCCGGGTGGGAAGAGGATGTGAGTGTGGTCTTGAGTTCATGGTACAGAGCCCAGCAGATCCAGTTAGAGAGCGAACTAAAGCTTCACCACTGCTATGGACTAGAAGGGACTGCAGATAGGACGCAAAGACTGTAGCTGCCTCTGTTTGGAACGGTGAACACTGTGAGTACGCCTTCGAATTTACCCAGGTCACAGCCCAGTCTTATCAATCCAGGAAACCCATGCAAATTAGTTTAGTTAACATAGATAGATAGAACTTGAATTAATCCTTGGAGGAAGGGTGGGTTGAAGTTATAAAGGGGTTCGCGGGATGGATGTAGTGGGGGGGGGGAGGGGGAGAGTAGGAGGTGGAGTGGGAGGGGGGACTGCATTCTCAGTGTCACTCCATGAAAATAATTATATTTCAACCCGTTCTATAACTTGACCTCACTGACCTCTGGCAATCCCCAGACACAGTCATTTGTGTGAAATATGACTAAAACCAGATTATGGAGATTTGGAAAATAAATAGGACTTGTGTATTATAAGCAGTAGTTTATAGTGACTGAGTGTGCTGTAGATGAGAGTATTTTCATGTGAGCTGAAAATAAAGCCTATGCCAAAAACGGAGGCCTTTGCCCTTACAGTAATATGACTGTTTATGGCAACCAGCCTACTCCGTATGGTAACTGTGGCAGAGGACAGTATTGCTGTATGATTGCTTGGCACTTTACTCTGTATTGTCTGAGGCTAGCTAGCACGACCTGCTAGCTTGTGTGTGAGCATCATCCTTCATTCTGATGCTTTCAGACAGAATGTCTGGCCCAGGAAGACAGTTTCCCATGATTGCAATACCCAGCCCAGACATTGGTTTTGTCCACCCTCCTCTCACCTCTGCTCTCCTCCTTTTCTTTCACCGCATCTCCTGTCACCTCTTTCTTCTTCTTGTCTGTCTTTTTTGCTAGCTGGCTTCCCGACATGGATGTGTTCTACAGCTCCAGTGTGTTTTTCAGCTGCAGTGAATGCTCTGTGTTTAGGGACTTTTTCTCCACCTCTCTCTCTCTCTCTCTCTCTCTCTCTCTCTCTCTGTGTCTGTCTCTTTTTCTTTATTTCTCTCTCTCTTTCCTCTCTCTCTTTCTTTTTTTTTCTCTCTCTCTCTCCCTTTGTTTCTCATTCTCTGTCCCCTTCTCCCTCTCTTACATTGTGTAAAAAAAATAATAAATCGCTCAAGATGTTCTATCCATCTCACAACCTTGAAAGAGGAACTCTTCCTGTAAACTTTATTGATTCGGGGAAAAAAACATAAACAAACGGAAACTTGAATAGATTGATGTGACTAGAGCTTTTTGCTTTCGCCCTCCTCTTTGTGGACATCAGACAAAAGATACCCTTGTTTTTGTTATGCAGGAAAACCATTGACATTGGTGAGAGAAACATAATCGTTTATTGTGTGTGTCATCAGTACTATTACTCCCACTTATGGGTCATCTATAGTGATAACACGAATAACAAATACATAATGCAGCATTCTACAAATCTACATTTACATTTTATTGACAAAAGCACCCTGAAGTTATGTTTACTTCACACATCATAGACGTCCATACACATCATAAACATCACTGTGAGTTCTTCACAAGGTGCCAGGTCAGGTCCTGAAGACTAAGGCTCTTTGAAAGTCTTGCTTCCATGCTGCCCCTTACTGTCCATCCTGCGTGAAAGCTTTGATGCTACAGTATTGCCAGCTCAGGGATGATCCTGTACTGAAGCATCCTTTGATCCTCAGGAACCTGCGGAATCAACAAACCTGCCATCAGCTGAAAAATACAGTCCATGTCTGCAAATGTGATGAAAATGTGTGTGTGTGTGTGCATATGGATGTAAGTGTGTGTTGGCCAGGAAAGGCATGTGCGTATGTGCAGTGTGTGTGTATATGTTTATGTTTGTCATTGTGTTTGAGTATATTTGATTGTTTGTGTTTATGAGTGTGTGTGTGTGTGTGTGTGTGTGTGTGCGTGTGGCCATTTCTGTATCAATCTGTGGACATTCACATGTTCGCATTCATCTGTGTATTACTGTGTGTTTTAGAGAGATTGTTGGTCTATCTGGAAGACCGTAGGATTTTCCATTTTATGATTGGGATTAATCATCCTCCAACCGTCGCTCACTGTAATTCAAGGTCACAGCGGATTTATCTCCCTCTACCTGAATGAGGTACTTTTACAACTTATGGTCAAAATATCTGCCTTCAGCATTGAACTTTTTTTGTGTACACACACACACACACGTGTATGACATACTGTACGCATTAAACATAGTGCACAGTCCAGTGTCTGTTCAAATATGTTTTGATTTAGAACGTTTCAAAATAGTGTCGTTGAAACAGTGAAATATGAATGAATGTCCTTGCAGGAGAAAACCGTTCAAAGCACTTAGAGACCTCTCAAACTCTTAGAGCTAGGAAGATTCTGTTCCGTCCGCTTGAATTATAGAGATAGCTTGGCCTACATTAAAAGGTTACAACTCTGCTGAAAGGAAAAATAGATCTGTGTCTCTGACCAGCAGGGCTATATTTAATGGCACTTTGCTCAGGGTCTTCTCTGGTCTCTACTGTTGTCGTGAGAGGAAGTTGAGGTGAGACCTGAGTGGGGAAGTGCTGTTTCTCTCCAGTGAAGATCTGTTTCTGTTCAGGAGCCTCACGAAGACTCCTCCTTCCCCCAAAAACTCCCCCACACCCAGGTCCTTCTCAAGGTGTTTGTTTTTCTCCATTGGAGATGCCTTCCGCTGGGGGAGTTCTGGAGAGCATACCTAAGGTCATCAGAGCATCTATACGGATGACAACATTCGATGTACTCTTTTCATGGCCCGGTCTGTACTGTACCAACAGCAAACAAACACCCATTGATCGTCAATGTATAGCCCATCTCTTGCATGGAACGTTCAGGGCATTACCTGCCACAGTAACTCCTGTTGCTGCATTCTGGATGGATAACATGGGCAGGGCTTTTGCTCGGTGTCTGCTGTGGCGTGCTCATGGCCGATGATGCAGCACAACTCCCCTCCCTCATAAGCATGTATCTGCATAGCGTGTGTCGCGGGCGAGGCTACAGTAATGACATTGTTTGCATGCTAGCTGTGTTTGCTGAGAGACACTGAATCACACTGCTCTCCTCTGCAACAACGTAGACATGTTTCAAAACCCTCGCGGTTGCACGTTTATGAAGTTCCTCTTACTGCTGGGTCTCGTGAGTCCTGTCGAGACCATTTCACTGTTTCTGAGAATTGGATCAACATTTATGATAACTGGCTCAAAGCGGGGATGGCCATATTTGGACCTCTGCAATGACTTCCAAAGGCCCATATCAAGCCATTACATTGAGGGTTGTGTACATGTATGTATACGTGTGTACACATGTGCGTGTGTGTGTTTGTCGGTGTGTGATAGAATGTGATTTTCCCAGTGGGGCTTTGAGGAGAACAGGTGTTGGCTCTGTCAGCTTGTTAACGCCAGCGAGAGATCATGCCTCCAGTGCTCCATATGGCACATAAGCTGGACATGCCCTGTTGCTGGGCATGTGCATGTTTATTCATGTGTGTGCGTGTGTGCGTGTACGTGTACTGTAAGTGAGTGTGTGTGTTTTTTTGTGTGCATTTGTGTATGTATATGTGTGTGTACAGCATTTGAGCCTGTAGGCGGGCACTGGCTTGCATTACTCGATATCATTCTCCTCAACAGAGGCAGCAGTTTGTTTTCACACCCTCGTTTTCCTGGAGAGAAATATCTTGCATACGGGCCACAGGGATCTCGGTTGTCTCCAAAAAAGTCACAAAGTAGGCCTAGACCTTTCCAAATGACCCACTTTTGCCGAAGCTAAATTGACACCATGAATTATTCTTTTCATCAGACTGCATCCAGCTCTGCGAGGTTGATGGGATGTAAATGAGGACACTCAAATCTGTCTCGCTTCTTGTGCTCGTTGCACTGAGGTCGTTTGAGCCAATTTGCCTGGGTGGATTTCTTGTGACCCTCTTATTTGCTGGAGGGAGGGTGGTTGATTAGGACAGATGAATATTTATTTCATGTCATTAGGACATCGTACTAATACTCGTATAAATCTACAGTAACAGCTACTCATTTGTGTTATTCCGTTTCGTTTTAGTGCTAGCAGTATGTCAACACATACACCCAGACACAGGAAAAACATCCTGCATGTTGAGGTTAAGGGGGATCTCAGAGAAACAGAAGTAGTTCTTGATACGTCACGTCTTCAGCTCAGATACAGGATCTGAAAGGAGGCCCAGCTTTTTGTGCTTGGTCATTCTTCCTTCTTACATTGTGACTCAATGGGTAGCCCCTAGGCATGGCAGGGAAACGTGTGTCTGCATTGTGATGAAGGAATGGACAACTAGTAATGGAAATATAGGCTACAGCATGTGAGTTGTGTTGAGCATGCTGTAAAAAGAAGTCAAGGACAGAGCGAGAGGGAAAAGATGAAGGAAAAGAGTGGGTGTGCTAGGCTGCTATTAAACGCTACCAGCCATCTGTTCAGGGCATAGTGTTTAGCCAAGAAACGCCTCTTTATCTTAATGCTCTAAGTTGCTTTAAGCTCAACATCACATCGTCTCACATGCCACTCGTCTTCCAACATCTTACAATGTGTCACATCAGAAATCCCCGCCACGTCTTCCGGCCCTCATTTCTCATCCATAACTTTGCTCGTCATTTCCTCTCAATCTCCTCTGCGGTTCGTAAGAGAGACATGTTGTCGGGAGATCTCGTTGCGACAACCTTGCAACGTGAGACCGTGCTTTCGAGATGATGTCTATCTGTCCTGCAGTGTCGAGGCTCCCACTGCCGTCAGCATGGGTCTGGTTTCTGCCACCTATGAGATAATGCTTCCTGTTCTGATAAGGTTATTTTGGGGGATATGAGGTCATCAGTGATGGACGGGGCTGCTCAGTGTAGTGGACACGGCAGGGGAGGACAGGAAACGGTTTTAGCATTAGAAGCGACACTGTCAGATGCTGTTGACATCATATTCTAATTTCCAGAGAGGCCACAGGACATCTGTGGACCAGGGCTAAGGCAGCATCTGCTTGTCTATGGGCGCCCTCTAGTGGGCGTACATGTAAATTACAGATGAAAAGTTCTTCTGAAGCCATTTCTTAAATAATTAAGAAACATTATTAAACATGACTAAATAATGATGCTCAAAAGTCCCAGGTGCGCTCGTCATATCATATATCTGTGGAAACATTGGTATGGGTGCCTTTTAAGACTCTCATGAATAAGAGTATGTTTGTATGTGTTTATTCATCTCTTAAATGTTTTTCTTTATGTTATATGTCTTGCTATGGGTCTAGCGCCTGTAATAAAGTTTATCATTAATAGTTGGTTGATATTTTGTACTGTTTGTTCTCACATACATTCTTGTGGGTTATTTTTCCCACAGTGACAATGGTGTTGTTTCTGGTCGCAGCCACAATACCCTTTAACAACTCCTCCTATGAGAATCAGACCAGAGGTGAGTACCTATGGCTGGGACTCCCACAAAAAAACAGAATCTTCCTTTTCAAAGTCTCGGCTGACTGACATTTAATTTGCCTCCTTTTTATCTCAGAAAATGCCTCCCCCGAGGGCACCCATGTGCTTCCGTCGACACTGGTCATATCTCTCCTCCTCATCATCATCGTCCTCCTCGCCGTCTACCTCCTAAGGTAGGCAGAGATAACCTCCACGCTGCATGTCTGGCGTCCCTCTCAACTCTGTGTGCCCTCACTCCACCCCGACCAAATTCCAGAACGACCAATCTCCATGTGTTCCTTCTCGAGTGTGTGTAGGGGGCCTCTACTTGTGTGCAGACGTGTGTGTGTGGTGGTGGTGGTGGGTTGGGGCTATCCAACCAACAGCTGCAGTTTCACAGACAGAAAACAAAGGCTCAAAAGAATGTGATTACACCCCTCCCAAAGGCTCATTTGCTTGGGCTCTCTATGCAGTCAGTGGGCACTTCTCCTACAGCTAAGGACACTGTTCCTCATGAGTGATAACCGCTTTGTCTCTTTCAGATGGTAGGTCACCATATCTTTAACTTGTTGAGCTAAAAGCCTTGGGGTTATGCATCGACATGAACGGCTTCTTATTTCCTGTTCTGTTCTCCTTCACGATGTCTCTGGTCAGGTTCAGGAGCCACAGGAAGGCTCTTGTCACCTCAGTGGATAAGAAGATCCCCAATGGCTTCCTGGAAGAGCAAGGTATGTTTGAGGGGAACCCCCTAGAGTATGGACATTGGAAGTACAGACACTCCTAATAATGCTTGTTTCCCGTCGCCGGGAGATGAGACGCGCTGTTCTGATTGTCCCTGTCCTGTGGCTCTACCCCCCACCACCACCACCACCACCACCACCCCCCAGGAGAACAGACCGTGGTTCTCCTCCCCAGATCTCCCTCTCCCTCCAAGAGGTACTTCCCCATCCCTCTGGACTCTCTGGAGGACGAGTTCCGGATACGCTCGGCCGACGACTGCAAGCTCTTCAGAGAGGAGTTCAACGTAGGTTTTCCTCTCCTACTTGCCAACGTTTCGGGAATAGACTGGTGCTCGAAGCGTCGTGACGAGGAGAGCTAATGAGTTCACCGTTTTAGACAAGCTGTAAAATATGCATGGATGTGGACCTGGTCACTAGAAACTGTATTTCATTAATATGCACGGTTGAATATGCATGAAAGTCCTCTTGATGTTGCTTCCTGTGTGTGTGTGTGTGTGTGTGTGTAGTCCTTGCCTTGTTGCTTCCACCACGGTTCCTTCGAGGAGGCGAGCAAGGAGACCAACAGGGAGAAGAATCGCTACCCCAACATCCTACCATGTAAGATGTGACGGAGCCTCCAGATCTTTGTGTCCTGTAGCTACGGTAGCAGCTGTAGCTACGGTAGCAGGCTCAAGCTTGAATTACCAAGTCAACAAACAGAGTTACTGTAAAGTGAGCCTTGTTCCATTTTCTTCATCTCTCCTCTACAGACGACCACTCCAGAGTGGTGCTAGCTCAGATCGATGGACATTTGGGCTCAGACTACATCAACGCCTCATACATTGATGTGAGTTGTTGTTTAATACTCCGAGCTACGTGCTGAAGCTGTGTTTAGGCATCGCTCTTCGTCAGCATATCTTTTCACCTATGGCTGAAATCATTCTTAACGACGTGGGAATTCGACACACCAAAGTTGAATATGTTCTAGGTTAATATCCTCTCTCTTCTACAGGGCTTTAAAGAGAGGAATAAATTCATCGCAGCTCAAGGTAACGGCTTCTCATTTCATAGCTGAAAGGGTTCTTTTAAACAAAAACTCAGTGAGAACAACATGCATTATGTTTTATATGCTTCTTTTTCCTAAGGTCCAAAGCATGACACAGTGGCTGACTTCTGGAGGATGGTCTGGGAGCAGAAGACTGCTACCATCGTCATGCTGACTAATCTAAAAGAAAGGAAGGAGGTGGGGTTCCGCTTTTGATTGTTTCGCTTTTAAAGGATGTTCCTGTGATTCCTGAGCTATCCTTTGCTTAGAGGGCTTGTCTCTGAAACCTTGCATGTTCTAAAGTGCTTTGAGTGTCAGGGGGTCGGTTTGCCCCTTCACAACCCCAAGTCATGAGCATAATTAGTTTGACCCTTTCTCAGCTAGAAATCCATGCAATGTGTCATCTCAGCCAAATTACCAAGCGTTATAGGCATCCCGTCGTATTGAACCTCAGAGAGATGATCGATGATGAGCAAAACACTGGGTTTAACAGTCAGAGAAGAGACAGAAGTGGATCAATAACTGAATAATTGGCGATGAGGCCCTTTGATAAAGCACTATAATTAGTCGGAGGCCCTTATTAATGAGTTCACTCATCACAATGTAGAATCGTTGACAGACTTAGACCGATTCTTATGGAAACCTGTGTTCCCTGGTGTGTAATAACCTCAATCCCCTGAAACTTGTGTCCTTTGCGTCTCTGCAGGAGAAGTGTCACCAGTACTGGCCTGAGCATGGCTGCTGGATGTATGGCAACATGAGAGTATCAATGGAAGACTTTACTGTCCTGGTGGACTATACCATCCGAAAGTTCTGTATACAATATGTACGTATATGTATCATCTCGTATCTGTGTAAGCTACTGCCGACAACCAACGTGTTTAGATACTATGTGATGTGTGTGTGTGTGTTATGTATGTGACCATGTGTGTGTGTGTGTGTGTGTGTATGTGTGTGTGTTATGTGCGTGACCATGTGTGTGTGTGTGTGTGTGTGTTATGTGCGTGACCATGTGTGTGTGTGTGTGTGTGTGTGTTGAGCAGCAGGGGAGCGACGGCCCCAGACCGCCTCGTCTGGTCACTCAGCTCCACTTCACCAGTTGGCCAGACTTTGGGTGTGCCCTTCTCCCCCATCGGCATGCTCAAGTTCCTCAAGAAGGTGAAGACGGTCAACCCTTCATACGCTGGGCCCGTCGTGGTGCACTGCAGGTAAAGAAAGACCTGTGGGTCTTTCGGCGGGGACTCCGAGCAGGAACACTTATAGGGGGTGACATTCGTGACATTTGGCTTTTATCCAAAGCAACTGACAGTGGTATGCTTTGCCTGGAGTTTGTTGATGTTCATGGGGATGTTTACACGTAGAAGGTTGAACGTGTGAACGTGTTAACTGAGATGCGGTGCTTTGAACCGAGACGGCAGCAGCTCCAGGGAGGTCAGTCACTCAGTGGGTGTCGAGCTCTGACGTAACACCCCACGTTTGAAGGCCAGGGCTCGCTGCAACAACTGCTACGGCAGCTGGGAGACAGAGAGCCTGGGGCCTTCAATGGGCCCCATTGAGCTGTCCCCCTATAAACCCCTCCCCACCTCCCCGACACGCACACATACTGACATCCCGGGCCGCTGCCTGAATGACCCAGATGCCCCCCGTTACTGGGGGGGGGGCGGGCTTAGATACAAATGTGTGGACAAGAGGGATTTAATCTATTGCCGACATCTGACCACAAGTAGCATATGGTGATCAGAGGGATGCACATAATCCTAATCGCAGACAATTCTGTCTCTTTGACCTCTTTTTAAACCTCCCCTTACTTACAGCATATCGTCACATTCTCTAGTAGTTGAAAGATGAAAGACCGTACCACTGGTCGACATCTGTTGTCATTGTGGTCTGTGATATTGGGCCCAAGATGCTGATGTGCGCCCCCCTGTCCTGTTTCTGTCGTCAGTGCGGGGGTGGGGCGGACCGGGACCTTCATCGTCATTGACGCCATGATCGACATGATGCACATGGAGCAGCGTCTGGACGTGTTCGGCTTTGTCACCAGGATACGAGAACAGCGCTGTCAACTCGTCCAGACGGATGTAGGTTTCTCCTGAGGTCGCTCTGTGGTGTGGAAGCTTTCCGTGAGCTGAGAAAGGCAAAATAGAGAGAAAATAAAGTTGTATTTTCTCTCCTTCCCTCCTTCTCTCGTCCCCTCTCTTTCCCATCTCTCAGATGCAGTACTCCTTCATCTACCAGGCTCTGTTGGAGTACTTCCTGTATGGGGACACAGAGCTGGATGTGTGCTCCCTGGAGGGTCATCTGCACATGCTCCACAACACCAGAGCTCCCCTTGACAGACTGGGCCTGGAGGAAGAGTTCAGGGTGAGGCCACACGTGCACACAGACACCCACACACACACACACACACACACACACACGCACACACACACACACCCACACGCACACACACACACACACATACTCACACATATGTACAAAAATAGACCGAAACACATGCAGTTCTCATCCTCTTCCTCAAGTGCCTCCTATTGTCTCCCTACTCTCTCCTCTGATCTGTCTTCTCCCATCAAGACAAGGGTGTTTCCAGATCTTTCCAGAACACCTTGGCTGTGGTGTTAGAGCTCTATTTACAATTAAACGTGCACTACATACCCTAGCACCTAATTTAAGCACAGTGAGTGACATTCTCCCTGCCACACACTCCTCCCCCCACCCCACCCCCACCCCTTAGAAGCTGACCAATGTCCGCATAATGAAGGAGAACATGAGAACAGGGAACCTTCCTGCCAACATGAAGAAGAACCGCGTGCTTCAGATCATTCCATGTAAGGAATTCTCAGACACTCTTAACTGTTCCATAATACATCACAACCTTCTGACATCAAAGTTCTGCTGGCATGTATATGGCTCGTGTTCAGTGCCGGACACGAATTTCCGTCTTAATAAGTCAGTTGGCGCCATATTTGGTTCTAATGACACCACTGAAGTTATCGGCTTTCTGTCAACTCAATTTCAAAGCAGGGAGAAGTTTTATCGTCTTTTTTCCCTCTTTATATCTATTTTTTCCCTGTTTGCTTCAGACGACTTCAACCGGGTCATGCTATCAGTGAAAAGGGGGCAGGAGTTCACTGATTACATCAACGCTTCCTTCATCGACGTGAGTAGAGCTTTCCTCGCTGTCGTCCCCACGCGGCTCCTCGCGCCGCCTTGGTGAACGACACGTGTTCTCCCCCTGTGACGTTTGTGACTCCCTGTCCGTGTTCAGGGCTACCGTCGGAAGGACTACTTCATCGCCACCCAGGGCCCCCTGCAGCACACGGTGGAGGACTTCTGGAGGATGGTGTGGGAGTGGAGGTGTCACTCCATTGTCATGCTCACTGAGCTCAAGGAGCGGGAGCAGGTAAAGTAGTCCTGGGAGTCGAGCACCCTCATGGACGGTTGGAGAGTCACACGGTTTCTTTGTTTATGAACATGTATGAGATTTGGAATGAGCAGAGTGACTACATCTTTTTTTTTCTAGATAAATAACTATTTTCGGTATCTGTGTCGAATGATCTGTGTTTTTTTATTCCTTAGGACAAATGTTTCCAGTACTGGCCAGCAGAGGGCAGTGTAACATTTGGAGATTACACCCTCGAGCTAACGAATGACACACTCTGTGACACTTTTACTCTCAAGGACATGGTGCTCACATACAGACCAGTGAGTCTAAGATAATACAAAAAGCACAACGAAATGCCAATGTTTCAGCAGCTGCTGATGTAATTCAGTAAGACACTGTGTATATTCTGGTAAATCCTCAGTTATACCTGGGGTCCAATCTATTGCATGGTATTGGTCTATGTATTATTCAATAGATGAAGTTAGCTGTGTCCATTTTGAGGGTTTTCAAACCCATCCTGTGATTTAGAGACATATGTTCCCTGTCCGTGTCCAGGAGAAGCAGTCTCGACACGTCCGTCACTTCCACTTCCACGGCTGGCCGGAGATCGGAATACCGGCGGAGGGGAAGGGAATGATTGACATTGTCGCTGCCGTGCAGAGGCAGCAACAACAGTCTGGAAACCACCCCATCATAGTTCACTGCAGGTAAGGGACATGCGGTGTCCATCCACAGACTGTCTCTTTAAATCACTTTCTGTCTCTTTACTTCCCTCGTGTTCTCTCTCTCTCTTTCTCTCTCTCTCAGTCTCCGTTATATCAACAGGCTTGTCAACGTTCTTTGTTCTCCAGTTTCAAAATTGACACATCAGAAAATATTCAGAACAAATCACAACCTCCCAACCCCAATCTGTTTAATTCAAAATATCTTCCTTCTCAAATTAATTTAGCGTTTTCCAAGGGTTAGGAATGTGGACCTTGTGTGCTGTGCCTAAACCATTCATGTGATCCTTTATAAAGACTCTGTGAAAGCTTTGATCGGAATCTAGCTTCAGGTGAAGTGATTCTAATGCAGCTCAGCCCAGTGGGATTGATCCAATCCACAGACAATTAAAGCTCTCCAAGAGAAATCTCCCTTCGACTCCCGTCATTATTAATCTGATGAAATGAGCTAACGACAGGAAACGGTGTCATCACTCCCTCCGATTCCTTCATCACCACTTGTCTGAGATGGGCTTTTTAAAGCTTTCTCACATTCCCTAGGGATAGGGGCTAGACCATGGCTCTGCCTCTCTCTCTCTCTCTCTCTAACGCTCACTCGTTCTCCCTCTCTATTTCTCCATCTCTATCATTGTAAATATTGACTCAGTGAATTACCTGACTGATTAGTATAAGCTTTAGGATTAGCACATCTTTAAGTGAGTCTTCGAACTATTACACAAAGGTCACCTTTCTCTCTGCATATTGCTCTGTACATGGGTAATCATATTTTCAATTACTTGGACTTTTCAAGTGGAATTTGTAAGAAATGTTCTAAAAGATTGGTATTTTGCTTTCTAAACACAGAGTTCAGTTTATTGCAGTAAACATTTCTCTTATTTGGCAAATACTGTATTTTATTTGAATAAATACTGAGCCTGGTGTTGATACTCATAACCTAGAGTTATTCTCTTGATGTTTCAGTAATCTTCTCAAGTTCCTCCAGAGTTCATCTCTTCATATGAATGCTTTGCTTCCAGGCCATCAAACCTTGACTATCAATGTTAATAGTTTACTCCTGGTTTTGCTTCACAGTGCCGGCGCGGGTCGAACTGGGACCTTTATTGCTCTGAGTAACATTCTGGAGAGGGTGAAAGCTGAGGGCCTGTTGGACGTGTTCCAGTCAGTGAAGAGTTTACGCATGCAGAGACCTCACATGGTTCAAACAGTGGTAGGTCGGACACATGACAGGAGTGGGGCTCAATAGCACATCAATTCTTTTTTGGGGGTCATATTAATATTTTTGTTTTTTTCTCTTACTCAGGAACAATATGACTTCTGCTACAGAGTGGTTCAGGATTTTGTGGACATCTTCTCAGACTACGCCAATTTCAAATGACAATATCTGGCTGCCATATGGTCTTCTGTGTACAGTATCCATCTAATGTATGCAATTTTTTCAGAAACTTGTTTTCTAAACCAAGCTGTTTTTACACTTTGCACCTCCCATACCCACAATACTTAAACATATTGTGACATATTGTAATATAAGTGTTGGGCTATTTAAAAGAAGGATAGTAGATTTACCATCAGTAGACATCCTGCTTCAGATTATTTTATATCTTCAATCTACATGATCTTTTAATGTAAAGTTGCTTGGCTTAAGGGTTCGATTTACGATTGGCAACACAAAAGGTTTCCAATTTATTTAAAAAACATGTACATATTTAGCATTTAGAGTTATTTATGTTTAAAATTTAAGCTATTGATGTAAAATAGAATAAATGTAAAAATGTTATTAACAAGTTGTATTAATTATTATTCTTGTTTGGAAGATGACCACTAAATTGCCTTCATTTTGCCTGGAGTCTTGCACCAAGGACACACCATATACTGTAAGCCTGTATGTCTCTGGAGATTTTTCAGATTTATAAGAAGTCATTGTGATAATACAATAATAGGAACAACTGTGAGCTATGAGTCACTTTATGTACAGCCTATTGTTCCATTCATTCACTCACAAACAACTGAGTAACAGCTGCTGGAGATTATCATTTACAAATGGCGGCCCGTGTTTTTATCTAACCTTATTGCTTTAATTGTTTTTCTTATTGGAATCACTCTGTGTATTAGCTATGTTTGAAAGCAGCTGATTTGTACGCTATAGTTCATCATGCCGCAATTGTTAAGACCATTTAATAGAGAATCTTTTAAACATACATTGGACCTGTCATTTTTATGCTTGCATGAATGCTTGCATGTCACAGTGCCATAGTATGTTGATTAGAAAAACCTTTCTGATCAAATGTGAATCGTCACTAAGTGACTTGAACTTTGAATTGGCATACTGAACGTTGAGCCAGCAAGTTGTTGTTTTTTGTTTTTTTAGGAAAAAGGGACATGTATACATGTATTGAATGTTTAAACAGTTTCACATGCTGATTTCATACTCGTCCTTGTTACTTGATAATACTCGTATAGTAAAGTGAGTAGGTCTATTACCATTTAACACATAGATTATTTTATTATTGCTTCTACAGCAGTATCAGATAACAGGCATCCATTAAATGCTGATTGTGGGATTCTCTTTTAATAATCCGTTATACTTAAGACACTTCACTGCGCTTTTGTTTATACCAAAGGTAAACCAACGGATACATGTCCTTTTAGCCAAATAGATGCGTTATGATTGTGTTGTCATTCTATGGTTGTGATTTCAGAATCTTAGCTAAACATGCTGAAAGTAAGAAAAAGGGGATTTGGGATTGATATTGTGCACAAGCATCTTGTACCTGTGCTGTTTCCTGTATAATAGTTTGTATGGAGTTTACTGTTAATTTGCCATTGCAGGCTGCAATAAATTAGTCATAGAAAGTTATTTCTGTTTCAAATGGTTATTTACTTGGATTCAATATTTCATTATAGATCTACACACCATTATACTTCTTTTATAAACAAAACAATTGGGTACAAAAGTCTGACACCACTATTCAAGATACTTCTATTTTGCATTTATTTCGAATGTAACACTTTCTTTTACAATTTGAGTAAAAGGTTTAATCTTTGATATATTTACAAAAATATTATTATAAGTTAGTAGTTGATATGTTAATGACAGTGTGCACTTGAGCTGGTATGGACTCCACAAGTTTGTGCAAAACCTGATGATCCCATGATAAAAAGATCAAACAGTGAAAAGCCAAAGAGCCTTTTGGACCCTCCTGTATGTAAAGATGTAGCGTCATTGAATGCATTTTGAATTCCCTACAGTATAATAATGCAGCCAGTTATTTCGTGTGAGCACTTAGACGCATCCATTAGGACTGCTCTGTCCCTTAATGTGCCACACCTGTGGACAGGAGATTATGCTCCAGACGACACCACAGCCATCCACCACACCTATAAATACTGACCCCCGGATTCACCTTTCACGATTTGAACACAACACACACAGAGGTGAGACAGTAAGATCTTATCATCCACACATGACCAAATACATCTGATGGTAAATATACTATTTGTGTACATGTCTGCATGTTCTTCCTTCCAGCTTACATGGATCTTAGCAGCAGAACGGTGGTGAATCTGGTGGTGTTGGCGCTGGTAGCTCAGGTAACTATGTCCCAGCACTGGTCCTACGGGTGGCTACCAGGGGGGAAGAGGAGTGTTGGAGAACTGGAGGCTACTATCAGGGTAAGAGTTCCCTGCCTAACAATCCATCAATTAAATATCCAAATCTACCCAATGTACTGTAAGACTTTTCCACACTTCATACCGTGTTTTATTTGATGTATTGTAATTGTACTGTACAACTGTAGTACACTTTCAAATGGGGCAGATATATTGTAAAACAACTGTGTTTGGGATTTTGTAAGGAATATGCCTTCTGGTTTTATGTAGTTTGGGGTCATACTGCAATTTATAGGTTGTATTTGGTCTGGTTCTGTCGAGATAATGGGTTTCTGACTGAATACATTCAGATGATGGGTACAGGCGGTGTCATGTCTGTTCCTGAGGAGACTAGTCTCAATGCACTGGAGAGGCTGAATCCATATGATGTCGTAAGTACTCCTATTCATAATTTATAGTCTATGTATATTAATGTGTCTGTGTATCAAAATGTTATGAATGGAATGTTATTGTGTTGTATGAGTATAGTTTATTTGTTGCGGTTGAATGTAAAGTGGACAAATGATCAGGGTTGAATTACCCAGGTATTTACCAAACTGCTCAGACAGTTTATATGGATATTGGATATTGAGACAAATATCTCATCAGCTGTGTAAGGTTTTAATTGAAGTATTATTTGCAAAAATTGATTATTTTAAACGGATATGATAAATGTATCCTTGTATATGTGTTAAAGCAATTAAGCACATTGGACACAATGTTTTACAAAATGTCTTCGTTCATCCCTACCCACCCAGCTTAATGATGAATCAAATCATTTCAAAACAAAGAAGCATCAGCCAAACAAATGAAGAGTTTTGAGTCCAAAAGCCAAACAGAGGCAGCAGAGGTGACAGGATCCAAGAAAAGCCCTCAACATTGTTATCACGATCAGTGACATACCACTGACTAACAGTGTCATTCCAGCTAACGTTAGATTTAATTGATGTTATTTACTTGAAGCATAGCTTCCCGTATAATTGTAATAAAATGTAAGTCTCTAAAGACTGATTAAAAGATGTTGCATTTCCTTCCATTACATCACTCACATCCACAACTCTGATTTCATTTTGTGACCCATCAAATATAATTTTAGGTTGATCTGACGCACCATGAAATTATAATTATTTTAGTTGTTTAATCATGTCATGACCGACACGCTTGGTCAACTTGTAATACAACAATCCTAGCATGACAACATCTGGTGATAAAGTCAATTAATTAGAAATCAATTGTGTCATTAGATTTAAAACCAATTTGGAGATGAATTTAAACCACGCATCCTCATGCAGAAAATATACATGATATTCATCCTTTGATTTGAACTCTCTCAGCTACAAATAAAAAGCTATTTCACCTGTTGAAATAAAATCTCACTCACTTTACCTTTGGACACAGAGAGGACGTGAAAATTAAGTTTTCTCTTGGTTATACAGGAGTTATACAGTCACCCAAAAACAGACGACGTGTAAAACTTTCCTGACTACAGGAAATGGGTGTTCATTATAAAATTGGAATTTCATATCAGGGAAGGGGGAGAATCAGCAGGGGGCATATGTTTTAAAGAGAACTCATTTTGTGGTAAAGCCCCACAGACACCGGCGTGTGCTAATCGCCTGGTGCATAAGGGGCTGGGATTCATGAACTGTGCTGACACCGGGGAGGCCAAGCATTGTTAGAGCGTGGTTGTAATGCACACCAATGAACCCAAACCCCGTTGGTACTACTGGGAGAGAGCGAACATTATAAAAGCACATAGAATTAGAAAGAAATTAAACCACATTCCATTGCACTTCCAGAACAATGGATCCTCATTTGTGATACTTCACATCGTCGGTTTAATATTCATGCTTGTAATTTGCATAACGCAATCATTTCCTTTGATGAGAGAGTACCTTAGTATTTCGAATTTGTATTCTTGAACTTTTGGCTACCTTTTCTGAAGTTTGGAAAGTTATGGTTGCGTTTTGCATGCAGATAACTATATCATGACACTTAGAAAGACTAGCCCTAACTTTAGACCTAGAATATATCTTAATAGTGTAGGTTGTATTGTGCAAGTGCAATAATTAGTTAATATCCTTACAACAGATGTATTGGGAATGTTCATTTGTGATCAAAACGTGCTTTAACCCAATTAGATTTGTAACGATAGCGATCCCATCTCTCCTTTGTATCCTTTGTGAAGATAAACTTTCTTTTTCCAAATGTCCTCATCAAGGACCTGCTTAATTGCACGTATTTCAAGACAACGAAACCTGCTGGTATCTATGGTTTCAAATTTGATTTAACCTCACTTTCTCCTTCGCAGACCCCCTGGTGAATATTCACTTTGTTTACCCCAAATTAAACTTCATATTGTTTACAGCCTCTCGGTCCCTGAACATTTTATAGCATTTTAGAATTATTTATTTATTTATTTTTGTAATGATTGTAGAGTTGGGATTCATTTGAATGTTGCCCTCATCTGCATGAAAATTATATAATTAACTTTTGATTAACCGGCTCGGTTGAGTTTGTTCCCCCATGCACACCGGTGAATAGTACCCACCGCATTTTAATGACTGTTTTCCAATTGAGCGGCGACCTTTTCATCAAAGAGCTGCAACTGGAGCTAAACAACGGTAGAAAATAATCAGGGTGAAAACAATAGTAAAGGCCGGCAGGCTAGGATGTCATCCTTAAATATAACAACAGAGATGAAAGCGACCTTATTGGGCTTCAGTGGATGTGGCGAGAAGCCAAGTGCTTGTGTTGTTGGTCGCCCATTGTTAGCGCTTTGGAGGTCACATCCATTGGCACCCTGAGAGGGAAAGGACAGGAAGGTAGAATGGTCCATTGTTACTTGTCCTTGCTCGGAGGGAATGCTATTATGAAGGGCAATGCATTTTCGATAGTTAGATTTTGGTGCCATTCACTGCAGCTTCAAAACAATACATAGTAGTGGAGAATAGCTTCAGGAAATACAAACCTCGGAGCGTCGTCCAAGGCAACACTATTTCAATAACATGCTCCTGTCCGTTCAGCACGCCCAGCCTGGCAGGATATCAGATGTCAGATTTCAGTGGTTGCGAGAAAGTCTGGGTTGTTATAATTTGCATTGCTAGAGTGAAACAGAAGAATAAAAGAAGAATTGTGAACAGATGTGGCACTTTCAAGCATTGCTCAAGACAGTCCAGTTTGATTTCACTGAAGTTGTTGGTTCTTTCAGTTGCCTGTTGTGGTGTGGCATGGGCTATAGATTGAGAAATTTCCCAGAAGAAAGCTTTTAGACTGAATATCAACAGGAATGTTGCGTAGGTATTTATGTTTCGCTTGGCTAAAGACAAAGTCACCTTAAGTGGGAGTTTAAATGTCAAAGGGGTCAGATTTTGCTGTCTTTGGAATAAGCATGTTTTATCATAAAAGACACTGAAGGGTTTATGTGCAATTTCACATATCTAACTGTGCTTAGAGAATGAGGCTCACATCTGTAATTAGTTACTGACTTTGTATGGAAAACAAAACTCAATATAGTATTTTAGTGAGTAGGCTACAGCTTGATAAACCATAAAGCTTATTCAGTGATTTGTTGTCATATCCTCATCTCTCCACATGGTGACACTCTTGAGCTGTCTGATTAGTTATCAGCTCTTATCTCAGCCAATAATTCAATCACACAGAAGATACCTCGAAACCAAACAAAGGTTTCATTCAAATTAACCAGCTGCTGTAGAAAATATTTCCTGTTGCAATGAAATGAAATATGTGATTTCATGTTTATATTCTTACGCTGTTAGCATTTGATTTATTTGTGGCTGAGAATACATATGGCTTTAAAACAAACCGAACAGATTCGATCAAACTTTAGTTACAATTAATAAACTGGCTTAATATATATATATATAATTTATTCTGAACATATGTAATCATATTGGCCTTACAGGCTCTGCAATAAACATTTTACAAGCTGTTTGCTTCGTTAGATTCTAGAAGGTTCTTTGCCATACGGCAGAGTTAGCTGTGGAATCATGCGTCGGCCTTCTCTCTCCTTCTAGGCTGGCAGGGAACCATCCTGTTGAGATCCGACTTCTCTCCTTTGATCAAAGAATAGTGTTAAAGCACTGGGAGAAGGAGTAGGTATAAAATATGAATGACTACAGCTGTGTTTTGATGGATATGTCTCAAAGTATCCCAGTAAGACACTGCTAAAGGCCAGGAAATCTGTTTGTGTTGAGGAAATAGGCTCTTTCCTCTCTTGTTTCTCTCCCAGTTTTATCGGCGGTAGTTTTCACCCTGTATGTTACTTCAGTACTCCTTTGTTGGCAAAGGGATGTACCCCAAATACTATATCTCTTTTACAATATAGGATAGAGATCCAGGGAGCCATCTCTTGTAATATGAATGACTGTACCATTTACTCAAAGTAGAAAAAGTTGATCTGTTGTATTATTCTATTGCTAAATCCAAGTTCCCATAAATGGTATGAGATCCTATAAGTAGAGAGCTGTGGGATGGAGCCTGTGTCACCCGTGCAGAGGGTGCATGATTCCATTTCCCTTCTTACCCAGTGGGAGCCATGACTCACTGAATGCTGGAATTTGATACCACAACATCCCCATCTGAATTACAGAGATAGTACACATTTTACGACACAGACAACTCTTTAAAAAAAAATACACACAATGTAAGACTAACATGCCCTACACTGACATGCATAAAATCATTCTAAAGTTAAGAATGTTGTCTGGAAATCCCTGAATCTTTGGATTTTTCATTTGCCTTCTCAAAAATATGTAAAACAGTGTTCACTGTAGTTTCATCTATCAGACCTGTGGAAGGACACTGTCCCTGGAACTGTTGAGGGGGGTAACTGTATGCCAGGGGTTGATTAGCCCTACTAACCGGGTGACTCCCTGAATGCCAGGGTCACTCACTGCAGGGATGAAAGGCTCAGATCCTGTCAGCGAGGGGTCACACTAACCGCCTGTAATCTTTGGGGTGCTCCTCTCCACATGACCCACATCTAACACTGGTTCCATCCCCGAAGCTTACCCCCCTCCCACCTCCGTAGCCCCCCTCCCTCCCCTAACCCGTGGCCTCAACGCCTTATCCCCCCACCCTGATGCCACCCTCAGCTCCCCTCCCTCTCCCCTCCCAGCCACCCCTCTGTTCCCTGCCCCTCCTCCGTGCCCATTTCAGCCTGGTCTGGCTGGCCACAGCGAGGAGTTCGCCTTAGCTCACCGCCACAGCAATTAGTACTGTAAGGCTAGCTGTGGGGAAGACAGGATGCAGTCCACGCTCCAGCCCCAGATCAGGAGCCTCCAACACGACTTCAAGGCAAAGCATGCAATTAGCTACAATAATGATAATGTGTTGTAGAGGAACAAAGGGAGGGTGAAGCAGAGGGGTGGTGTTGGGTGAGTGGGGTGCTAATAGTAGGGGGGGGGGTTATTTGAATACTCTGTTGGGATAGGAGACCGAATCAATCTGATTATCAAACGTATGTGCTGATGAATTACATTTAGGCCTCTAATTATCCATTCCTTTCATGACCAGACCAACAGAGTGTTTTTTGCATAGCAGCCATCCTTGGTCAGTGGTCTTCAGGCATCACACTGGGACCAGATCTTTTATTTCCTGTAAGATAGATGTGAGGGCTAACTCCTGTGGCTCAGCTGCTGACAAGAAAGGCCAGAGATCCGCGGACACATTTCTTAGTTGACTTAATTAAAAACATTTCTGAATTCATTTGGAACACTAATTCGGTAAAAAGACGGACTTTCATTTGATGTTCGACCATCAGAGCTGTCTACAACAAACCACAGTGGTCCAGCTACAACAGCGGAGCTTCCTAAAACATTTCTACTGTCCTCAAGGTTGCAGGCTGATAGAGTTGGGAAGCAGACTTTGACTAGTTCAGAGCGCCGAGTGCAGCTGTATTCTCACTGCTGTGAGAGACCCAAGCCTGTTCCACCAGTCTCATACGTGGAGGTTTAAAGAGGATATTTCACTGGGTGTTGTGCAAAACGAACCGTGTTCCCCAGAGCTGCAGCAACTTCACCTTGGCGGAGTAATGCTGTGATATTCTGTTTATTCTTCACTCACTTCATTTTACTCAGAGGAAATCCTCTGGAGATGGCTTATCTCGGAGCTGGAACAGGTGCACTCTAATTTACTCCTATTGCTTAGGGAGCCCAGGGGCCCCTGTAGAGAAGAAAGTAGCGATGTAGAGTTCTCCACTGTACAGCACACAAACAGCCAGAGAAAGAGCATTTAATCGAAAGAGAACAAAACTGTGGCTTGGAGTGCAGCCCTATCGTGTGGATGCAGAAAACCTTTTTATTTTTTCAGACTTTCCTCGGGAAAAAAGAAAGAAAGAAATTCCATATCTCATTGGAGTCTCGTTCGATCAACACACAGTGTTTACTTATCTTGTAACTACTTATCTTGTAAAAGTACCCAGAACAAGTTGGACCTGTTGTTTCACCATTGTAGCAAAGTATCCACAGAATAGTTTGTTGGTCTTGATAGTCTTTGAAGGCTTGAATAAAGCTTTATTATTCAAAAGTTAGTGTGCCTTGTCTTAGCTAAGACCTATTTGTGTAACCCTGTTGAATACAACGTTTCTATCCTCTCATCCCCCCACACGAAGAGAAAGCTAGGCTTTCAAGTCACAAATTACTCTGCAATTCCTTCTCTTAAGAGAACTGTAGTTTTGAAGAGCCAAGCTGATGTGTTATTTGCTCGGTATATTATAGGTCTGAATTCAGTCAGTATTTTTGTTTTGTGTTGTTTTCCTCTCGGGAATTATGCAATCAAAGCAGATGCCTCCAGCAGTCTTGAAATCCCCCCTTGTGAATAAGAGAAAATCTTGTACACTGCATTTTTCCTCTGTGTGTATGTGTGATAGGAGGAAGGGGGACATGACAACAAAGAAAATATGTATGCTATTGTTCGATGTACAGGACACTATGCAACACATTTTTTCTAAAGATGGATATATACAGTGTGCCTGTAGTGTGATGATGACCTGCTGTGTTTCCTGCCTAGGACATTATAGCAGCACTATGTGACACTGCAATATCTCTGTGAATGAGTGTTTAAACCTTCTCATCTGCTTTGTCGCCGTGCTATTTTATAGTGTTGTTATCAGACTCGGACCTGAAGGATGATAGGCTTTCTTCTGTTTCACTTATGGTAGATTGTAGAAGCAAGACAGGCAGCGTTAACCCTTCATTAAGCTGGGGATCTCCTGTACAAAAAGGGAGAGGCGGAAAGGGAAAGAAAGCACTGGAGAAATGTCATATATACTTTTAATCAGAGAGTCTACTCTCAGTCATTGTTTTTAATTACCTCTCTGTGTGACATAATTTGGTGCGAGATGTACATGCTTGGGGGATTTTCAGTTCTTGTCAACTCAAGAGCATTTGAACCAATCAATACCTGTCTATCCTGTGGCAAACTCATAGTTGGCCATTAGGAAAGAGCTGCTTAAAGTAAGCTCAGCCAATACCATTAGCCCTAGCCTAAGGGCAGTTCCATGCCTTAGTCAGGGTAGGCACCTGCCCCCGTCACCCCCACCTCACCCCCTTAACCCCCCTGTGCCCCTCCCCCCACCATTAAGCAGGTCCCAGGAGACATCATTTGGACACATCGGCCAAAGAGCACTTCTTTATTCCCTCTCTTTTCTTTTCCTGGCTCCACCAAAAATCAATACACCTCCCCTTTTTTCTTATTTTCTCAATTTTGCCTCAGTGTGATTCTCCTCCTCTTCTCTGCCAAAAGCTCATGCACTATCCTTTTTTCATTTTATCTACAATTTCCTGTGACTAATAGATTTAGGGCTCACATTTCAAGCTGGTGGAATCGAGAAATCATTAAGCCATTTTCCTCTATTGATATCAGAAGGGGCCCCCTTGTCTCAGGACCCTTTTCAGTTACTGTTTTCTGGTACCGTTGTTGACTGCCTAATGACTTGATGTGATGTATCTTAATGCTTTGATGTTATCGTTCACAAATTGCTTCGCAAACAATCATTCCAGCTTTGCCTCCATATTGTCAACGTCGTGACGTACTGAACTCGGAGTGAGCGATCAACCGTGATTATTGGGCTTCTCTTCACGAGGCTTTTTCTCCTCAGTCACAAGTCTGACACCACACCAAGCCCCAGAGACAAGGAGATAGTGTCATACCTCCTGGCTCCAGCCATTTCTATTCCGGAATATACCAACTCCAGAAGGTACAAGGCACACAGGTCATACAACAAACCTCTTCCGATGTTCTCATGAGGGCGATCACAGTCCTTCACATACTGCCCACCCTCTTCTTTAATAACAGAGAGACAGGGTCAGCCCTAAATCTCGGGCACTCCTGTTTACGATAATAACACAGGAGAGTAATAGCTGGTTCCACAGCACTGGCGATCTCTGTGGCCGCCTATATCGATTGGCGGGGCGGGGTCCTAATGAGCAGCAGTGAGGCCGTGGCTAATGGTGTTGTGTCTGGTGTTGGTGGTAAACGCCCACGTTGAGATTATCATTCCCAGGAGGGCTGGGAGAGGCAGGCCCAGTCCTTCGCCCTCGGGGCAGAGGCGACACACTTCAGAGGTCAAGGTAACGTATCAAAAGAACAGCCGGCAGGGCCTGCTGCCCTCTGTGCTTCTTTACATATGGTGCCGCGTCTGTTAATGCAGTTGTTCGACGGCAAACTTTAATGTCGAAAGTTCGAAGCGCACCCAAAACGACGATCTCCGATCATTTGCCTTGTTTTTAGGAATGGTTGTCTGTCTTTCAGGAAACTGTCTGCAGAAAGTCAATCGACATTTCTCAATGACATCATTGAAGTCCAAGGAACTTATTTCAAACTGCACAACTGTTACTAAGAGACCAGCGAGGAGATCCGATCGAACAGACTGATAATTGCTTAATTAGACTGTGGAGATCGCTCTGGCAGCAACCAGCCAGTCTCCTCCACACACCCTGGGCAGCCATTGCCCTTCTCCATGCATGGGCATGTTAGCATCGTTGAGTGATAGTCATCCCGTGCAGCAGATTCAGGACAAATGTAAGTACACGCTAGATACATGCTGTCTTTGAAATGACTTAAACATACTGTCTTTTTCCATGTGTGACGGTCCCAAAAATATACACACAACTGCATGTCTATCGTAACTTAATGTTCTCTAATAGAGCTGCATTGGCTGACAAACTTCCTAACTTCATACCAATGTGTTGACGACAACAATTTTACCAATCAACAGACTCCTGTCCGTGCGCCTTCTCCTCCAAATGAGTTGAATTGAAGCCATGGAGCCTAAGACGGCTGCATTCTGATGAAGTCACCCTGAGAGGGCAGCCTGGTGGAGTCCTGCCCTGTTCTGAGTCACACTGCCATGTCCCGGCAAATGTTGAGCATGTAAAACAGATCTGTCAATTATTCAGCATGAACTGTAGGATGTATGGAGTGACATGGGGGGTGGACAGGGGCCGACAGAGCCTGGGGCAAAGATGGAGGGGGGCCGCTTTGATGTGTGTGTGGGCCCTGCAGAGGAGCAAGGTGTGCTGGGTAATCTGATTGCCCCCCTCCAAGACTGATCCCCCCGATGTTTATTCGTTTTCAGCTTTCTCAATCTTTTTAAGCCTTCCATCTCTCCCCCTGTCTCTCCCCCTCTTTCTCCCCCTGTCTCTCTCACTCTCTCTCTCTCTCTCTCTCTCTCTCTCTCTCTCTCTCTCTCTCTCTCTCTCTCTCTCTCTCTCGTTCGCTCTCTCTCTCTAGATTTGAATTGCTGATTTGGAGTAATTTTGCTGTTGCAGTGTCACAGGATTGACATGACTCATTGATACAGTGAAAGCTAAAAGTTCTGCTCTCCAGGGCCCCCTCTGGTAGTCGTACAATAGCAGACTTAATTACATTAAGTTCAGAGAAGAGAGAAGTTAATGGTTGACATTTTCGCTACACCATGAGTGCTCCTTCCAATAACAATGGAAAGCTAAATAAGATCGAATTAATATGCATAGCCGAGCCAGTGAACTTAATTGTCAAGTTGCTTTTATCAACCTGTCAAAGGATTGACAATTAAAACAGCCTCTGTTGAAACTTTAATGAGAAGCAAGTAGGATAGCGGGATGATGAGCGAACAAAAAGAAGCAGCTTCATCCGCCATGAAAGACGTTACAAGACAACCAGCCATTATTATTTCCTATCAGGATAAAACTATGCAAATCATATTATGCATTTTTAAATAATAAGTCAATGAGCTATATTTAATTTATTACCTATACTTTCCAACTCAATATTTAATGCTGTTTTTAAGTTAAGTACTTGTAGATAATTCAGTGTCAATGTTTTTTTCTTTTTTTCTCAGAACATCCTTTTGTATGTGATCTGTTTTGCGATGCGCATTGCGTTAAGTTCAGGCAGAAAACTTCCCGCCAGCCCACAAAGTAATATATCTCGTTAACTCGTGCTGAAAGACGAAACAATGCTCACAAGTTCACCACAACCTGTTTGGAGAGACAGAGCCACCATTTCCATTGGAGTGGTTCCCCAATGTTGACACCAGTATGTCTATGTTCCGGAGGGGGGGGACTCGAAACTGCTGACTCACCCCCCGTGAGCTGGTTGTTGTTCTCCCTTACAGATGTGACCGTTAATAGGCCTGCATCCATAATCATTAGTGTGTCTCAGTGCACTGGTACCCGATGGGCCCCTGTGCGTCTGCCATTTTACCTCGGTTCACTGTGCTCGTCTGCAGATGTGAACGAGACACACACCTGCTCTGGGGCTCTCAAACAGACCGGCGCCATCCGTCACGGCTCGCGCCACGCTCGCTCTGTCGGAACAAGGCCCTGGTTCCGGTCCAGCACACCTCAGACGGAGGGTCAGCGGCCGTCTCTCTCGTGATGAACCCAGCGTACCATGAATCATATCCTGCTGTCCCTTCGTGCCCACTCCACTGTCCCTGTCCCCCCCCCACCCCACGCTCCCCTCATCTCAACCCCCAGCCCCTCCACCAATGCACATCCCCCCCCCTTCCCCATCCCCAAAGAACACTCCTGTTCACCGGCGTATCCTCGTTCAGCCAGGTAAGACTAAGTCTGGGGGAGGGAATACACAGGAACACGCATGTTTTTCCCCGCTTCTGTCTGCATCCTGAGTGGAGAGACCGACAGCCATAGGAACGGGAACGGCACCAGAGCTCCGTCCAAATCTTCCGTGGGCACCAATCCACGATTCACACTACATTTGTTGATTTGTGCACGAGCACATCTCAAGCCAGCTTTGCCTCCGACGACAATCTAATGAGGCCAGCTGGCTAAGGACCCTGACCAAACCAAACTGGGGAGACGGAACCAAACTGGACTGGCTCACTCCGCTCCTCCAGATATCTTGGCTAACAGAAGGACCTCTGAGCACACAGACGATTTGGAAATAGAATGTGTGCTTGTCAGTATGTATGTCTCTCAAACTGCCACTGCCAAGCCTGAATGTGAGAGTCCATGCTATAGACTCCCCTGTTCATGGATGTTCTCTGGCTTCCCAGCAGTAGTCTTGTTGGATAGTGTTGTTGAACAGCAGAAAGGAGGAGATACGCCCTGAGGCAAAGCCGGGGGAATTCTGGGTCTGACTCGGAATCCAGAACAACAGTAGCCTACCAATGCAAGCAGAGCAGACAAGCACATATTAAACCAAACTAATCAAAAAGGACTGTTCTCATTACATGCTCTTATTAGAGCACTTATGCTGTCTTGCAGGATGCAAATACCCGAACAACAATATTGTTAAGACTTTGATTTCAAAAAGCAGACTGAAAGACTCTTTGGATTTAAGGCTAAATGACTTATGTTGCTAAAGTACATTTCTAATTTGGAGATAAACACTGATAGATCACACCTTATTATCCCCTCGAAAATGAGATGATCCATCTCAAGCGCCTTATCCTAAAACATACATTTAAAATTCCGAAAATAGTACTAAAAGCAATTTGTGAAATTAATAATATAGATATAACACTATGCGTCGATAGTGAAGTCTTCTTAGTTTGGACTTTGCTACTGTAGACAACAAACAACACTCTTCCTCACAACAAAATAAAATGTGACAAAGACACGCACACACACACACACACTTTCTCTCATTCACACACACATACAGACACACACACACACACAGCTCTTATTCTACCACATCCCCTTCATCAGATCAACCCCTCAGGTCTCAGCCTCTCCCGGTGCCTCCACGTGAAGCTCCTGCCCGGGAGTAGAGAGCAGACTAGGGGGAGCACCTTAACAGGTAGCCTTGGGGTGCTTCCAGGGGCTGGGGGCAGCCCAGAGAGAGAGAGGCTCTGGGAAGCTGCACGGAGCAGCTCCTCTGTCTGTCCACTGATTATGAACAGGTCCCAGACGGGTGCCTTCAGGAAACCCCCCAGGCTACTCACAGCCTCCCTCTCCTCCGCCACCGCATCAGTCGCCTGGGATCCGACTGAAGTATGTGGGAGACACGGCGAGCATTGTAAATAGGCTCGCGCATGTTGTTGTCTCTGTGGAAGTTCTACATCTGTATTAGACAGACACTGTGCGAAGGAGTGTTCACAGCTCAGGTGGTTTCCAGGGAAATGGTCTGGTTTTTACGAGGTGGATGAAGCTTTTTGGCGTTTGCAAACTGTAACTTTCTTGGAAGGAGACATCTGCTCGGTACAACACTTACATATTTATATGCATTTTTGTGTCTCCAAATTTAGGAATACAAGAAGCAGAGAGTGTATTAATACCCAGACTTGTACAAAAGCCCACCTGTCCAGATGTGTAGAGATTAGAGATCACATTCCTCCCAGTGGCATTCACTCTCTCTGTAGCAGTGTGTAAAACCCCACAATAAAAAAAAACTGAGAGAAAAATCATAACTAATGAGGCTATTTAGCACCCAGCACCTGACTTTGGCCTGAGATCTCCAGGAGACATTAGAGGCAATTTGCCATCGACTTCAGGGCTCGGGTCCCAAACGTTATCAATGAGCTTGTCAGGTAGAGACCTAACCTCCTTTTGTTACCTCCACCCTCCCCATCCCCTTCTCCCCTCCAGCCCCCCCCAGCTTGCTCCCCGGGCCCCTGAAGAGGAACCGACGGCACTGTGTCACACACCTGTTTGGCTGGAGGCTGCGGCCCGGCGACGCTCCGAGCCGTGGGTGTCTCGTTGGCAACCCCTCACCTCGTCGCTGCCTGCTACGCCCTGTGGAAGTGTCAGAATGGCAGATGATGGTTGGGGTGTGTGCAGCTGCTGGGGTAGAGGAGTGCCAAGGGCGCACATTTCCTGCGGTGAGTTTTAATTTGCTCTACTCGCGTCTTCTGAACACCCACCAAACACCCACCGAATCTCCTCCTCCCCATACACATACGCACACACACGCACACACACACACAGACACATACCCTTCATCTCCTCTTTCTCAACTGCGGCCACAGAAAAACAAACAACGACATACTACCAGGCACATCCAGGTAAAATACACACACCTGAACCACCGAAGAGGGGAACTGCTATGGGTGGGCGAGGAGAGGTGAGAATTTCAATTTAAGAGGATTATAATATTTCAGCGGATAACAGCTAGCTGTGTCCAAGAATCCAAACTTGAACTCATGTTCCTGTTACCTATCTTTGGAAGTGTAAAATCACTTTTGCGAGGCATTCGAAGCCATGTAAACAAGAGCAGAGAACTTCTCTGAACTTGCTGCTCGAATATGCGGGGCTAACACTGCTATTATACTAGGGGTCTATCTCTCTTGACATCTGTTATGCAGTTGTCACTGGTAACTTAAATCCCCATTGATCAGACAGCTAGAGCGAATTTGTTATCGTGTTTTTTTTTCCGAACTCCCACTTTGCGAACAAACCCATTTTCACACGGGGCACACGTACATACCTGACAGTTACACCCAAACAAGCCGCGCTGTTTACTCCAGAACAAACACATAGACGCCAACCAGCAAATCTATTCTCAATACACACATCACCCTAGACGTAAAGAGATTCCATTTTCGCCTACCGGGAGTCTTTCAATTTTTTTTTACCGTTACATTTTTTTTCTCTCTCCTGTGTCAAGACAGCTGCCTTTGATGCTGGCATCTAATATACAGGGCTAAAAAACTATAGTTTGCTGTGAGCTGACAGATAAAACAGAGCAAGACGCCATTACCCTGCAAAGCGGAATAATGAGGAGACCTGAACACACAGAAGACAGGAGCCCAGTTGAATTACCGTGGTCTCTTATCCAAGGTGGGAGCTTTTTGACAGCTTTCCAGGCAGCACAACACATTTCCATACCGACTCTGCTCTGTAGTGCCAAAGAAAAGCTTTGATGAAAACATAACTGGGAAACTGGGAAATCTTTTGTGTGTGTGTGTGAGAGAGAGAGAGAGAGAGAGAGAGAGAGAGAGAGAGAGAGAGAGAGATAGAGAGAGAGAGAGAGAGAGAGATGAGACAGAGAGAGAGAGCTCGATCGAGAGCTCTAGCAGAGAGAGAGAGCGTGTTGTGTTGCGCGGACAAACTTGTGTACAGAACAACAAAGACAGAACGACAATGGAAAAGCGAGCGGTGTCAAGCTACAACTTTGTGTTCTCTAATGACTGTGTGAATGTGCCCTTATACTTCGCTGTCCCCGGCTCTCTCCCACTGAAGCCATTGTCTACTTCAGATGTTTCCTCGCATTCACTCTTGTTCCATTCATTATTAACGTCCATTTGGTCGCTTATTCACTTGAATTACTGATGAAGCAGAACGATTTAACAATAGGTCTCAAATATAAATAATCCATTGATAACTCCTATACCGGCCAGGTCTTACTGTACCCACTGTCACACCATTCCCTTATTGTGGTTACAATCCATGTCCCATCTAAGAGAATAGGTTTGATGTTGGATCTTTGGCAAGGACACCCTGTACTGCGTTTTGGCAGGGCGCTGTGCTGCAGTATGCTGCTGACTCGGGGTCTTAACGACAGGCTAAACGAAGCGGGCGTTATGGCCCCCTGGATAGGTCATTACTCGTCCGTGGCCAAGAGCTAAACTGGAGCAGGGCTTTTTAAAGAGGGGAGCAGGTGTGTTTCACCATAGGGGCTGGACCGGGCCCAAGACCAAACAGCCTTAACGGTCTTTATCTCCTTCATAATGAGGCCACGGTCTCCACACACCCCGACGCTGCCCACATAGGCTAACGCAAGAGTATGGCTGGCCGGCCCTCCCCTCTGGTTAAATGGTGACACTTTCCAAAAATGACCCCACTCCCATGCAACTAAGGAACAGCGGCACGTCATAAATATCTATGCAAAGGGTATGCAGTCAGCCCCGCTCACTGATCTTGGAGAAAATCCGACTCTCTAATTTGGCAATTATTCAGAGAGAGTTTTCATTAATGATATAGAACGCGACGCCACCTGCTTTGGTTTAAATATAAAACTCCAAGTCCCTGAATAACATGTGTTAAGTGTTCTCCATCAACCTATGTGTAGGTGCAGTTACACATCGACGACACAGGAAGTGCGTGTGCGCGTGCACGTGCGTGTGATTTGTGTGTGTGTCTCTGCAAGTAGTGAGAGGGAAAAAAAAGTGGTGTTGTCCCTCTCTTCTCTCACCTGTCTGAGTGGGTTCTCTGCTCAGGTCCCTGCGCTCCCCGCAGTCTTCTGAGCCCTGTCAGCCAAGTTGAACTTGATCAACATCAAACGGCATAGCATTCAAAAGTATTAGTGTTCGCTGCTGATGGGCCCTCTTGCTATCACAAATCAGTCCCAAAGCTACTTCATTATTTATCTCTAATTCATCAGCGCTGTCTTCTTGTGCACACGCAGAAACGCACACACACGAGCACAAACACACACACACACACATGCTCAAAGCACACACACACAACATAAGTGCAATTTGTGTTTCACTCCCTGCCTTTGTTTTCCTGATATCATGTCGTTTGGGGTTTCAGTTTCAGCCCGGCTCTTTTAACCACTCAAATCTGACTGCACTTCTCGTTTCACTCTCTCCTCAGGTCAGTTTGCTAAGAACAACATTTGTGGTGCGTGTGATCAGGCCTCTGCTCGTACATATAAAATGCTGATGATTGCAGGGACCCAGCCGCTCCTGAGTTGTCCCAGGAATCCTGGGGAGTGAGTCCTGGGGTAGCCCCATGGTGCCTTGACCCCTGACCTAGCGTGGGCGATCCCACCAGATGTGGAGTGTGTGCTGGGACGGTGGCGAGGGGCGGCTCAGTCTCACGCGGGGAGGCCCTGTCTCCCCAAACTGCCACAGAGAGCATGGCCAGAGGGCTTCTGTCAGCACTGTTATCAATCACGCTCCCTCTCTCACTTACGCTCTCTCTCTCTCTCTCTCACTCTCTCTCTCTCTCTCGCACTCCCTTTTTCTCTCTCCCGATCTCTCTCTCTCTCTCTTTTGACTTTCTCGTACAGACACACACACACACCCTTACTCTTTTCTCGCTTTCACCGTCCCTCTGTTTTTCCATCTCCTCTCACTCCTCTCCTCCTCCTTTCCCCTTTGTCAACTTCATCACTACCTTTTCTTTGGCTGTTTTAGCCCGTCGGACGTGTAAACTTTTACCCTCAAAAAGAGTGCACTTGATTTCCACATTTGCATGGCTGACGAATGAGACTTTAATAGCATTTAAATGACTAAACTCAGTCCAGAAAAAAAGGGCCCTTTTCGAAATCTCCACTGAGTTAAAGAAATTTGGCAAGGAGGACGTGGCTGAAAGAGCAGACCCTGGAAATAGGGCAGCCTGGGAAAAAACGTGAAAAAGAGTGTCGAAACATGCCAGAGAAGTTTGAAACATCCTTTATTTCCTGTACAGTGAAGCTCTCGGCTAGGATGCACGAGCCATGTGCTGCAGGAGTAGGTGGCGGTGTGTCCCGCGCCCTGCCCTCTGGTGTGAGGTGTTTCTCTGACACATGGTCCTTTGAAGACCGGGCCCCTCCCAGCACCAGCATCCTTCACATCTGCAATCAGGGCAAATGGGTTCCAGCCAGCGCAACAGACAACAACTAAATAAACAACATACCTGGGGTGGATACCCTCCAATTCCGGCCTGCCAGTCTGGCTTTGGTGCATTTTTAAAACATCACTCGGTAATTGAAGGCGAACGCTCACACTGACACATTTGCATGGTGGGGTGTGCGCGCTGCAGAGCAGCTGGTAGGCACCAGTACGACTCCGGCTCAACCAGTCCCTCCGACTTCATATGTAGCACTTAATTGGTTCCCAAGGCAAGAATGAAATATTTAGCTCGCACGTCCTTTAAAATGCGATTGATTTTGATCTGACAGCTGTGCCTGTCCCGCGTGAGGCGGAGAGAGAGGGCTGTCTGGGCTCGTTGCCTGAGAACGGGGCTCCACGACACCCACTCAGGCGCGCAAACAACGGCGTGGTCGCGGCATGAGAAAGGAATCGTACACGGCTGCCATATGCTTTCAACCCCCAGCCCCTTCGTTTTGAACCTTTAAGTAAGGCCAGTTTATGGGACTGTTTAAACATACTTCTAATCTTAACCAAACACCGGACTGAACTGAACTCACACAAATTACATTTAGCAATGTTGAACTCCTGGCCTAATAAAAATACTTATGCCAGCCAATGCCTTCAGTTCTTAATCTAGGTAATGTGTTTGGGCTTCTGTGAATATGTGCATTAAGCAGGAGCCCACAAATAAGGAAATGGTACATTTGAATTAGAACTGGTTAGCTGCACAGCACTTTGCACTCACCCAACGTGCACTTACCAGCAGTCTACCATACGTGCACATAATGCGCCATTGAAAGCGAGCCAGATTTCCAATCAAATTGAATTAATGTGATTAATTGTGTGACAGATATATGCAATGCAAGGCAAAGGGGTGGTCACGGAATAACATGATAGAACGACATTAAAGAGAAACCTGCACGGAACCCAAACCAGGATCCCTCCCCCTGTCAAATTGACTAAGCTGCAAATTACGCACAAACGGATATATCCTTTATAGAACAGGGATGGTTTTCTTAACTTTATCCTACCTGTCAAGCTCAGAACATCACAAGCTAATTCTTTATTAAGTGAAAGGGCATGAGGGACCAGATGATCCAATTTAAGTACACTGGGCAGAATAGAAGACTAATTAAAACCCATATTTTTACATTATTAATTTTGGAACTTCACTTTTAATGAATGTGAAATGACAGGGCTTCCATTTATATACACATACTCTTTGGGCTACCCAACAGGGGAATACGAGTTGTGGTATACTGTACAGCACTTGAGGGGAACAACTGTGTAAAGAGCATCTAGCTCAACATAAGTTGTGAGATGACAGCATATTTCTTTCATTTCTGCTGTGTAAATACAACAATGTTAACCGCTTTGAATAAACACCCAAATCATGTCATGAAATGGTTTTCGGGTGACTATTAGGGGACATACAGTGTGACGTTTTGGGGTAGCTGAACTGAGTTGAAGACAGAGTAATCAGGACATCTGTAGCCGGGAGAGAAACCTTGTCATCCAGGCCTCATTCTTCCTGTGGGCACCTGGAGTGGAGCGCCTGCCTCCGCGGTGTTTAATGATGTGCCCCATTTCCAGTCACCTCCGTTCTAAAGCGCTTCGCTATTTTAGCAGCGTCATCCTTAATTGTCCATCATGCCCTCTAATCAGAGCATTAGGAACGTGACCCCGTTTTACTGCTCAGTTTAATTATCTACGGCTAGCTATGAAAAACCTGTTCTGGACCGAGGTTTTCCATGGCGTCGCTGTATTGCTTTTCTGAGGTGCAATGAAGATATAGCATTAAGGGACGTTTTATCATGCAGTGTTGGTTGTAATGGCATGACGCAAAATTGAGAGGTGACGGTGAGAGACAATTGTTTTTAATCGACTGTTGAATATGTAAAAATGTTCTTTCTGAATTGTATGTTAAAGGATGTGGGTGGTTCTTGTATACGCCCAGTGTAGAAATAGTTACTTTTGTTCAGCTATCGGTCCCAAAGGCCTCTGTATCCTCATAATCCACAAATAGACACAAGGCAGATTGCAGGGAGTCGTTACCACAGTCTAATATACAAACAGAAACATTAAATGTTTTTTTTTGTTTTTTTTTCTCTCAAATGAAGTGACCCCTCGGATGGAAACAGATCTTTTTTTCTCCGGTTTCAGGAAACTCTTGGAAGGCAAGAGCAACATCCTGAGTCGGTGAGCAGACAGGAGAGGTGCTGACACGCCGACAGGCAGGGGATCCTGGGAAAAGCCACAGACAGGAAGAGCCTGACTGACTTTGACCTCCGGGGTCAAGGCTGGGGGTTCTGCAACTGAAAGATGTTTCCAAGCCACACTCAAACTATCATAGAGTTTCACAGGAAAGAGGCTGGAAACACGGTATGCTGTGAAATGTAAGGGATCCTTTTTTTTGTTTGTTCTTTCGTTTTTTTGCTATGTGGATCATAAAATGTATTTTGGTTTAGGTCTAAATTTGACACTTTTTTAGTTTGATATCAAACACCCCTTCCCTGTGAATGTGTGTCGTACTTTAAGTGAATAACATTGTTTTGCCCACAAACGTTTTCAGAGAATAATTCAATTTAACGTACAATGCACTCTTATGTTGTCGCACTCAGAAAGACATGGATTGCATTGAGTGTGTCATCGCAGACAAAAGCATATTGTGTTATTTTTTGTGCTCCAGTTCGAGACACATGTTTTGAATAGAGAGCAACAAAACTTTTCTCAAGTCTCGTGTGCTAAAACCTCCATAGGCCTTTTTAGATTCAAACCAAATTGGGTGGGAGCTCGTCCTCTCCCCAGTCAGGCAGAAGGACCCATAAATCAAGGCATCCATCGTCTGTCACCCCTCCGTCTCCCCAGTCCTCAACTGTGGGCCCACCATGATCCGACGCAGAGTTTTTAACAGCACAAGCGTATCCATCAAACCCACCGAGTGGCCGCCAGGCCGGCTCGGCGATCGATGGGTGCGATGTTCTCCCTCCCCCCCCCCTCGGTCCACGTGCTTTCATAGTTCCCCCTCTCTCCCGCGTGGGAAGGGGGTGGGGGGGTGGGGGGAGAGGAGAAGAGGAACCTCATTTTAGCTGGTTTTAGCCCCGGGCCACTACTGTGATTTTACCCCGCGCTCCTGGCCTGACGTCATTAAAGATGCATGATGATGGATACCGTGAAGTCAACCTCTCCGAGGAGGTTCGGAGGTGGAGGAAGAGAAGAAGAAGAAGAAGAAGGAAGAAGAGAAGAGAGAGAGAGAGAAAAAACCTTGCTTGTTTTTTAGATCCCACTAAGAATAAATCAAGACTGTTTAAATGTAGAAGTTGCAACTGGATACATGTGACTAATCTTCCAGTGCATCTCATGTGAGATTCCTTTCAGCGTGGTTGGCTGATGGTGAGACACCGTTTGGCCAGTTGGGGGTGCTCCTGTCACGGTGAATCCGGGAGGAGGCTGCTCAGCGAATCAGAACGCTTCGTGCTTGGCTTTACCCTAGCTGGGCGGAAAAGACATGGGAAACAATCATGCAGATTTAGACGTTATATCTGCGCGGATCTGCATCGAAAATTGTGTTTCTGTTACTAATTTCAGACTTCTACTCCTACTTTTCCACCCCTTTCTCCTCCTACTACAAGCACACGCTCAGAAGATTATGGAGGCTATTTAGAAAGTTTGACTAAATTATAATCAACTGCAGAGAGTTTGAGGAAGTGGTGGAAAAGGGTGATTTGCATAAGACATATCATGTATCATGCGAGCAAGTTGTAAAAAGTAGTCCATGCATGTATAAGTCATCTTCCCGTAATGAAGGCCTGGGCTGGCCCATGTCGTTCTGATTACAGTAACTCGCTAGCGCCTTCCGTAAGGAGGAATGCTATGTATTGGTGTGCATTACCGCACTGTTTCGAAATGGGACAGAGTGGCGGCACTCTCTCAGTACTGGGACTCCAAAGGTGTGTGCTTGTGAGTGTGTGGTTTGGCTTGGTGTGAGTGCGCAGGGCCTGGGAAGAATCTATGCGTGTCCCTAAAGGGGAATGACGGGGGAGACATTTGACAGTTGTGCTCCTTAGGTTCAGAGGTCATGTCAAGTCTTGGATAAGCCCAAGGTAAAATGTTTCACAGGGGCAGCACAAGTCAATGGGTATGGGTAACCTGGAAAGTAGACAGGGTGGCAGTAACAGGATCTCAGTCATGTGTCAACGCCGAGAAGGAGAGTCTAATGCCATAAGGACACATTTATTGCCTCCCAAAACAAGAGGGGAAAGTGAAAAGATTCAACTTTTAAACTCCCAATGTATAGTTTATAGGTGTCACATGCATGGAGGACTCTCTCAACGACACTCTTCATCAGACCCCTCCGTCGCAACCTCCATGATCCTCGCATTTTCGGTCGTCTCTCCTTCTTCCTCTGTAACTTTCTCTTTTTCTCACTCGATCACAGACACACACACTCACGCTGTCTTTTTTTTCTCCATTTCACTTTCTCCATCTCCCCCCCTTCTCTCTCTCTCTCTCTCTCTCCTCTCTCTCTCTCTCCCTCTCTCTATCTCTCTCAACTCTAACTGCAGTTGCTAGCGTCTGCCTTTTACCCGTACCGCCTGCGTGTCCCTTCTGGGGAGTAGGATCCGGCCTCACTGGAAGACCCTGAAATAAGGCCTTTATCAGCCAAGCCCACACAGTACCAGGGGGCCCCTCTCTCCTGCTGCAGCCTCTGATGTGCCGGGGAGATGGACAGAGAGCTCCGTGGTCCTCTGGTCCGGCTTCAGAACAGGATTCCGAGTATTGTACCATTCAAATTAAGCAGGCATCAAAAGGGAAGAGGAGGTTGTTGTTGCTGTATTGTCTTGTGTTATTTTAACCGGCTTAACTCAAGCCTCTTCATGGTGGAGTGTTGTGGCTCTGGATGCCGATGATGATAAGTGGTGGATTCTGTGTTAAGACTGCTAAGCTGCTGTGCTGGCTGAACCGAAGCCCTGGCTCTGGTTGGCGGGCGTTGTTGCTGCTGTGCCCGGTTTTGGCTGTGGTTGAACCATTTCAATAGGTTACCATGAATTTATCCAGTAGAAAGCGCTGAGTTGGCTGTCCGTGGTCTGTTTCTTCATGTCACCACTGGGACACCGGTTTATTTTATGATGCTGACATTTTTTTACGTTTAACATCTGGTGAAAAATATAACATATTCAGAGTTGAAAACTTTTTGTTGTTGTTGTTTATTCAGTGACACAACTAAATATGACGTCAATTTCAAATTTAGAATGTACTTGTTTTAATATGAGTCTGAGTGCTACAGCTACAGAGTTATCCTGTTGTTCATTTTGATTGTTCTAATAAACATAAGCTTGTCTTCTGTCACAACATTCAAGCAATGCCATGTAAAAATGAAACCAGTAACATGTAAATATATACCATAAACACACACGGTGTTTGCAGGGGAAAATATGTTTATTATTGTTGTACCAGCTCAGTAAAGTTATCACCCCGTAAAACCTTACAGCTCTGTCAGTTCATGGTACTTGTGAACGGTTCTCTCCATTTTCCTCTGAAAGCTGTCTATTTAATTTAACTCATCTGTCCTCAGTGCTGTAGCTATTAACTGCCTTCATATGTCAAGGCAGTGACACCTCCTCCATTCTCCTCAGCTTGTTTAAGGGTGTCCCGCCATTGTTGCCCGCTACGCCTGACGTGTTAATAGCTTAATAATGTGAACTGGCAAATAATGACACCTCGTCACAAAAGGCTAGGGCCAAATGTTTACAAGGGAAGCGGTAATGTATGATGACAGTAATCTGAATAAAAATGAATTTACTGGCCTCATCTCATTTGCAGTAAATGTTCACTTCTCCCTGCACATGGCTTTGGTGCTCTCACCCTCCTTCTCTCGCGGCCTGTCTCATTACTGGGGCTTTCAAGTGGTGGAGAAGGAGGAGAGATTTGGAAATGGGGATGGATGGAAAAAGAGAGAGAGAGAGAGAGAGAGGGGGAGACAGAGAGAGAGAGATGGAGAGAGGGGGAGACAGAGAGAGCCAGGGGCAGAGGGATGGGAGACTAGAGAACGGGATAACGAAGCACTGATAAAGCCTGTTACTTTTCAAAGCCATTTTATCTTCTATTGTTCACGGTAGAGCAGGAGTCGACGGAGAGAGGGGAAGTTTCACACCGATTTCAAAAAGTCTCACTTCTTTTTCTGACAGATGTGGTGTCAGCTTTGTCGTTTAATTAAAAGGAAATGGAGGTGATGATTGCAACACAGACGTGATCGGATATGGTAATGTATTTACAATCATCAAGATGATCGTCATTAAGGATGTGTCAGGAAAGTATTCATTGTGGGATTTGGGGTCCTGAGCTGTCAAAAGTGTTTTTCTGTGGCTGTCGTGAGATTGCCATGAGAACGCCATGACGACGACAGTCACAATTAATAATTTGCAAAACATTTTGATGGAGCTTTATACAGAGTTTAGTTGTTCTTTTGTCTGTGACACAGAACACTTATGCCATTGGTACCAACTCTGAAAGTCTATGTCACTCAAGAAAAATGAAAAAGGGTGAGCACCAAAAATGATATTGTAGCTTTTCAAAGCAAACATATCACCAGTAGCTCAATGAGAAACCTTTGATCTTCGCTGCAGTATAGACACGCATAGAACAACATACCACAATTATCAAGAAATAAATAAATGCATTAATTACAAAGTACTCAATTTCCACCGTCACCCCAACAATCACAAACTCCTTTCACCGCACCTGTTGGATAATGAATAATTTGCGGTCATTTTAATTGCTTATGTGACAGCTAATCATCAAAGCATTAATCTATTTATTCGTTTGAACTTCCTCCTAGTTGATAACATATCCTGCCTTATTCTCTAGAGTCTCCAGATACAGATTAGACTGTAGCAGCCTCCTCCAGTATTATGCAGATGTATTAGAGCGCTCTGGAGTAGATCTGCATTAACACCACATTTTACCACAGCTTGAATAGCCAACCAAAATCTTGTATCTTTCTTTCGTTCTTTCTTTCTTTTTCTTTCTGTCTTTCTTTCTTTATTCATGAGATTTTTTGGGAGACTTACTTCATCATGTTATGGTTAAATAAAAAAGTTCACACAATACACTTGATCCCTAGGGTCACTAGACCTAAAAGATTTTGCTTATATCTGAACAATTTGCACCATAAAACCATGAAGAAAAAAAAGATTTCAGTGTAACCAACAAAGAATAGTCTTTACATCGACAATGAATGCAAACTGAACACCAACCGCCTGCATCAGAAAATCTCTTCTCTGTGATAAAAAGAGTGAAATCTTCGAGAAAGAAAGAAAGAACTGAGCAAAGTGAGCAACATCTGCCCTCAACTCTCTGAGAAGCGGAGCATTAGCAGCAACGTGTCTGGCTGCTGGTGGCTCATCTGCAGTAGCTGGTGAGCTGGGATTGGTGCGATGGCTTTGGGGAAATCAGCCACTGTTCTCTCGCTGGGTCCCAAGCATGGCCATTAACTGACTGCCAGCAGCTCTGGGAAGAAGAACAACAGATGCCAGCCACTGAAAGGCCTCCAGCTCTTCAGCTAAACCAATCCCAACTGAGTAGGGACGGGCCTCTGTAGATTTTTGGACATACAGCGAACAAATGTGGACATGAAAGGGGGAAGAGGAGGGCTGTTCTGGAGGTAAAGATTTGTTAACCCTCTTGAACTTGACAAGAGACGGTGCTGGAGCACAGATTAGCCCTCTCAAAGCTGGCTTTCACAAAGGTTTTAGTGTGTGTGTGTGTGTGAGTGTGTGTATGTACTCCGGGTTACTTAGCATTTATGATTGATGTAAGACACTGGTAGAGTATGTGTCGAGGTACAATCATATAGTAACTGTACATTGTACATAATTGACAGATATCCCTGTGCATCTCGAACACGTGCTCCCGCCAAGCCTACCCTGCACTACCTCATCTCAATCATCACTTAGCGAGAGAGCCGTGTCAGCAGTCCAGACTATGTCCTGAGAGGTATGTGAAAAGCATGTTATCTTGCTGGCAGGGACACGTGTGATAGGACGATGACCACGTCAAACAAGACGTGGGGAGGGAGAGAGAAGAGATGGAGAGATAGAAGGATGGAAAAGAGGGAGGGGAGGAGGGATGGGTGGTTGGTTGGGTGGGTGGGTGGGAGGGTGTAGAAAGCACAAAGGCTGGGTAAACACAGCTAGGCCTGCATCTGGAACCAACTAAAAAGATGCTTAATAATGCAGAGGCGAGCAGGCGGGCCCTGTGCAGCTGTTGTGTGCGCAGGACCATGAAAGACTCTCCATGTGACAGCTGGCTCCTTCGCCATGGCTCTGGCTCCAGATCCTCTCTCTCTCTCCCTCTGTGGTCCGCTGTGGCCAGGAGACAGCAGATTAGGGATTAGCCAATCCCTGCCATCCTCATCTGGCCCATCTGCCTGCCAGCCCCTCCCAAAAATCTGGGAGAGCGAGCGAACAGGACTGGGGAGCAGGACAGGAGAACAGGGATGGGGGGATATGGGGAACAGGGATGGGGGAACATGGGGAACAGGGATGGGGGAACATGGGGAACAGGGATGGGGGAACATGGGGAACAGGGATGGGGGAACATGGGGAACAGGGATGGGGGAACATGGGGAACAGGGATGGGGGAACATGGGGAACAGGGATGGGGGAACATGGGGAACAAGGCATGGGGGAACATGGGGAACAGGGATGGGGGAACATGGGGAACAGGGATGGGGGAACATGGGGAACAGGGATGGGGGAACATGGGGAACAGGGATGGGGGAACTTGGGGAACAGGGATGGGGGAACATGGGGAACAGGGATGGGGGAACATGGGGAACAGGGATGGGGGAACATGGGGAACAAGGCATGGGGGAACATGGGGAACAGGGATGGGGGAACATGGGGAACAGGGATGGGGGAACATGGGGAACAGGGATGGGGGAACATGGGGAACAGGGATGGGGGAACATGGGGAACAGGGATGGGGGAACATGGGGAACAGAGATGGGGGAACATGGGGAACAGGGATGGGGGAACATGGGGAACAAGGCATGGGGGAACATCCGAGGAAACAATGGGACAAGAAAATAAGACTGGTGTAACGCCAGTGAGGAGGACGTTGCTCTGAGAGGAGACGTTGATATTGTTTGCAATTAGCAATTGAAGGAGAGAGGGGAGGACTGACTGATGATGATGAAAAGCCTGAGGATGGCAGTGATGATGATGAGGATGATGTGCCTTGTTTGTGAGGACATGTCTGAAAGGGGTGTTTTGCACCTCCTTAACCAATCTGGGTGTGAATACCGTGTAAGTCTAATTGGTTGCAATGTTTGTGTTGTTTTGCTCACCTTACAAGGTGTTTGCCTCAGCTAGCAGTGTGACATTTGAATGAGGAAATCCAGGATTCCAAGGGAAAAGATCATTTTTACAGCTGAGCTCCCGTTCGCGAGGATGTTGTGGCATTTTGGTGAAACGATGGGTTTTCAAGCTTTCCTTTATCTCATCAACTCATACATTCTTTGTGAATTCAGAATTAATTGAAATAATACCTGAACAAAGCTGGCATACTTTAATAGTGCCTAAAAATACTCCCTTGTATGTTGTCTGGGTATCAAAGAGAACCACTTGTCTTTTTGTAGGCTGCCAACTTGGATTTGGCAGGAGCTAAAAAGCACATTCACAGAAAATAATTGCTGTTATCTGTTGAAGTCAATAAAAAAACTCAATATCGCCGTGTGAGATAAAAGACTATGGTGTTCACCATGTGTTCCTGTCAAGGAAGTCCAGCAAATGATGTAGGTATAGAGCCTTTTTATGGCCATTACGAGTGCACTGTGTGTGACCCAGGCGCCCAAGGCTGAAACAGTGAAACATGGAACATCTCTTTCCGTTCAATTGATGTGTCCCTAACTTTAATACGAACCATACAATAACCATCCATGCCATTATAACGTCAACATTTTCCAACCATGTTCGATGATTACAAATGCTCGATGGTTAGAAATAGCCCAAGATCACACATGTTGTCTGACATGAGTCTCATTTCAAAAATCGAAAAGCGGCCTCAACTTTTGGGACCAACTAAGACGTTGCAACAGTGGTTAAAAACAAGTTCACTCGCTCAGAACTGCTTTCCCCCTTGAAAGGAGCCCCATAGCTTAACAACAGACCCTCCTGCTCGTGTACCTATCTCCCCCTGTGCACACCTTTAAATTACACCCGAGACAGTTTCCTTGTCAAAGCAGACTCTCTCTGTCTGAGCCTGGGCTTCCGAGAAACATTCAAACACTTCCTCATGCAAGCCGTGGCCTCCCACAGGGCAGCATCCAGGAGCAGAGCCCCTCTCCCAGGCCCTCCTTCCAGAGAGGATACTGCCACAGCCGAACCACCGAGAGGAAGAGTCCCAGCTTGGACAGCGGTGGTTAATATTTTAATAGCCTACGGCAGGGGCCCTTCTCATCCTGCTGTATTCTTGTTGGTCGATTGAAAAAGCCCACTCTCTCTCTCTCTCTCTTCTGCAGTTAAGATCCCGATTTGAGTTTTTAATTATTCTTTTTTGAATTCCCCAACCAGCGCTCCTCTGTTCTTTTTCATTTGTGCCGTGCAATTTTTTTTTCCTCAAGACTATGAGAGCCCTGGGAGTGTTTGACAGTGTCCTACTTAACTTTTCACTTTCTTTCCTGTGATTTATTTTTTTCCGGTTTGAGGGACGATTACTGATCAATCCATGGCTTCTCTCCCAACACCTCCGTTTGTATTGATCATTCATCCGCCTCTCTCCTTTTGAACTGTTGGGAAAACTTGTCAGAGCAGGTAAAAGTGATCAAATCCCCCCATGACACCACATCTCTGTTCTGTGAAATCCTTTACAAGGAAACTTGTTTGCCTGCGAGTTCAAACCCTTTTGAGTTCCATAAAAGCCTCATCGGTCTAACGGATTGTCTCTCAACAAAACTTCAGAACAACAACTTGTGTTGTTATCAGTGATCATCTAAAACATCCCGAGTCCACAATCAACAAAAAATCCTACTTAGCTAAACTACTCAACTCTACACATCTCCAGTGATTTCACTCTACTGAAAACTTGGTACATGGAAGGCAGAGAGAAAGATATAGATACACTCAAACCTAGAGATGGTACGTAACATTTTTGGTTCAAGGAAGGTTTCGAATAGGTGTTGTGCATGGGTCCTTGTGTGTGAGTGCATACGTGTGCGTTTGTTTGTGTGTACATGCATGTGCATTTGGGTGTGTTTCGCGCGTGTGTGTGTGTAAGCTTGCCATCAGCGGTGCTTGCAGGGAGGGGGCTGGGATTACAGCATCATCTGCAATCAGAAATGAGAATGGCTGAGAGTCACACAGAGTCACACAGACACTGCCGTGGGATGTTCTGTTTGAGTCAGACCACACACCCGGGGGTACAGCGTAAATATTGCTATTACAGTTGTAACATTGCCCAACTGGAGGGAAAACAGGCTTGAGATACCCCAGGAACAAGCAGAATATAGATTTCAGATATATTAAATCCAAAACAATTAAAATGACCTAATTCACACAGCCCAGTGCATTTGTCTTGTCATTCCTCACGGTGACTGGATGCAGACTATAAGCAACCACAGCACTTTTACCTGCCATCATTTCAAGGAGATGAAACACTTTGGCCCTCCTCCATTATGTCAAAGAAAAATATATCACACATAACCTCAAGCAATTAAAGGTCTCAACATTTTGGTGAACAAGCACTGCCCTCTTGGACACTGTTGACCCACCCTGCCCAAGTGGCCCATGGGAAATAAGCACTTATTAAAAATGGAACACCAACCTCATCTCCACTAAGGGTGTGCCATTGTATGGTGTGATTTCATGTCTCCTCGCAGTACATGGATCATTAAAAACTATTCTTTTCAGAGCGAATTGATAGTTAAAATACATACATACATAGAACCGAACAGTTTCTGAATTAGTATAATGCCTTAATGTGTTGTACTTTTGTTAATATTTTATTTGTAAAAGAAAAACGATATGATTGTATTTTCCCTCTTGATTTGATGTGTGAAGGACCAAATCCTCCAAATCATGGTGTGGCTTTGGGAAAAGTAACAGCTACTTTCTCTGGAATAACATGAATCCCTTGACATGGCTGCTCTTTCTTTGTGCTCTGTAGCATCATCACAAATAAACGGTCTTTTATTGTTTCCCCTGGAGAACATCGGTGTTTAAAAGTTTTTGTACCTCAAAATAAAATGCAGTTCAGTGTCCTACATACTAGAAGTTGTTTCAGGATTTTTAAGTGAATGACACTTTAACTTTAACTTCTGCTATTAGTTTTATTGAAGTTTAACATTCTACTGTCCGTTCCTGATGACATCATGCCCTGTAGTCATGCGCGTGTGTCACATTTTCTAATATTTTGTACGTATAAAATGTATTATTTTTACCACACAGATAATGAACGATCGTTAACGTGGACGCGTTCGAACGTGACGACGAAAAGAGAGGGAGAAAAACACTGCCCGGAGATGGTGAATAAAACAGCAGTGTTGCTTAGGGGGCGGGGGGGACCATTTGGGCCTCTGGTTCTCTTTGTGGGCGTTGAGATGAATAAAGGAGGCCCTCCTTGAGCATGCACGCACCGTGTGCTAGTCTTTGGGAGAGAAGGGGCCCTGCCCTGTGGACAGATAAAGGACTGATAGGACACGGGGGGATAGGGCAAGGACACGCGGCGGTCCGCCCCTGGTCATTGGTGACAAGAGCAGGGGGACGTTAAACACACACGCCGGGCTGACTCCACACTTTGATTTAGCGCTTTTGGCCTAATGTTACTGAGGGGGGCCGCAGAAGCCCACTGGATGGGATCAGCAGATCTCATGAGCTGTCGTTGTGGAGAAGCCTACAGAGGATGGAACCCTCGCCTCGCCCCTCCCCTCCCGATAAACACAAGCCTGCGCGTATGTATAGGATAGAGAGGGAGAGAGAAAGAGAGAGACAGAGAGAGAGAGAGAGAGAGAGAGAGAGAGAGACAGAGAGAGAGAGAGAGAGAGAGAGAGAGAGAGAGAGAGAGAGCATAGAGAGAGAGCGAGGGATGCGAAATGTACTTAAATTAATCTGGCACATAATACTCAAAAGAGCATTTAGCCATTTTGCAATGATGTATAATGAATGGGTTAATACTCTTTCAATGATGAGGGATTGGTGCATCCGGAAAAGGAAATTAAAATCACTTGAAAATGTAACACAAGCAGATCAATGTCAAATGGATTTATGATGAATACAGTTGCCTAACCAATGATAACAGTGTCAAAGATTCCACAAGAGACGTTCAAGAACATATGGATTTACAACAACGTTGGGATGAGTCATCAATCAGGAAAAACCAGTAACATGTAGGTAGATAACCTGTCGTCTGTCCCCCACCACGTTGTTAACCTCAGTCTGGGCTGCTGACTGATCCAAGAACCAGACAGACTTTCAAGTTGTCTTAATGGAGCCTACGCAGGCTTCTCCGGGTGTTTCATGCTCTTATGGAAAACAGGCCTTTGAAATCCCCCTGCAGCCCCAATCTTAATCTCATTTGTGAATATGAGCGAAGGCACGACAGGGCCAGGAACATCCTCGTCTTCCTAAAGCACCGATTCATTTGTCAGGAGATTTGGGGCGGTTGACACAGGAGGAGTGATTTAATTGATTTTAATCACACACCTGAGATAGGGAGAAGGAGAGGGGCCGCCCTTAACGATGATTCAGAGGCCCATCCGATTCATCTGCTCCCCTCTCTGCCTCCTATTTGTTTTCATGGGTTAGAGCCTTGCATGATATAACTTTGCATTATGAATATCACAACAGTAAGAACGGAAAAAGGTGGCCAAGAACCCATTAAATGATAATCACTCTTCACCGTCAATGTCAAATGTATCGGGATGAAAATTAATCACATTATTGTGTATTAACAGTGAAAACTGTTAAAGGTCCAAAAGGAGAAATAGGAGAAATTGATTTTCCATTTCCAAATGCATCTTCCAGGCCTCTTGACAACATGGCTTGACTTAGTGCCTCTAGTTGACTTCCTATTCAATGTTTAACGGTCTCACACTGTGAGAACGTTCCAGAGGCGATGCTCAACTTTGTACCACTCAAAGATGAATTTTTCCCTCTTGTCTCTTCAGGAAGTGCATTCTCCCTCCCCTCAGTGTACCATGGTAATTTGTTATGAAAATCTAGTCCAAAAGCAAAGGGGGAATCAGGACCAAGCCATTAGCGGGGAAACTGTTTGGTGAACATTCTAGAACACCAACACAGAAGAAGAAGAGAACGGAGGACGGCCTGGGGAGAGAGAAATTTAAATATGTAATAAACTAATATTTCATTTATTCGGCTCACATGGGAACCTGACCATTTAGTTCCAGCATTCTGAGATCGGAAACACACCCTCGAATAATGAGCAGCACTGCAAAATATCAACATCTCGGAAAAATAAGACTATAATACAAAAATGCATCACAAATGGACGTGTACTTTGCCTCAACGGCATGCAAACTTTCCGCTTCTGTTTCTTGTTCACTATGGGTTGTGGAAAGGTTGTTGACTTTTGGTGAAAGGATCAATAATTCCATCAGGTCAGGGAGTCAGAACATCAAGACAATACGTGGAAAGACAGCTGTGTTTTGTTGTATTGTTTTCAAGGATTTCCACTGGCCTCAATCCTTCCTTCATAGCCGTTTTTCTCTGCTTATGTTTGCCATGGTAGAAATACACAGTGATTGTAGCTTGCATTTCATTAGCACTGCACCCCTCCCCTTCACAGATCCATGTAGAATACAATGCCATTCATTCTTGATGAGCTCGCTGTCACTTTTAATATCTGTTAGTTCTAGTAAAATGAATGACAGTCGGCCTTGCAATAAATATAACATGCACTGCATGAATTTTTCAGAGAACAAGAATGGGAGGCTCCTGTTACTAATTCCTTTTCAAATGTTTAGATTTAGAGCTCTCTCAATGAGTGCATCTTTTCAAACTTTGGGCCACAGCAGAAATATATTTCCATCTCATTAATAAGCAAATTAGGAAAAGGTCTTTCATGAAAAAGGGATGTACAGTACACAACCACAATCTCCATACTAAAGGACAAGTCTTTGATAAATCTCTGTGGACTAGCCCTGTGTGTGTGGGTGCGTGTGGGTGTGTGTGTGCGTGTGTGCTTGCATGTGTGTGTGTTTGTGTGTGTGAGAGCGTATGTGTGAGTGTGTGTGTTCATGGTACACATTCCGCGTACATATAGAACTTAATTATTGTTGACTTTAAAGCTCAGAGTGCAGTTCCTACATGCTTGGATCACATCAGTAACTAGTAATTCCTCACCACAGACCTCAGTGTCATAAACATCACCTCAGCCTATAGCAACCATCATTTTGATCCACAACTGCTCCTTTACATTACATGAAGCGTAATCTTGCAATGTGTACCGTTCGTCCTAAACACATATCGTCCTAAATTAGTGAATTGGTCTCCATGACACATGGGGGGAAAAGGAGAGAAACGTTTGGATATGCTCAAAAGAAATTCTCTCAAAGGAAACATATCCTCAAAGAAGTCTGGGGAATCTGATATTCTTTTTAATGTCTGGATAGCCAGTGAGGCTATGAGCTATGTAGTAGACTCGCCATGCAAACAAATACTGTGTATGCACCAGTGTCAAAGGGTTGGCACCAAACTATAGTATTAGAAAGTTCTATTATACAGGTTAATGTCTAGCCCTGGATGGGTCGCAATGGGGCAAATATTACATGTTATTGTTAATAAGAATTCACTCCTTACCGCACAACATTCATGGAGTGAATTGGACAACATTCTGTAATTCAGATTTCACCTCAAAACATGGAGGTCGTTAAATACTTTTTACAAGGTCAGGTATATTTATACAGTGCAGGAACATGACAGTAGGCATAATTTAATGATAATGATAAGTAATGTGTGTGACAAAAACCATGACAATTCCATCTCGCTCTCAGAGCAAATGTCATCCATATTTTAGCCACACCGCTTATTATGAATCTCGCCTTCCCAGCATATGAATTAAAATTCAAAGATTTCCGCTCATCTTGAAAGACAGAATTATTTGAATTCCTAAACATAGTTGACATTGACAGGGGGAAATGGAAATAGAGGGAAAAAATATATATCTAGGGATACTTTTCTTGTGGGCTTTTTTAATGAGCTAAAACCTCCACTTCATGCCATTTCCTTGGTTTAATTGATGATTATGTTGTTACACAGGAGAAGCACTTCACTCTTCCCTCCCAGTCATTATGCTATAGACAGGCAGCTCTTGAGGCTTCAAAGGCGAGATGGACTGATTTAAGATGAATTCAGCTATCCCTCGGCCCACAGGTGAAAATAATTATTAAAAATATAATCTGTAAACAGTGCATGCTAATCACCAATTAGCCCTCTGGCTATATCAGACAATCTCTGTTTGGATTGACCAGTGCTACGGTGCTGCTTACGGCCTCGGTGTATCTCTTTTGACGGCCCAATTACAAATTCAGCTGAAGAACCATAAGGAGAGAGCGCCTCGTGAATATTTAACGACTGCCACAGACACACACGAAAGGGGCACTGAACTGCATGTCATAAAGGGAATATTAGGCCAGTAACTACCAATCAATACTCTCTTGATCTTGTCGGTATTAGTGTGACGCTTGCGTTTTTTTTCCTGGTTCAGTCTAAGAGAAGAAGATGGAGCAAAGGGTGATGAAGGGGGAAGAGCAATGAGGGGTGGTGCACTCTCTCGTCCTGGATATTCCAAATGAAGTCTCTGGTGGAAATAATACAGTATCTGACCGAAAACGGCACGAGCACTCAGGAATCAAACTCCAGCCTCGGTGGTTCGGCTCAATCTGAAGGGACTGGCAGCTCTCTGCCACTGCTGGAGAATAATTAGGCTACTGTCCTTCACAATCTGTCAGAAAGGCAGAATGAGGAACTGCATGTGCTCACACTGCACTTCCACCTCTTTACAGCTCTATGTGAAGGTCTGAAATGGTAGACAGAGCATGTTGCTGACTTAGAGCAAAAAACTATCACTATACACATTGTATAAGCGTAGGGCTACATTGTTTTCACAGAGAGGGGTTACAAGATATTATACCCATAAAATTGTTGTACAGGTGAAACAATCTGTTCTAATAGGATTCTTATCTGCTGACATTGTGGAACTGTGTACCTAATTATGTTTTTTATCACTGCATTCATTTAATTAATTGAGATATATTGTTTCACAGATGGGTAACATACAGCATTTTCTGAATGTTGAATGTGTCAATTATAGGAACATTTTATTTTTCCATGCACTATAAGAATACGATACAGTCGAGAACATGTTGGATAGTGCCATAGTGTTATATGGTAATTGGTAATTTAATGCTAAATCCTGTCACCTTAAATCCATTCTCTATCTTCAATAACACCAAGAAGCAGCATGGAACATTAGATAATTATTCAATAGTATGTGTGTATTTCACCTCCACCTCCCACCTCTTATTATGTGAAAGTTAGACCTCTTGCAGAGCAGGGAAAGCTTCTGAAAATAAAACACAGAAACACTTGGATACTGTGGAATTGTAACATTTACTCTACTACTATGTATGTATATGTCAAGGAACCTACATTAATTCATTTGCCGCAAAATTGTGCAGACTTATTACACATTACAAGTGATCACAATTCCCTGCTCGGCTCAAGTCAGAGTTTACTTAAAACAAATGTTTGGGATGGACAACAAGTGCACCCCTCACCCTCCAGTCACTTACCCCTATCACCCAGGCAAATTGTTCTTACTCTGAACCCTCAACAACAACTAAAGACCCACCTGCTCATCCAATAACATCCAATCACAGAGGCTTCCCTTTCTGGGTCTCAAAGGGACCTTCTCCAAGTTGATTCTTTTCATTTTATTCCTGCAAAGGGATAGAACCCCCCACCCACAACCACCCCCACTACCACCCCCACCACCCCCACCACCCCAACCCGCTTCCGCCCTTTATCTGCTGGAGAGAGAGGGGGGAGAGAAACAGCGGATTATCGATTTGCACTCAAACAGTGGGCCAACCTAAAAAGCCCCAATGAATTGTCACTCATTATTGAAATTATCAGGCACTAATTAAACTGGCAACCCTAAGCCCCCTGGGCTGTGCTCATCTCCAACTGAATTTCAGCTCCTCCGACAGTAATGGGGAGGCAGCATTAGCCGCTACAGGATGCTAATGAGCCCTGGTAGCTGTCTCTCCCTCTTAGGGGCTTGTAGAGGAGCTACGGCTCAGCTGTATGTGAACCACTAGTGCTGTGTTTGCGAACCCTTGATTCGCGGGAGAGAGAAGCTAGTCGGTGAAAGAATATACACAGCCCTGACAACATACAGCACGCATTACAGAACAGGCAATGAATAACAAGGATTTGAGTTTTAAGTTAAAGGGATTTTTATTGTATGTTGGTTCTTCCTATCTTTCACTTTCTCTCTTCCCCCCCCCCTCTCTTCTCTTCTCTCTCTCTCTCTTCTCTCTCTCTCTCTCTCCTCTCTCTCTCTCTCTCTGTATATATATATATATTTCTCTCTCTTACTCTTCCTATCCCCTTCCCTCCATTGAAGTTGTTGACAGTAAGCAGGCACTACTTCTCCTCTATGAAAATCAACATACATGGCGCCAGTTGAGAGTGACTGACTTTATCACATGGTACACAGCTTGTTAATAACTTCCTCTGACAATTCCTCCTCTTTTTTTGCTGGTGACCAGGGGGACAGATGTGATTGTCATGTTTGTAGGGGAAGAAAGACTCTAAACAATGATGTCACGTCAGCCTCTCTATTAAAAGACTTCATATTTTTGAGCGGCATAATTAATACTCTTGGGCACGCCGCTTCCAAGTTGGCACTCCAGGCAAAGGGCTGCCACTCACCTGATAATTATTTTTGGAAACTGAGCCCAAATTACAAGTGATTGACAAACGCAACAAAGCAGAGACTGCCTCCAGCACTGGTGGAGAAAAGAAATGAGAAAATAGTTAACTAGATAATGGTAGTCTGAGGGTGGAATTAAAGTTTGAGCCATTTGGTCCTTTTATGACAGTAAATGTAACTGTGGCCAGGGGTCACACAGTTTAACCTCTAAATCTGCTTATGAAAGCATTATGAGTTCTTCAGCCTGGAGTGCTGTCTAGCTGCACGTTCAAAAAGCTTACTCCTTGTTTTGTAGTTATGTGAATGTTGGCTTTCACCATTTTATGATTCATGATCAGTGAATCGTGAATGTTTTAGGGAGATCAATTGTAAACAATGTACATGAATACTTTAAACATGAAGAACCAAGTACTGTCTCCTCACATCTCTATACAAATCAGCCATGCTGTGTATCTGTTAGCTTGTGCATCCAGCAGTGACATGCTTCTCTGGTTTTACATCCCCCCCCACTCCTAAATCAGACTCCCTGTCATCCCACTCGGAAGAGAGGGGGAGGAATTATGTCAAGTTATTTGTTTTGTACCAATATGAAATATTTATCACGAGTGAACACCTACCAGGAACAGACGATAGGCCGGAGTGCTTCATCTTGCCAGTCTCATATTTGGCTTCTACCTCCGCAAAGGCCAGACCAAGTCCTGGGGGTTTTCACTGATTCAGGAAAGTCCGCTGGCTTTGAATCCACATTTCAAAGCCCGTGCTGAACTGAAGAACATAGTTGGAACTGAAAATATGTGCGTACACACCACTGTAGCCCATTATATGGAGATCTTCTTGGCTTGTTTTGGATTTGTCCAATGGGTTTGAAATGCATATCAATCTTCACGCTAGCTTATTTTTCCTGTTTGTCTATTGATTGTGAAATTTGATTTAGCGTTTGTATCATAAAACTGTAGTGGAGGCTGGGTGATTTGTGTCTTTGTGGTAAGGAAGTTTTCCACTTAACTGTTGTGTTTTGAGTGAGATGTCAAGTTACTGTACAGTCACTAGCGGTTATTTTGTTTTTCTTTTGCTGTACCCTTAACACACATCATATACCATAATTGAAGCTTGAAATATTGGTTTAAGAGGGAAAGTAGAGAGATTGATGGAAAGGGGTACAGGAAAAACCAGGCGGAGGAAACATTAAATCTTGTTAGTGAAGTTATATTTCAGGCTAACACACTGAAACTAGCTATGACAGGAAAACCATGACATAAGCACGTGGTTTGTCAAGCCATCATCGAAAGTGAATTCCTCCACAGTGAATCTTGTATGAGGAAATGCATATGGCAAAGGGCAGTTAGGGGTTGTTGAAATTGAAGTATTATTTCTCTATTCCAAGCGGACTACTAAACTTTTAGATTATTGATAGTGGTGATGTGTTGGACCCCTGCTCACTGTCCACTGCTACGTCGTTAACCGTGTATCAACAACAGCTTCCACTCCCCCTTCACTGGGAAACCCATTACAGTCACCGAATGCTAAACACATTAGAGGAGAGAGAGAAAAAGAGAGGAGGGGAAAGAGGGAGAGAGAGGGGAAAGTAACAAAAAAAAGAAAGAATCGTTGTACCTCTGTCCAAACCTATTACCACACTGACCCTTCGCACATCAAAGCAACAATGATTGAGTTGGTGTCATCGCAGACCCAGACGACTCTGCCAGTGGTCCTACCTGGAAAACTCCTTTCTGATCGAGCCCTCCCGTTTGATCATGCATGCGGGCGACGCATGTCATGCCGGGTTATTCCCACAGTTAATATTCTTTCATAACCTGCCATGCAGGCCCAACTTGATTATTTTGGCATCTGGGCAAACAGCTCTGGATTTCAGGTGGTGCATACAGTATCAGAGACCCTGGTCACCAGGGTGAGGCTATTCGCTGAAAAGGCAGCGTTCTGCAGAGAGACTCAGCACCTTGGAGTAATGAAGCCAGGGTTTCTCCATTAGAATGGACTGGGCAGGTTACATTAGAAATGCATGAAGGGCAATAGGTGGTTACCTTAGGTCTGCTCTAACCTATTTAAATATTCTATCATCTGATATCAAAGCCTGAACATGGGTTTCTGACAGCGGGATGGATAGTGAGAAAATAGTGCCTTGAGAAGTTCAAAATGCGCTAAAAAATGGAGTGACTTTAAACAGTATGCTGATCTCCTGAAATGTGCTGTGGTCTTCAAGTTAATTGTTCATTTCAGCCCATCGTGGCAAGCGCATTTGGAAGACGCGTACAGTTGGAAATATTTGGAAGCCTCACCACGGCTTGGAAAATCTTGGGCTCGGTGAATAAATCTCCCTTCTCAACACACTTTTAAAAGCGCCATCATTTTGACTCCGCCGTCTCATTACAAGAGTCCAGTTGGCGGAGGAGAGAGAGGAAGCTGCCCAGAATGAAGACCTGAACCTGGGCAACTTTCCTGCTGTCCACCCACCCTCTCTCAGAGTCTTGGTGCTTACTTAATCATGATTAATCGCTGCCTGGATAATCAGATACAACATCAAAAGGTTGGAGATGACAGTCCAAGGACGCTGGGGAGGAAACAAGGTATACCAGGCGTTCATTAGCTTTGGCATGGCAGTCACACATTAGCCCATAACCCTTTATTGTCCTAATTAGGCTTGAGAGGGGTTGCTAGCATTAACACAACCAATATTATGCACATACATTCATAGGGATATTAGTTTACCCCAACCTTCAACCATAGAATGTGTTGCACTGGGAGGGTCCCCCGTAATAAGCTGTGTGTGCCGTTCAGTTGCGCTGGCCGTTTGACCGTGCAGTAGAGAATGTTTGTTTAAATAAAATAAACTAAGCTGGGCTGGGCTGATGTTTTGTATTTGCTTCAGCCTGCTCTGTTTGAGGATAAAGTGTCTTCTTCCCTTCCATTACTTGACTCATCTCACCACTCACTGTGACGTGGAACATGTCCTGTATATCGCATTTGTATTCCTCCTGTGATTTGAAGTCTCCGTGGATGATGCCTGGCTTGCTGAACGCCATTTCCCAGCTACTGTAGCAGTGGTACTGGGCCCGGTTCAACCCCATTATTTCTGGGAGCCAAATTCCCATGGTCCCAGGAACAGGCGTGCCAGCTCTGGCTCCTTGGCTCTCTTCCCTGGTATTGTTTCCTTTGTTACATCCAGAGCTGCATTTCAGCCCGTTAATGTTTGCACTGGGAGGTCCAAATTCCCAGTGTTCAGCCTCAGAAAAAGGTAATTTGAAGTTCAGATTGCAACCACTTCTTTTTTCGCCTGCAATGCTATTGTAGTTTTATTGTCGTCGTTTCTTTTCTCTCTTTAGTATTCTCGTATTGTATCGCTTTGAATTGTGTTTTTTTCAGGCACAGTGTGTACATCACGATGTATATCAAAGAGTTAAAACATACAGTCCTTCTCTGCATGCAGTCAGCAAAACAAGCTCACGCTCTAACAGATTATGGGGGGTACACAGTGTGTTCGCGTTTATCATTTTGATTGACTTGTGTAAGATTTCATGGCCACAGAAAGGAATTTACACAATCACTGTTAGCCCTGTATAGTTAACGTTGACAAGCTGTGCATGGGTTTCTACACTCAACATGATTATTCATAAATCCTATCCATTTCTAATTTAATTCTGCCAATCTCCAGATTACTCAATGGAGTCTGCGTAACACCTCGGAATTACCGTCACCGACAACAACGCCTTGAGCATTCCCTCCTTCCACGATGATGGCATTTCCCCATCTTTTATCCACTTTATCACCAATCATCGCACCCTTCCCACCCTAAGTCTTTTTCTCTGATGTCAACTCACGTCTCCATCATGGCGGCTCACACGTGGGATTAAATGCAGGGTTTGTTAACTCGGAGCAGCGTGGCGCGGGCCGCCCCAGCTGATGTGGCATTCCACGCTGAGCCACGGCGCTGCTTTCCCAGGGCGCAGACACGGCGGTGTCAGGTAACTCTCTGAGGAAGAGCCACACGCCCCTGCAGAGAGCAGCGGGGGAGCCTGTAGCACATCTCAGGAGTTGTAATAGCAGCTTTGAAGACTCCAGTCCGTTAATCCCCCGTCATGTGATCATGTGTCTAATAGACCGGCACGCAATTCACAGCATTGTAGGGGATTGTAGATGTCAGTCGCACCAGGAGAGGTTTAGAGTGTGATGTTAGGTGAAAAATAAATACAGTACCAGCAACACTTACAGTACATGGACACACACACACAGATAATATACACACGCACACAACCACGGTATGCTCACACAGTAGGCCTGCGATGAGCGGTTATATGTTTTGAATCTGCATTCTCACTAATGCCATCTCTGCGTTCCAAAGTGTGTCTGATAATTCGATGCAATACCAGTCTGAGGATTTAGTGACATTTTGCACTTTTTTCATGTGATTATCTCTGAGGTACCCTGCACATTAAATGGCTGAGTTAACCTGAACACATGTAAAACCATTATGTCTATTGATGACAGTGGTGTATAATCCTGCTTTACGGTTTGATATTGACACTCATGATCAAATGCTAAGCTCTGCTAGCAGATAGGTCGTCTCTCTCAAGGGGGCTGCGAGGAAGGCAAATGAGGCAGCTTCTGACTGGGGATGTTGGAGCAGAGTAATAATGCCATCCTGTGTGTGTGTGTGTGTGTGTGTGTGTGGGTGCGCTTATGTGTGCGTGCACGTACACAGTGTGTGCGTGTGTGTACAATTGTGCGCACCCTGTTCTGTGCGGGCCAGTGCAAAGCCAATCAATTAATACTTAAAGTGGAACCAATTCTTGTTTCACTTGGGAACTTACTGAGGGCTTTAGCCCTTCATTTTAATATGGAGGTCTGCATTCCTAATTATGGACAGAGCAAATGAATGTTAAGCCATGCCAAATTAAATCTTAGTTCATTAGATATAAGCTCTTTAAAGATTGAAGGAAAATATTTGAATTTTTTAAAAGTTTGAACATGCAGTGTCCCATTTTTAATGAGGACCACGGAATGTGAGGAGAAAAGGGAAGCGTCTTTGTGTGTGGATGAATAATCTAACCAATATGAAATATTAAGTCACTGTTATACGCTGTTTTTCCTCAGGCTACTGTGTTAGGCTGGATAATAGAAGATTTTCCTTTGGTGATGAGCTTCTTTGAATAAAATACAGAGGTGCATGAAGTTGAAGCTCAATTGTCTAGAGGCACTTGACTAGACTACAGTTCTGAATTACACTGTCAATATATTCATGATTCCTCAAAAAGGCATTGTTGACACGCGTCAGTTTTATCATTAGAAGCAGAGCTAGTCAAGAGTGAGTCAAACAGTAAATAAGTAAACTTTTTTAAGAAAGGGCTGAGGGTTACAAACTTCAAAATGTGAAATTTGAAGTATTTTTGTGGGCTTGGTAAACTTTGTCATTGACCTAATCTGGATGCTTTCCACACCATATCCCATACCTTGGTGTGTTTGGAACGGCACTTTGGGTTCTAATGATAGTAGAGTGGAGGCTGTACTGTAGCTCACATTGTGTTCTCTGTTTTACTGGATAATAGAGAGAGCAGATGTTCACTGTGGCAGCACCCACTCACCAGTGCTCTCCCTTCCTCTCTCTCACGCCATGCATTACACTGATGTCATTTATGGAGATCGGAAAAAAATAAAGGAGGAAATCATTTGTGAGCTTTGAACCTGGAAAGGAGGAAATCGTTTGAAATCCGAATTTAGTCACGAAGCAAGAGTTTTTCATGTACCTCACCATTATACTGAGTAATGATTTCATGTAGAGGAGTAGGGTGAACAGTAAAACAGATCCAAAATATGAACTCGTTTTGCTGTAATGTTGAAAAGGAAATACTACACAACAAGTGCTATTTTATCCTCTTTGGTGCTTTGGAGCATTAGGGTCAGAGATATGATACGCTTCTGTTATAGAACCCTCCCTACAATGTCCGTATGTTTTATGCTTTATGTTCTATGATATTTAACTTGTAAAACATAGTCCATATTATTATTGTCTCTCTCTGACCTAGTGGAATAACCATTGAAGAACCTTGGAGGGTGACTAAAAACAGGCTATTTTAATTCAAGTCAGTCATTATACCTGGGATTCTGCATGAGTAAGGACTGATCCAAGGACATGCAGGAGGATTTTTTTGTTGAAAAAACAAAAGACAGTAGGCCTACAGGAAGAAATAACAGCTGCCATAGACACTTTAGGCCTTCTTCAAAAAAGGTAGCGTTGGTTGACAATGAAACAGAAGGACTCTATTTCAAAACACAGACAAATCAGTTAACACTACAGACATGTTGTTTTTTCTCACAACGATTCTTTGTATTAGATAGCAACCGCTTCTTAACTGTATAACCGGAGGAGATTTTCACCGTACCTGTTAGACAAGCAGGAAATGTCGAATGTGCTCCGACGTCTTTCAGCGTGACACCCAAAACCCAAGAGTGACGGTGCCTCTTTCCCCGCAGGAGGAACAGAGCAGTCGATTTGTTGAGGGACCCAAGGGAACGTCTTTGCCTTGAAAACAGGTGGCGCAACACCGCACCACAGCATGCCTTCAGGGAATATTTGCAGATACTGAGGAAACACGCGAAAACAAAACATTTCGCTCCGACAAAAACAAATGACACCTACTGTAGCCTACAGAATAACGCAGGAAAGTGATTAAATCTGTTCACAGTCTGACACATTTTCCTTAATGTTTTTTACCTTAGAGCCAAAAGATATTTTGGAAAACAACAACAAAAGAGTCAGATAAAGAAATGTCATGTTGATAAATGTTTTGCTTTGACTTTGTTCCTCACATATTCAATACCGGCTGCTGTAAGTGTGTTGCTGTCTTCCTCAAGAGTGGCCAATTGAGTCACTCCCAGCTTAGTGAGACGGGCCAGTGAGCGCAATTTCTTCATTTTGACAAATCACTCCAAAATATATTAGCGCAGAGGCCAACTGTCAATCTGGCCGCCCAGAGGTCCTTACAGGCCTTTTGGAAGCTCTGAAAAATGATGTAATCAGCCCGTCCTTCCTTCTTTCCGGGGCTCCATCCATCCTCTCTAAAGGCCCGGTCCCCTTGGCCTCGCTCTGGATCAAGTCCCCATAAGGCCCCCTGACCCCGTTACAGACGGCTGATGGGCGGCCCTGTCACTCCAAATGGCTGCCCAGGTCCGGCCTGAGAGTAACCCCTCACTGTGAGTAAACCTCCGCGTTATTTCTGTTTTATAGTCTACGGGACGGATAACAGTGCGGAATGGATGTGGCCAACTTTGTTATTGTCAGTCAGGAGCACGCAGGAATGGATGTCTGAGAGCCTTAATGGTGAGGAGGCGGTGGAAAGGTTGGAAAAGTTATGTGGTGTCGTTTCTCAGCGTGGGAAAAGCAAACCTCATTTCTTATACCGCGTTGATAGTGAGAGGAAAACTGTCGAGGTGTCTTATACAAATACTTAATTTTTAAACACAGAATTACATATTTGGCCGTGTCTTACCAAAGACGGCGGTTCAAAGGAAGTTATTTAAATTTCAAGGAAGACGAATGACTCATATATGATGTGTATCTTCACTTCTGGAGAGCCTCTGACTTTGATGGGGAGAAGGGAAGACATGGGTTTGTTATTGAAGTAAAGAATAATAAGGCCACAGCTTGTTGGCGGGCTCTCCCTGTACAAAGACCTTGATATGAATCCAATGCACTATGTATGGCCCTCAGAACAAGCAGGGAGACAGGAAAGCATGTGGCTTTTGATCCTGCTTTCCTTCTGTTGTCTTTTATCTGACCCGTCCTCCAAAATTGTCACAGAGACTTGGCGTCTGACGCCAGGAGACACGACAACGGTAATCCTCAGGTGCCCCCGTTGGTTCCACAATTATTCTTTTTTCATCTGTTTGAATGAGCAGCGCTATTAATTTAGAAGGTCAGCCCACCTTGTTTACATGGTCGGCAGTCTCTGCAATGGTGTGTGTAATCAGTATAAAGATTGTAATGAACACAAAAATAAATTGAGTTATTTGCCCGAGTGTGAAGCCCAACTCTAAGAGGAGCTGAACTTGACGGTTTAGTATGTGAGTTTATTGTTTGTATACTTCCATCCTCCTTTTCTGCATACGAAATACGAAATCACTGTGGATTAAGGTGCAAGCCATCGGCTGCAGCTCCTTACCCTCGGAGAAATCCAGAAAGAGCATGTTCTTCAACTCTCTAGAATATGATCATGTCAGCGAATTACACTCTGTGAACAAGTCAGCGAGGTTTCAGAGAGGAGGGCATTTGAAAAGATAATATGTTTGGTTTGGAGCCGTTCCGCTGAACATACATTTTTTCTCCCACATAAATTTCCACAGTCCGCCCCTCCACAGCAGTATATCCCCCCTAACACAGAAACAGCCCACTCTAATTCACTGGATTCAGCTTTTAGAATATATTGACTTCATCCCCCTTACCTAGGGGTAGCATTTATAATCGGAAATGTGAGTTTATATGTACAGTAAATAATACATCTGAAGTTTTAAGTGTTTTAAACCCCGGTGCCGAGGTGAGATTGGTGGTTGGGAGTAGCTACGGTAGTCACCTCTGGACAGTAACTGGACAGTTACTCTGGAAGACCTGGCCTGGAGGCCCCAGTCTTATCATGAGTGAAAGGGTGAAACAAGGTATAAAGTTTTGTCAAATTGAAAAACGATAAAATTAAGTCTATAAAATTGGGTGCAGTAAGGTTAAAGCTCTATGTTTGAGGTTTTGACAGCATACTTGACTTGAATACATAAATATTTATTTATCGAGATGTTGGGTATAAATTTGTTTTATGCCTTGACAATATTTGTATCCATGGGTTTATCTTATATAAACTGACAAAAGGGGGTATTTGTTACTGTAACCCAATACAATACATCAAAAACGCATAGACAAAAAAGGTCTTCGAGATTGATTTTAAAGCAACCTATCCATTTACAAGTTTACAACAAAGTATTCATGTCATAACAATCACAGTATATCAAGTTTCCTAGGCCATCAAAAAAAAAGGCAGAGACTCAGTTTAATGATACTGGGAAATTGAAGATTACCCTGGATATGAGTGCAAGCCTACAGTTTTCCTCTAGTGTGGGAGGTTGCTGGGCTCTGTATTAGTAATCACAGGGGAGTGCCGAGAGGTGGGAGAGAAAATCTGCCTCTCCTCTCCTCTCATTCATCATGCCATTCCTCTGGTGAGGAAACATGGCAAATGGCCAAATGAATGCACTTCTTAAGGCGCAAATGTCTCCTCTGATGTGCCTCTCACTGAAGTCCTGTATTAAGGGGAGATTTTCACCGATATGACTGTTGAGCTGTGCTTCTCCTGCCCTCAAAGTGCTAGTTGTGTTGTTACTGTATAAGAAAATAGATTTTTGCGACAAGATTGGACTTCAATTCAGATGCAGCCATAACAATGCAACCAGGATTGTGTATGAGAGCCACAGCTCATGGGAGTCCCTATGAGGAAGAGGAAAACTTACTGCACATGCAGAAACCCCCCAGAAAAAAATATTCTCTTGATTTACATGTCTTTAACTGTGGCTAAAAATAGAATATTTTCGAAATTATGCAATGCAACCTAATTCAACCCAGTTCAGTTAACAGTATGGTAAATCTATTTGGAAGTTAGTCAGATGATGGGTTACAGGAGAAGTAACAGAATAGTAGTGTACAGTGAGGTGGACAGAGCCACAGGGAGGTGCTATGGCTCTGCATACATTCACATGTACTTGTTTTCTAGAACAAGTTAGTCACAACAGAGAACAACAATTGACTTTTCAACCCTGTTTCGTTGCCCTGTATTCCAGTGTTGAACGTACTCTGGAACGTAATGGAGAGAATGCAATGCGTCAGTTTATTTATTGTAAATCTCGAAAGAATATGTTTTAACGAGAATATGTAACTCCAGGCGCAGAGACAGATTAAGCTGCGCGATGCGAATAACGTCATATCAAGTGAACTTAAAGATTTTACAAAAACACTCTTAAAACAAAAGAGAATTCTCCCCGTCTGATGTTCAATGTTTCCATTCATCATGAAATGTATTCTTCCTATATGAAAAAGTTGAGAACTGATTATTTAGCAAATCTTTTTAAGGGCAAAAAAACAAGTGAATTCATTTTCACAAGAGTAGAAAGTCTCTTTAAAGTGGATATGATTCCTTTTATTGTTGTTCCAACGAGTGATCCCCGACAAATATAGGAAGCTAATTTCCGGTTGAGATTGCCAGGGAGCACTTCCAATAACGTACAGTATATATTTACCTAGGCTACAGTACATCATGATATTGCTG
>CAEFZP010005685.1:85000-492500 GCA_903064625.1 Mallotus villosus
TCCAAGGGGCCATTGTGTATTCAGCCCAAGACAAAAGGTTATACAGTATCCTGTGAAAAACTAAAGATAAAACAGTGCACTCTTGAAAGTGAGTTTTTTGTCACTTTGATTCGGAAATATCAGGAATTACATTTCAAAGAAATTGATTGTCTAGCTACTTAAAACTTATGGGCTTCAAACAAAAAGAGTCTTGCGTATGTGTGGAAAGACAGACGGAAAAAAAGATATCTACAATTAAAAACGATTTGAGATGTTGAGATGAGTCCAGCATAAGTGTAGCCTATTCTCACTTCTCTAGATTAAAATTGCACTAAAACATGCACATGGTGTCCAACATTGTAACTGAAGCCACATGGTCTATACAATAACAATATACAAATGTATACACTGACCCACTGAATTTTTTCTGCATTTCTTCCTCAAATAACGTATCTTGGTCGGGCACCAAAAAAAAAGAGGAGGTTAAAAAATTGAGAATTGAGCAGTGGCTGTAGTAATAAATCACTGGATCGCTGGTGACATTCATACAATACGGATACAGTGTTAACTCAATGAGTCGGACAGCCCTAGCCTGTTCCTCCATCCTGACCTTGCCTCCCTGTCGTCATCAATCATGTTGGCACGGCACACACGCTCCTTATTTATTATTACTCTGGACCCGCATGTACAGTAAACAATGAGCAGACTACATTGGGAGGAGCGAGAGGCTGGGGGTGCTATTAGAAGGAGGAGGTGAAGCTCCAGTGGAGTAACCGGAGGGCATGTGTGTCCTGCCCGCCTGCCTGCCCGGCTGCTCCAAGACTGGGGGAATATGTGGTGAGAACTCATCATGACTGGAGTAGTAGGGCTGGAACCTGAGAAATGACCAGTGCAAAGTGCTGCTCAGGCCAAAGGGTCACAGGGGCTGTGAGTGGTTAAAAGCATTTGTGATCAAGTGTCGGTGCCGTATGGTTGGTGTTTGATGCATAGAGTAGCACTGTGTTGGTATTTGAGTATTTGATGGGAGTTCCGATTGGATTAAAGCACTATGGCGTTGAATAAGACTAGCCATTCACTCCACTCCTCCAATACACAAGTCTGGATTACAATAATATAGGCCGAATTTGCTGACTTTGTAATCATGAGTTGTTTCCCAAAAATATTTGAAGCAAAAATGTTAACAAATATTCTAGCAAATGTTGGATAGCAGGTGTCCATATTATGGAATGATAAAATGCTTATTTTCTCCCAATAAAGAGTTTAACAACCGCTAACGGCCTACAGGCAAGGTACTAAGACAGGCACAGCCAAAAACATAACAATTTATGAATCAGCCGAGCCACACATGTCATCCAGAGCCATATGTAGCGATTGCAGGGGGCCTGTCCTGGGCCCCACAGTACAGCAGAAGGCCCCTCAACTCTCCATGAAGGATGGCCGGTGAGAAGGGGGGCGGAGGGGGAGCCAGTTTAAAACACATACCATATGCAGTTAGGAAGAGGCTCATTTATCAGCCCCAGAAATCCTCTGGTTTTTACACCTCAGACCCCCCTGTCTCCCCCAGAGGTTACTCACCTCCTCACTGTACAGCCTGGATGACAGGTCGCTGCACAGCCCAGCCCCAGGACTGCCCATCTCCACACTGTCTGTGTCTGAGTGGGGGAAAGTGAGAAGGAACGGATTTGTATTTATACTTAAACTGAGGACAAAACCTGAAGATGAAGTAAATACTGAGGACGATTCAAAATAAATGTTTCCTTTTCTCATTTTTTTTCACTTGACAGTCTGCTCTCAATTTGTCAGTGTGCTCGGGTGACACCTTTGAACATGAACAGCGAGAAAGCAATTGTAGACGTTGAGAAATGTAATGCCTTGCTGAGCATTTAGTTAGAAAGCACAATGTGTGCAATGAAATAACAATGCAGACTTGGAGGGAAGATAAGGATCTAGTGGCTCTGAGTAAACGTTTGAAATAAATTGTGTTTGACTCAAAACTCAAAACTCAAATTAAATAGTAATTGTGCTCAGTAAATCGGATATTGCAGCATATGGCAGTATAAATGTTATAAATACTTTAGTTTTGTACCGACAAAAAGTAAGGTTGCTAAATAGTTAAAATAGAAATGCCAAAATTAGAAAATGTACTGTCCTAGCTCAGCGGACTCACAGAGAGAGTGTTCCGGTGAGTTTTTACTTGAACCTGTAAGCGACTAACTAGCCTGGCCCTGTCTGTTCTGCCCTTCTCCTAACCTTCCTGTCCCTCCTCTTCTTCTCAGTCGGACCTCATCTGGCCCGTGAATGGCACATTGTTAAGTCCCCCCCTCAGCGGTCTCACTAACAGATGCCACGTGCAGACACCAGCCCGCCACACTGAGGGAGGCGGCTGGGGCTGTACAGCATTCAACGCAGGGGCTGTAAATTACATCCCGCGAACACACAAACATGCTCCTCACTCAACTGCACACCAGCAATTTAAAGCATCATTTAAGGAGCATGGCATATCCTGATTTGGTGTGAGAGACCTCTAGTCTCAAGCAGCGGGGAAGTGGGCCTGCGGTGCGCGGCCATGGCCTGGACGAGGGGAGATCGCGATCAGACAGCTGGGCTTTGAACTCTTTACCCCTGCGCTCCTGGGGTCAGCAGCACGGTGGCCGCATGGGTCGACCTGCAGTAAGAGGCCGTCTTCCACGAAACCGCAGGGCTTGTTTTCACAGGGTCCCCCTGGCATGCTCGCTTCACGGTGGGTGGAGGTGAAGCATTGTGGAAGTACCAGGTGGAGCTGAAAGTAGGAATAATATTGATATTATAGGCGTGGGTTTAGTGAAGTCTGGTGTGTGTGGATCCCATAGCCAGTAAAGAAGATTCTCTAAACTGTTGGAAGACAACATGTATTCTTACTGTGTTTAAGGTGGAAGTTCACTATTGTGCCAAAGTACTGTGATTTGTAATTGAGAGACACACGCATACATGTTGTGTGTTGATGAGCAGGGTGTTTTCAGAGGGGTACCACAGGTTTCAACAGATACCGTGCGTTCGCGAACGAGACAAAGTAATAACATGTTTGTAAAGGTCAACCTGGCTAAGTCAAACATGTGTGAGTAGTCCGTTTGAGCTCAAATCTTCCTTGTCTCCACTCGGCACAGACAATATTTACCCACTCAAATCCCACGTCTAGTCAAAGCACTGAGGCTGGATAAGATATGTGAGTTACTTTATTCATAGCACTTCAATTACAAAATCATGTATTGGGGGGTTTGAATAAATTAATAATAAAACCCTTATCTGAACTTCTAATATTTTGCTTGGCGAAGGGAAACGAATTACCCTTTTCAGAACTGATGATGTATTACTAGTGTTTGATCCTTGGAGGTTTCGCCGTGCTCACATTCATTACTTTCAAGTGCTGAGGTGTATCTGCAATTAGAAGCACCTTGCAGTGGATTTCTGACACTCCCGCAGACTTGAAACACCAGATCATAGAATCATCACAGCGTTCTCCTGCAGGAGAGAGGACGGCGTCTCCTACGAATGGGGAGGGGGGGCTGCTGGAGGTGGTGGTGGTGCTGGGGGGGGGGCTGGGGGAGGCGGAGGGGGGGATGGGGGCTTAATTTAACCATGTGCCTATAAGTGAGAGGAGCCGGTAAGCAAATGAGGACCTTTCATTAAATCAAAGGTGATTTTTGTTCTGCTAATGGGCGCCCCAAAAATCTGGTGCAGCAGAGGAACATGTGACCGTTCTCTGTGGAGCCTTCCGGAGCAGTGCATGCTGGCCAGGGCTATTCTTATTACGGTATGCATAATGTAATGAGCGTGCTTGTTTCATTTAATCACACAGAGTGCACCGTATTAGTATTTATTCCAAACGACAAAGTCAAACACACATGTGGTCCGGGTGGTAAGAAAGAGATTGAACAATACAATCACTCATTTTGGCGTGTGCACTAATGGTGTTTCTATTTCATTTTGACTGGCAAGTGGCAGCCATTGCAGTATCATGCTGTCATGTTTGGTTCTTATTCCTTTCCCCTCCCCCCCACTACGGAGCAGTCTTTACCTTGTGGGGGTTTTATCTCAGCACCAGTGCACTAACTCTCACATCTGCACACGTCTTTCCAAAGTCATAAGAATATTCTGAACTACCATTGTCTTCAAGTTGTGTGCTGATTGGTCATGACAGAGGCAAAATGGCCACCGTGGCGATGCACCTCAGAGAAGCAAAAGAGCTTTGGCCAAAAAACACGCTGAGCCATTATGTTAAAGTAAACGACAGCACTTCCTAATGTCGTTTGGCAGTGCTAGCATTCAGCAATTAGGGTCTCTCTTAATGCGACGCTGGGAGCATTTCTCCTCAAGGTTAGCGCCTCATTTCCCCACGATGGGTCTGCCGGGCCGCGGCAGATGCATTCTGGGAGCTGGGGGGTGCAAGTTAGGACAGGTGTCCGCCACCTTGGATACCTCCCCTCGCAGCTGGCACCAGCTGGCACCCCCGATGCCCCATTCGGACAGTCTGCTCTGCCTCCTCCGTGGAGGGGAGGAGTGGCGGGGGGGAGTGGCGGGGGCCATGTCAAGGGCAGACCTGGTACAAGCTCACTCACAGGGCACCCGTGCCATGACATGACCTGGCCACTAGGGGAGCTGCCAGGAGTGAGGGGCAGGAGTAATGTGGTGCAGCAGAGCTGGCCGCTTGGAGACCTGCTCCAGCATCCCTAATGGACCGGCAATGATGAGGCCCAGCAGTGCCAGCGGGTCAGAGGCAGCTTCTGTAGAGGACGCTGCTCACCGGAGAACACAGTAGGCCATGGCTGAAGGTGCTCTCCTCTGAAGCACCACAGTTGCTCTGCCACCGTCAAGAGGTAAATGGGAATTGTCTGTGATATATTTCATAGTCTTACAATACAGTAATTGTTTCGCGTTTTTTGTTGTTTTTTATGTTGTTTCTTTTCATAATGCAACATTATAAACAAATGTTATGCCAGGCCTAAACAATACAAATGTATACATACACTGAACTGTTGAATGGAGAAATCACTTCACATTATAAGCACATTATCCTTTGGGCAACCCAACAGAGTGATTCCCCTTTTCATGATGTGAGTTAATTCTGTTAATATGTCTTTAATGGGGAAAGGCTTGCTCTGTGTAAAATGGTTTCTAGGCTGACCATTATCTGAAATCAACCCTAATGATGGCTGCATTTTATGCTAATGGCCATTATCACACAGACCACCATGTGTGCCAAACAATCAAAGAATCTTGATATTTCTTACGTTGCGTCTGAATTTGTTGCTCATGTAAATTTGGGTTACTAATGTAGTTAATAGTTTTTTACTGCAAACACACACACACCTAACCCCTATTATCTAGCATGGAGACACAACACTTCCATATTGAACCAACGAAGGTCTTTTCAAGTTATTAGCTGCATACAGTGTATCATCATTGCCCTCATCAGTCTTTAATGGATAATAACCATGCAGAGATCTCATATTCTACTGTACACATTTTGCACTGTCCTCACCCTCAGCGCATAGGTAATTGAGAGGCAGTAATAATAATTTGTAATAACACACGCTGACTCTGGGCGTCTGATGCCACATGGACTCTTTGAAGTGCAGACTGTTGATTACTGTAAATGAGAGCTGTTTCAGGGTGGATTGTGGGTAATTATATGCAGTGCACCCTGGGGAGCAGTGTTAGGACCCAGGGGACAGCATAGTTCCACAGGAGTGTGGAGTACAGACACAGCAACACATGCTGGGCCACTGATTCCCAGCGTGATACAAGTCAACAGGGCCGGCTTTTCTTCTTAATGCCTGTGATTTACTTCAAAGCATCACTGTCAACCATCTACAACAAAGCAAAGCGCATTGGTACGTGACTGACAACTTTAAATATTTGATGTGCCCAGTCCCGTCCACAGCACTTGATAGCATAATGACAACAACAGCGTGATTACTCTGAACATATTGTCATTAGCCCTTTTGTAAGGTACACCTGGGGATATTGCTCACATTCATCTTGTTTGCTGAGTAGGAATTAGAGAGCCATATACAGAGCTTACTCAATGTCTTGTTCAGTGTGAAGCAAACGTTTCTTTTCTACAACTGAAGCGATCTATCATTCGGTGAAAGTGGAAAAAAAACACAAAAATGTTCACAATTCTGGAGGACGGTCTCTGGCACAGAGGATAGAGGCCAAAAATTGCATTTTTCAAACGCTATGTGTTTTTTAAATTGTCCTTACGTCACATGTATACGCACATTTGTAATTGAATTCAAATTAGAATGCAATGTGTGGTAAAGTTTCCCATCACACCGGGAGACGGCAATCTCCTTCTCTTCACTTGAGCTCATTTCTCCACTAATGACTTTGCCCTCTGATGCAAGCCAAGGGATCGTCAAAGGTCCTTGAAACAAAAAAGGAAATATAGCAATTACTGGGACTTTCATCGGCAAGAAAGAGATTAAAAACCCTGTGGTTGTATAAGCACCCGAGTAGCAAAGCCTGACTTGTTTCCCTAATAAATTTATATTCAAGCACAGAAATGCTGGGCTCATTGTCGGGAAAACCTGTTTGTTTATCCTTTACCTGTATTCACTCTCCTTCATAATAATGAAATCAAATACATTATGTGTTCCTAATCGGAAGATAACAGCCTTTAGTGGTAGTGTGACGCATGTTGATTTCAGATCGCTGTACAAGAAAAGCCATTGCTTTTTAAGAGTGGCCTGAGGGACACATGTCCCTTAGCCTCCATAACCATTGACACAAGGGCTCCCCAAACAATTTCAAATTATTACTTTATTTTTTTTTCCTCTCTAATATAATCCACCCACATTATTAAATTCACTACCATCTGGGACCACAGCAATACAATAACCTTACAGTACTAAGATGTTTACATTTGAGACAGTCAGCTTTACTTGTAACAAGCATGTAGGTTTATACCCTAAGGACGTGAACACTGCATATGCATGCTACTTGGCCTAAATGAGACTGGGGTTATTTTGTTTATAGAGGGGTCAACATTACCCCGGGCAGGAAGCAAGTCCAACATCAGAAACTGACTGAGCAGAAAATGGCTCCTGCTATTCACAGATGAGATCTATTATACATTAAACATGCTTGTAAATATTTACTAGTCTGACTATTCAAATGGAAAATATGTTTCAGGTCATAGGTCAGTGAAAATGTTGTCTCCAGAGGAAGTCCCTTTAGAATAGGGACAATGATGATAAAAGGCAGATCCACCCATAGGGGACCAGGAAGAACATTAGGAGTTGTTTTACATGTTCGACTGTGGGGCAGCGATGATACTGGGGAGATAAATGATGAGCACTTATCACACTGGACTGGCTGAGAGTTATGCACCATGGCTAATGGAACGTTATGTTATCATCAATTATATTCAAACAGTGTCATAACTTGTACAAATTCAGATTTGATTAAGGGATTTCTGTAAAACGAATCTGGCAAAATGTACAAATTGGACAAATGCTTTAATAATAATAGTACCACATAAATATGAAGGTAGAGTAAGGCATAGCATACACAATCTTCTCTATTGCACTGTAGAATAGCCAAACAAGAGATGAGAAGAAAGCTACTGCACACAGACGTCAGCTTTATTACCAGATTGTTTCGCTGACAGGATCACATGGCTCGGAAATTATTTCATCATGTTGAAGTCCAACTACAGGACTATGGTGTTATCTACTATTTTTGTCTCCTGCTGTATATTTCAGAGGCCGGGAACAATGCAGTCTGACAGACATATTCTTTATGAGGGGCTCGTGGTCTCTCTAATTTGACACAGTTGTCAGAGATAAAGCTCCTTAGAGAGTGTGTCCATGCTCTGGGTAAGAATGGGGATTAAATTAACACCCCCACCTTCACATCCTCTGACCCCAATAGTACAGAATAAAACATACAGAGTGATTCACTCCTTTATGGTACTTGTGCCTCTGATTTAACTTCATGGATTTGGTCTCGTCTTGAAAAATATTTGATTTACACAAATGGAATGACAGTAAACCAAAAAATACAATATTCCACATCCTCTTCAAGACGTCCTTTGCACTTTGTGGTCTGTATGGTATACTGTAATACAAGGAAAGTATACAGTAGCAAGCCACATAAACATCAGTGCAAAGGGACTCTCAGTAATAATCTGTGCAACAATAACCAAACTACAATGTAATTCCCGATCAAATGACCGAGCACGGAAAATCAAATCAACACAGCGATAGATCATATCAAATTTCTAATGAAAACATAATGTGCTCTTAAAATGTCTGTCGGACCGGCAGCCAGCCATCCAGAGATAGAGAGTCTCCCAGATGACGTGATGAATAGGGAACACCGATGGAATATGCATCAAAGTCGAGCTCATGATTTATGTAATAGCAGTCACTTGGACACTGATTAGCTGCTCTGTCAAGCGTGTAATACGAGAGGCACAACCCCTGGTTTATCAGTCATTTATCTGAAGTGCGTTGCTGATATTATCACTGGATCCTAATGTCATCATTATGCTGCGCAGCATGTGCGGGCCAGTGTGTCACGGCGGCGGCGACACTGCCTGTCAGGAGTTCAAGCCTCTTCATTTGCAAAGTGTTCAGACGACCTCGGCAATATTTCGACAGTAAAATAACGAAAGCATCTCGCATAAGAGCAAGGAGAAACAGAGACTCAGAGGAAGTAAATAAGTCAGTGCTTATGGATGACAAATGTTTGCAGTGAATGGGGACCAGAAATCTGTTTAGTAAATGCACTGATTCTTACTGACAGATACAACTAGACAAAATGTATCTCTACTATTCACGTTGGTTCATATTTTTTTTTCCTGTAACAAACTTCTATAAAAACACAGCATTTTGGGTTTGGACTGTGTATACTGAGACCTGACTGGATATTTTCAATGTAGAACATAACATACTCCACATGCCTTGGTGAGGTAATAGGATGATGCCGTTCATGCTGTCTCTGGTCTCCTCAATTCTCAAACATGCCTCACATCATAAATGACTGCTACTCCTCCCACGGAGACATGTCTGCGAGCATGCGGACACAGGAAAGGGGCGAGACGGAGGCGAACGCTGTAGGACAGAGCCACCTACATGAACGGATGGAGAGAATTGCTCATAAACAATTTCTGTCATAATTCAATAAATGGGGTTGTTATTCTCACAAACATCTGGTGCCATACACTAAAAGGAAGCAGTTCCCTGTAAGTCAATCAACACCTCACACAAACAAAAATAGTGCTGGGAAACTGAACAGGAAAAGGAGCACTGAGTCTCAAACAAAAGCTATCTGGCCTGGCTGCCAACACAGATAGGGCACCACACCTTGGCAATGATGCTGCTCACAATCAAAGGAACAGCCGTCACCAGTGGAACTCTGTTTGGAAAGGATATCTTTAAAAGATTAAAAAACTTGTGTCATTTATGGCAAACAATTGGGAGTGGAACCTTTATATTCCTCACACGCACATCGAGGCTGCTCCTTTCACCCCTTCATGGTCAGTAGCCTTTCCTGTTTTGACACTCAAATTTACATCTTTGTGCCCCTGACAAACGTGTTTTGTACCGTAGGCTACCCAAAGCTGTGTAATGTAGGAACGATAGACCCAGTCAAAACGACATATCTGAAACATTTTCTGATTTGATTCATCACATTTGCAAGCTACTGTATAAAACACCACATTGTACACTCCTTTCCATGACTGTACTTGCAAGAACACAGGGTAAGAAGTATGTTGAGTCCATTGAGATGCTCTCTATTCAAATGCAATAATGACTCAGGTGATCCAGCAGAGGGGGCTGCTCACTGCAATCATATGCTGATTAATTGGGCTTGATTCTCACCATGCTGTGAACATAAGTTGTCCCACACTGTACATGTCGCTATCTGGATAAAGGTTGCAGGCCTCTAATGTCATCAAGTCATCTTTTTTACAGTAGGAAGCCAATGTTATCAGCCTATGTACTCCTCTGTACGTGAACAAAAAGTTTATTTTTGGTTTTCATTTCGCATCAAGCCCACAGTATATTAAACTGTGTTATGTTAATTTGTATTAATCATGCCTGTTCCTGTAATTAGCTAATGAGAGACAAAAAGCAGGTTTAGAGCAGCAAAATGCAAATGACTCTTAGAAATAGCACAAAAAAGTAAATGGCAAGGCAGAGAATCATCCTTCATTGAAATGTCAGAGATAAATGACTCAAATGTCACATCAATTAAAACGGGGGACAGTTAGTAGTTCATTAAAGAGAGAGCCATATTGCACCGTCGGGTACCGTTGCCAACCCTTACTATCTGGGGCAGACTGGCAGCGGGTCCAGATGGCATGGAAATCCTCACAGATTTCAAAATGGTCTCTGCAGGGCCAGCGTTTTCTCCCTGCTTCCACCCTCACCACGGTGGAGAGGGGTGTGGGGGGGCCAAAGGGCCTACACTCCCCAAATGGAAGTCTGCACGGAATGACAGTCTAAAGTGCAGGCAGATAGTAGAATGCAGAGGAGTACTTGTCCCGTATCACTTTATGATTAATGATATACTGAGAGTGTACACTCACAGTAGCCTGATCAGATTAAACTAAGTGGGAGAAGTGGACTAATGTTAGCTCCCATACAATATGAATAAGGGGTGAACTAAATGCAGTCTTTCACTAAAAGATAATGCACAAGGTATTATTAAAAGATTTACTTGAAAGTATTTGTGCATTATGCTCTGTTTTATTTACTTGTTCAATCTTATCATGTAAACCTTTTGGAAAATTGTCACAATATTGTTTTTTAAAGCTACTTGAATCTAGTCCTCTGTCATCTCGGGAGAGGAGGGCAACATTTATTTCTGTCCAATGATCGCATAGTGATAAGGGAGTGGGAGGTGTTAACGAATTTTCATTGGCTCCCTGATGTACGTTGTAAAGGAAACGGAAGAAAATATCTGCGGTACACACGCTGAAAGGGTGAAATGTTTATCTGGGCAACCTTTTTTAAACGTAAGCTGCAGCAAAGTTGTATCTTTTTAATGATATCCGCACTATAGCTTTTGTATCCTACCTCATGCTTTTTATGAAAGAGTGGCAAACGAACTTAGAGTTGTAGAGTAAACGCCAGTTTTGCTTGCCACTCAAAAACTCCGAAAACTGGGGATACGATGCAGGTTGCATGACATCCCCATTGTGCGTGCTTAAAACTACTGAGTTTTCCAATAGCTCGATGCCCTTGCTTTGATGCATTGCAGACTGATATTATCTCAACTCAGACAGAACAACACGCAGGGAACCTTACTTGTGAGAAGTTTCAAATATTTATCCTGGCTAGCAGCCACTGTACTGTTGATTGTAGGTTGTATGATTCACTGAAAAAGAAAACCAGACTCGATGCACACATAACATGGGTTAAATGTTGCTTTCAATACATGTTATCATGCAAGTAACTTAAATACAGCATCCTTCATGCTAGAATACAATAAGCCGATTTAATTGCAAAGTTACTTTACTGTTCTGTACTACACGTCTAGTGTGTTGAACAGAAGGCCATATTGGAAGAAGTGATTCCTGGTTGGAAACCTTTCCAATCAATGTGACCTTTATTTATTATAACCCCCATCTCTCAAAAACTCACATATAACATAGTCAATCATCTGCCCTCCCCTCAAAGTAAAAATAAAAAAAGAAACTGCTGTCTGGTTATTGCCAGTATCCATCTCAGTCGTCAGAAAAGCTGCACGTTTTCGCTGTTGTTAAGGGCTGGAAACCAGAATCCCATCGGAGTTGCACCCTAAGGAACAAATTTAATGCTAGAAAAACATCCCGGCCATCAACCAAAAATGACGGATTGAAAATAATGTTGAGCTATCTGGGGAATCCCCCACCAGACAAGGGAACAGACTGCATTGTTTTTCTCATTTATGTGATATATAGAACAGAAAAAGGGGAAAAATGGACGATTTATTGGTTAGGTAGGCGTATTGTTGCTTTTTTCATGAAAGAAAGAAAATCCTTGATTGTAATGTAAGGATCAAGTCAAATCATGACATTGTTTGAAGGGCATGCATTGTAACATGTAACGTGTGACACGTGCGTGCCATGTTTTTCAATAAGCGATTCAATGAGAAAGGGGACGAAAATTGAAAAAGTTAACCACATTAATACTCTGTTGAATACAAGGCGATTTGTTTCCTCGTGTAGGACGGTGAGATGAGCCAGAGAGAGAGCCCGTGCGCCCAGAAGACCATCTCATTGCTGAGCCCCCTGGGAAAGATCCAAGTCAGCGCATGTGAGAATGGTGTGCACACCATCCGGATCATAATGGATGTGGCACCTGCTGAAAGGTACTGTACAACAGCCTACTCAGTGACGTTATAAACAAAGGTGTGAAATTTACAGGCAGACAGAATCCACTCTCGTGATGGAGTGCCACCATTCCTCATCGGAAGCAGGGCATTTTTGTAGATCCCATAAGAAATATCCCGGAGAAAGTTGGGGCAAAATATGAGAGGCGCTAGAAATATGAGGGGCACTAGAATACGGTTGAGCTTGAAATTAGATTTCTGATGGCATGTGGTAGTGATTCTTCCTGCAGTATATTTGAAATATTTGAGGAAAAAAATTACTGTTTATTATCCACAAAGGAGTTCATTGGAGACCAGTCTATTGGGTCAGCTAGGGCTATTGGGATCATGGTTGGCACTGTACTCTGAAGTTATGTTTGATCCCAGCTGTATGCTATACTTCAGAGTGTAAACAAGCACTTCTTATACAGTAGCTACAGTAAGGTGCTCTGAGATTCCAGCAAAAAATAAAAAATCTGAAAATGATTAAAATCTCCATTAAAAGTACTCTTCAATTTTACAGTTTTACATTTTCAGGTCCACACCCGACATCTCAGATTAGTTTTGATTAGATGGAAATTAAATATCCATGTATCACAGATTCACATTTGATAAACTTGATTGGTTCTGGAAATTAAACAATTTTCAAATGCACCAAATAGGAAGTCATCCTTTTGAAAATGTATGGCAAATTCTAATTTATGGAAACCTATTAATGCGCTTGTATATTATACCTCAACATGTGTTTGCTTCGTGACTGTCTCCATTTTCCTAAAATGCATCAAGCAGTAAAAGCATTCTACTTGTTAATGAGTAGAAGTGAGGAAATTAATAATATGGAATTCTGATTATGAAAGATGTCCTGTAACCATGCACATCACCTTGCTCCCTCTCAGTCTGTATGTGGTTTAATTTGTGTGTTCAGGTTCAGTAAGAATATGCAAATGAATGTAATGATTCGCATCAGTAGATCATTTCTCAGTTTAATATCATTTGCTATGTCGATCATACGTGTAGTCTCCATCACATTTCTCTGTACGTCCCCTAATGCGAGAACAGGATTTAAATCCAACCCTAACCCATCATCAAAATCATGTTTTTTTTTATCATGGAGAGATGTACTATAAGGCTCAAGGTTTGGCAACGTTTGTGGAATTGTAATGTGACTGAATGTGGATAGCATAAGCGCTAACAAAGCATTCGTGACAATGATAAATAGTTGATTGATAAACGTCATTATAGCTACACAAATGCTCCTGAAGCATTGCTTACACCCCATGACCGTCAGTGTTCTAATGGGAACGTGTGAGGCCCCGTTTTTTGCTTCTTTACTGATCTAAGCAACATTTCCTGAAATAAAGCTCTGTGGCTTTAACGACAGCCCTGCAGGCACCATCAGATGAACAAATTCATTACATCTCAACAACCCCTGTTGGGGCCCAACTCTGTTAACCAGTTTCCTTCTAGTTTAGCATGGCCAGAGCGTTCGCTGAAAAATTACACACATTTTGTTTACAGGAGATTACTATAATCTGAAATATGATGCTTTTCGACCTTTAAATCCAACATAGACACATAATACAAAATAGGGAGTGTTTTTTATTAGGGCTGCAATATGAAAAAAAATGAAAAGAAAAGGGGCTGGACTTCTGCCCCGAGACATTTCGCGGGCATATTATTTTACAATGATTTGATCAATTTGTCTGTCATCCCGACTGAGGTGTGGAGGAGCTGGAAAAAGCAATTTAGCTTGTGAGGTCCTCAATAGAAATGTACTACAGGAGCCCATGTGTGACATGTTGCATTAGAACTTGAGTAGTCTTTATTGCTGGATAATGTTGCAAGGCAATACTGATATCAATCATTCTTTAACAGCCAGCAGTGTTTTTGTGAAAAGAAATCTCGCCCAACAGATTTTAGAGCAATAATTGATGTATTCAAAGCTGAAACTGCTTTGTCTTTATCTACAATACAAAAACATTGCAGTGGAAGGACAAGTGAAAATACACCAGAAGCTAGAAAGCTGTTCAAAATAAGCTCCTCTTGTATGCTTCCATAGAAAATTCTAATTAATATTACACGCATAAACAATAAACATTCTGTCTCATTTGCATATAGATATAAACAATATATTTGTGCATCTGAATTCCCAGCACACATGGGTCATGTGATCTGCCGAAAATCCTAAGTGGCTCAAACCAAAATTATCATTATATTTTCCCAGGCTATAAATCCGCCTTTTTTTCCCTGACACAAAGCCGTATAAATCTGTGTCTGATTTTTCACATTGCACATTGTTTTTAGTTAATGATTTTCATCTGTTTGTTGTTCCTCTGATAGCGGGGAAATGTACCATATGCTCCGGCAAAAGACAAATGATTAGCAAATGCAATTCTGGACAGCTGTCTGACTGAAAGCGTTTGGTTGATAGCATTCTGCTACCATAATTAGCTTAAGCTTTGGGTTAATTAACTTTCTACCTGGATATGCATAATAATAGCAGTCTGTAGAAAGCCAAGACGCTTCCAGTATATCAGCAGCAATGGCTGTCTTTATATTCTGTATTTCACCAGCATATTTCAATTTCAAGAGGCGATTTAGCTCTGGAGTGTCGTCAAATATTGTAGATTTTACTCTCCGAGATAGATAATTCTGAAACAATAGGGGTGTATTATGTGGCAGAAATGCCATTTCTGAATGTAATTAAAGTGATGAAAGCAATCACAGATTTTTTAACGCTTTTGTTGAGCAGCAGGCCTGCTTGTAAAGAAATACCCCATCAGGAAGTGAAAAGAGGAAAGAACCCCTCTCGTCCCTCTATAAGGAGCTCTTACATTCGGGGTGAGGTACAACAGTAATTAGTCTTTTGAATAAACCTGCTCACTGAGTCTCCGATTAGCAGTTGAGAACACTGTATTGCTCTTCAGGAGAAGGGTGTAGTCTATTTATCACCAGTTAGCCCAACAGCCTTCCATTGTCACGGACAACATTGGACGAGATGCAAAGTGTCCTCATTGTTCACAGGTCGAGTGTTTTCACTCTTTAGCTCCTCACTCTCAACGTGATCACAGTCGCATCGGCGTGCCGGGGCACTTACCGGTACTCCCTCCTGTCTAATACCCTAGCTGTCAGTGCAGCTTGTACACAATACCAACTACTGGTGTGAAATGTCTGAGGTGACGCATTTATTGTTTTCTCACACTCATGTAGTGTTGTGAATCAATGTTCTGGATCACAGGGAATGTGTGTTGCCTATTCAGGGCCAGTTTTTTTCTCTCTCTCACCAAGGTCTCTTATCAGCAAATGTCGGCCTCCCTCTGTGGGCCAGTGGGGGTTGGACTTAGTTAAGGAGAGTACATTACGGATTTGGAGTGGGTATGCTTCTGCTTAACATGTCCCTCAACACTAGACCAGCATTACTGCATTCTGAAGTCGAAACAAATGGCAGGAAATTAATTCAAATTCAACTCATATCTTGGTGTGATTTTTCTATTTGCCTTTTTGGAAAATTAAACCCCCATGTATTAGAATATTCATTAAACCATTTTGTGGCATGCTATGTTAATGATGTACAGTTCAAATGTTGTATTTGATTTTCCTGTGGCCTTAGGTAATCCCTGGGTTGTATTGTGCGAGGAGTAGTCCTCAGCTGTGTGTTCATTAAGGTGCTGTTCCCACTGGCCCCTGGACCCATCTGTGCACTGTGTTTACGGCCAAGTCCCCTGGGACCTCCCCCAATCAGCCTGCATGTGTCATTTCCTGTGTAAACCAACACCTGTGTAACACACTACCTGTAAACCGCCCATCGCAGACGGACGGCCCCTCTGACAGTCCCTCAGTCGTCAGCCCAACATTAGGGAATGTTGAGATTTCTAAAACTAGTCTCAGGGTGACGAGTAGCAGAGGGTTTGGGCTGAGTTCCAGTTCCTGTTATTTCTGTTCCGTCATCCGAAAAACTTTTAGCATGATGCTATTCGAGGTGACTTTTAAAACGAAATGGAGTTCCGTGTTACGGTGGACTACATAGTTCTTTACCTCGCACATTCTACCGAGGCGATATGCAGAGAGATGATTTTACCCTGACATCTTGGAGAGGAGTACGAGTCAATTATGCCCAAGTGTTGTTCTTGCTTATCTTCCTTCGGCACCAAACAAGGATTTAGTCAAGGATTTAGGGGTGAGGGGGCGGTGGTGGGGATCATGGTAAGCGGTTCACAACAAAACACTCAAAACTCCTGGGAGCGGGCACTGATTTAAAAATAAATTACAGAAGACGAAGCGCTAACACTCAAGGGCCCTCAGCAGTGCTGGCGTACACAGGTGAAGATTAGCCTCCTCGCTAATCAGAGGAACAAGGCAGTAATTTGCTCCGAACACAGACAGTAATTAGGACTTGGTGACACTGGATTCCCATAATGCCTTTGTGCTTGACATGGTCAAATTTTGACAGAGGCTATCCATGCAGGGTCACCGTGCCCCATCTCTCGGTCCCTAGCAGTGGAGTTTCCTCCGGTCCCAGTCGTGAGTTACAGGGGATCCCTGATGTACTTTGTGTCTCCCTTTCTGGCTTCTTAGCATTCGAGTAATTGGAATCTCTTTCGGCGGCACTTGAGAATAGAAGACTAAAAGCACCATTTAAAGTGTTCACTAGCCACTCGTACATAAACATAGCTGTGTCGGGTGTGTATGCAGTGCATTATGGGGCGAGGGGTAAAGCTCTAGTAAAACATGTCTACATTGACTCCTGTGGCCGCTTAGCTGGGGGGGAGGCCTAATCGCTGCATGCTGTGTTGCCTGCTCTAGAGTATAATTATTTTAGCACAGAACCTCACCGTGCAACTGAACTGGTTAGTGTGAGAGCCATATCCTGTTTGATGGACACATTGTCTAATAAGGCAGCTATTACATTTCTGGAGAGCAGTTAATGGATCCTCTGTTGTTGAGTCTAGATGACATGCGGAGGTTCAGAATAGCTCTACTGTAGGGCCTGTGGAATAGAATAAGCAGGGCAGCTTAGAGTGAGCTGCTTTAAAAGCTCCTGACTTCTCTGTGTCAGCGTCTAGATCCTCATCTAAAGGATCTCGGGAATGCTTGAACGAGCCGTATTGAGCAAGTGGCTTACAATTGTATCGCAGCCTTTGGCTGAAAAACCATCAGGATCTTGACATTCATAGAGACGTGGAATAGTCCTTTCCCTTTTTAGACAGTCATTTCAGGCTGTTTTCATGCTCTCTTGAGTCTTTGACATCTCCCAGTTAAGTAGCCGCCGCGATGAGGCTAAGGGAAATATGGACTGGTCTTGGCCTTTTTCTATTTCATCCTCTGACCCGCTGTGTTACCCATGATTGGTGAAGGGGAACTCTGACAGGCCGTGTCAAACGTGACAGGCCATCCAGTCAGAATGAGCCTTATCACGCATCACAGGATGAAGGCATGACTACCCATTTTTTTTGTTTCTTTTTTCCCCCCACTTTTTTTTGGTGTACCACTGTTCCAAAAGGCGCCCCTACCAGATTGACAAAATCCATTTCAATTAGTCATGTCTGCTAACGTACGCTCTGTGTGTTCAAGCCCAGTAGCTTGACAGTCGTACTGAGGGAAGGTAATACTGTCGCAAGTTTTTTTAAATTCCTCATGGTAATCTACAAAATGGATGCCGTTTTTTCCTTCTTCTCTAAACAATATTTCCCAGCACTTTTCTTTGTCCCTTTTGATTGTTTCTTCCTGGATGATGAAATAACCACCTTAACGGTGATATCAACTCCCCTATTCATTCTTTTATATTAGAGGAAGAAAATAGGTGGAGAGCCAAATGACTCTCACTCTGCACAGCAATGATTTATGGTAATTGGGAATTGATTGTGACAGCAGCACAATATTAGAAATTCTTTCAAATCACAATCTGCTATCAAGGGAAATATTCTCTCAACTGCTGCAAATCATTGCCAAGTTAGAGTCAGTATCTTATATTCACACCAATGAAAGAACAGAAACCTGATGTTACCAAATATTCTAGCTTAATCAATAGGAATTTACAGTAGCAGTTAAGATTTAACAATTTTGCTCATTTAAGAGAGATACTGTTGCACTGAAGGACATATGTAAAGACAGTATAACATATTAGGTTTTTGGAAATGAAAAGTTGGACAGGATGTTATCTTGTTTTTCTCTGTTTTTTGCAGTCAGTTAAATATATTTGTTGTCTTCTGTCCTCCATTGTAATTGCAAGAACACTGATCACATTGATTTGATAACCATTTTAGTTTCCCACCCGATACAGTCCCACCAATGTTTTCCGATACAGTCCAGATTTGATGCTTCGCCCACTGTGCCTTACAGACATTCGTTCTGTGAACACCGTGCTGTATGTGCCGTGGCTGTCGATGTCAGCGGAGGCTCACTCAGACACGTTTAGCATGAGACTGTCAGCAGAAGAGGGGAAAATTAGCCCCGGTGACAAGTCTGAAGTCTCAGCGCAGGTCAAAGGGGGCTGAGCCTTAAGCAAAGGTGCTCTAGCCTTTGTCCAGCAGATTGTCGGGGCCTGCGGCTCCAACAGGAACATTTCCACACACAATATCCCTGAGCTGTCAGTGTGCACTGGCTGGAACATCCTCTCTGAGAGAAAGAGGTGGTGTGGTGGTGGTGGTGGTGGTGGTGTGGTGGACTAGAGAGGGGCGAGAGGGAACAGTGGCCTGAAGATCTTCACTGAGGGAAAGTGTATGGTGGGGGGTGGGGGGGTGAATGGTGCAGGCGAAGTGGGATAGAGAAATAGAGGGGGGAAATGAGGATGGAGCAGTGGGAGGTGGGGGTGGGGGGAGGGAGGGAGAGAGAGGAGAGACAATGACAAGTAGGGGCTGGCTGGGCACTCACCCATGCCGACAGAGATTGCCATGAGCCATGGCCATTGTTTGAGTGGGTCTCAGTGCAGGGCCACGGGTGGCTTTCTCCGTTTTCAACACTCCCTATAAACGGTGGTTTGGTTTATTTACACTTCAGAGTATTTACACCTTTTACAGTATTTACACCTAGTGTTAAACAGCACCCCAGATAATCAAATCACAGCCCCAGACTGCCAGGCAGTGCTGTTCGCTGCAAGCTAAACTGCTGAACTGTGCCTGTCATAACACAGGGGCAACTCGTTCTCCTCAGATGTTGAATAAAATGTTGCTCAAACTGTGACTTCCTGAAGTAGTGTAGGAACACTTACGTTTAGACCCTTACCGTGTTGACTAATGTACCAGGAGGTCGAGCAGCAAGAAAGATGGCCTGTGTGTTTAACAAAGTAAATGTGTATTATTAATACCGTACAGGATAAACCAATTTTCAAAAAAGGGCACTTAAATGGTGATATTATTTATTTATAGGTCCGCACACCAGTTAATGGAGTTGGCGGTGTATGTTAGATCTTACACACAGCTTGAGGTCCACTTTGCAGTAATGTACATGCTAAGAGAGGACCATCCCTTTAGGGTCTTAACATGTCAAATGCAGGTCAGTCTACTGGCCTTGACCCGGGGGGTGGTCAGTCAGCAGCACCGAGAGAATCATCTGTTAACTGATTAACAAATTCCTGTAAGCAGCCGTTCACAAGGTATACAGGATCCCGATTTCTTTGCGGCTTGTCACCACTGCTTTATAATCACATAACGCCATTTTCATTTCAAGTGTTTTGTGCTCGTAGCTATTCTTTGCCATGTGCAAAGTGTCAAAAGTGTTTACAAATTCGAGAAACTATTGAAAACTGACATGATCAAGTCGTCTGAAATTCCGAGGCCAACACTCGACGATGAACATTTCCTGCTTAAACACTCCACCGAAACTGTTCTGTCAGTTAGCATCTGAGTCACTCAAGGCATTTTATTACACCCTTCTGGCACATCACATCAATCTCCAACAAGGAATTCTTCATCCTTATGACTTTTTCCTTCTTCTGGACGTCCTAGGACAGACGAGCTCCCCCAGAGCTGTGTGGTCAGCGAGGGCCGAGTGGAATCCAGCCCTGAGTTGCAGCGCTGCGTTGAATGGCTCCAGGCCTACTTCTCGGAGCCGTGGACCGTAGGGAGTCTCCCCCTCCCTGCCTTTCACCACCCCGCCCTGCACGGAGGTCTGTCATGGATAAATATTTGCAGAGCCATGACTGGGATCGGGCTTTCACTCTTAATTGTCAGTTACATCACTTACACTCGCTGGCGCACTGTGTTATAATGAAGTATTTTATGGCTGAGGGAGAGAGGGAAAGAGTGAGGGGGGGGGTCGGGGCAGGAGGGAGGGAGGCGGGAGAAGGAGAAGGAGCGAAAGAGAGAGCACAGAACACAGAGCTGTAACTTGGTTCAGTAATCTGTAGCTCTTGCAGTGCGTGTTAGTCTTGGCCAGCTTTCCCATGATTCTTGGCACATTCTTTGAAACTGATCAAATTCCACTCTTGACATTTTCAGACAGGAAGCTTTTTTTAATGAGAGAGCATGTGAATGGTAGTAAAGTTTCAATGAGCTTATTGTTGGCTTGACCAGTCACCTACTGCAGTGGACGGGGGAACCTGAAGAATGGACAATTAGTGTCCTTTCAACTAGAAGTTGTGACACCATAGTTTATTATTGAATAAGATGAAGGTCATTTGAGTAAAATGCACCATTTTGTAGAGGTTCTTGTTGTATTTGTATTTATTTTTAAGATAAAAAGAGAATTTGCTTAAAAAAAACATTGAGGATTTGAATAGTTTTTAAAAGAATACTACAGGCACATTTCCTTAGACAGGAAAAAAAGAGCTTTCTTGTTTTTAAATTCTCAAACACGACAAAGGCATTTAAGGAGCAAAACGAACACAGAAAAAGAAACACCCTAATGTATGTATTTGACAACTGTGCTTCTCTTCCTCTGCAATCAGGCTGTGGCTGCTCTCTAATTTCATGCAGATCCACAGTACTTGAGTGATGGCATTTTCAATGAGCAGGTAGTCCGCCGAGACCCTGTATACAGCTACGAGTCCCACGCTCCCCGCAAAGGCAATGCAGAAAATACATCAGGACCAATTACGATATCAACTTTCAGCGTGATTCCCTTCGCCACCAAGTGCTTGTGTACCCGCCCCGGGCTCTTTCAAATCGCATCTCATCTGAAGTCTTTGGGGTTTTAATTAAATTTCAGGATAGATGGAATTCTTCATTAGTACCTGATCTGAATAGGTGATTGTGCTGCGCTCCAGCTCTCTCCCTCGCCTGTTGTTGAGTGGCTGAATAAATACGAGGCGTAGGGGTATGGAGCTCTCAGCAGTTAAAACCACAGGCCACGCTGGGGTAGCTATGTTCCATTGGTACATCCGGAGGATTGTTCCGAGGAAAGACAATTCTAGAATTGTATTCGGGGTGATTTGCAGGATCTCGACATTGTCGACTGTCTTATTATACGTTGGGTAAGAATTACAGGAGGCTTTGTAACCGTTGAATTAATTGCTTCTGTTGTTGTACCACAGTGGGAATAAGACAAAAAAAACAAGTTTAATCAGGTCATTGCGATTTCTGACAACCAACTTTTTTGTTGTTGTAGTTTTCGCCTAATGTGTTGCGATCTGGAGATTCTGGATGTTTCTTCCGCAGCACGCCACGCAGTCTTGTCATGACCTCTTCATGTGCTCCTGTGTTTTGTTTACTCGCTTCTGACAAAACAAGACGCCTTTCATCCAAGCTGTCACTGGATAGCACTAGCAGCGAGGTGACACGAGAGGAGATGTGAGGCCCGTTCTCCTTCAGCGTTCACGGTCGCTAAACGCATCGCACACACACGCCTCTTTGGTCGTCCGGGGTAGGAAAGGAGGTTGTGCATGTTTGTTTGTGTGCGTGCGTGCACGCGCATCTCCTCGAAAACACAAACCTTCTTAGAAACAATGCATGTCCTTATCTCATTAATAAAACATCCATATGTAACAGTGGAGGGGGATCTTAGTCTGGGTAAGCGGCATGGGGAATGTTCAGGGAAGGGTTGTGGCGGGAGGGGGGGGGGTGCGGTAGGCAGGGTGTGTGGGGGGTTGGTATGGTGGGGGTAGGGATAGGGGGGAACAGAGCGGGGGGACGGGGGGGAGGGCAGGGCCTGGGAGAGTGGGGAGGGGGAGGGGGGGGGCGGGGGTACGGGCTTCAAAGCCCCAAAAGACTGAGTTCCTGCAGGAGAGCGAACCTCCCTCTGTGCACAGCGCAGGGCGAGATGAGACACTCACCACGACTCGCCCCTGTGATGTGGAGAGGAATTAGGGAAATGAACGTTTTCAGCCTATCGAATAATCAGAGAGTCATCAGCATCCCCGTCAGCCTTCAAAAGGGTGGATCCATCCGGACTCAAGAGACCCGTTGACTGGGAGTCAAAGCCTCCCCTCCCATTAGGCCCAGAGGATAATGAGGAAGCCGCTTCCTCCTCTCTCGTGTTGTGCTCTCGCAACGACCCTCAGTGGGCGGATGTCAGCCGCAAAGTGAAATTTCCCTGTCAGTCGGGACCATGTGGTCCCCTCTATTTGGGAAATCGGATCCGATTGCCTGTTCAAAGAGATCGTCCGCGAAGAATTATGAACGATTCGATTTCCTCTTTGACGTGGTGAATCCGGAAAGTACACACCCCATTGATATGTTCATAATCGCGGGATCCATTTCTGCCCATCGATTTCAGCCCCCAGCCAATCTGGTCTCTCCTGTAGCCTGGCCTCCTAGCCTGCCGGAAGGTAATGACCTGTGACATAATTACGGGATGTCCGTAAACCTGTAAGTGGTCCCCCTCAACTTTTATTTAAACAATTGACACCGGTGCTCCCCTATCTAAAGAGGGTCCTGACCCCAGACACAGCATATTAAGCCCTATATGAAGTATGGGGCTGGGGGACCGCTCTGGAAATCATCCCAGGTCACCTAAAGTGACCCGCGTGAATTCCCCCCGGTTCAGCTGTGCTTGGAGCAGATTTCTCTAACCTCCACACTCCCAGTTAAACAACCCACACTTACATATGTCTGAAGAACCTGACAGTACTTTGAACCCAGCCGGTAGCCGTTCGAAAACAACAACCACGGCCTCGTTCTGTTTTTTTTTGCATCGCCCAATGGTGTTTGAGCACAGAGTGGCAGTATGACTTTGAGATGGTTTTCAATAACGTGTGCATCAACGGGGATTTGTCAAACCCGCAGTCCCTATCTGTTCCCGCGCGTTGTCGTTTTGTCATGAGCATCACTGAGATATCAATATGCACCACATGCTCAACATGGCTAAATCCATGCTGCATGAGCAGGAATAATGTATAAGAACAATTTTGATAAGGGTATATCGCATAGCATTAAGTCTGTGCAAGAAGCCATCAGCCCTCTCGTTGACAGCGTGATTATTACCTGAAAAATTATTAAACCGTACCTACGGGCCTTGTTCAAGACAAGGAACCCACATGGGTGTGCATCAATCAAATCTACCCCCTTTAGGTTTTACACTTATTCCCCCCAGTTTAGGCAAATTGCCTTGTTCACGTGGCTTTGTGTGGGAGAGTGACTATAAGGTAGGGAGCCTGGGGAGCCAGAGATGTTCACTCTGTAGAAGAGAGACTGGGGGGGTATAGTGAGGGGAGACATGTTTTCACACAATGCCAATTTAGAGTGATTTCACATAGATCACTTGTCATGTGCTCTCTTAGACCATGCAAATGACAGAGAATGGGAGATCACTAATTGAATTTTCATGACCGGGGTGTGGGTGAAGCAGACTTGAGGAATCTTCTCTCACGATAACAAGATCTTTGTTTCCGGAATCCACCGTACAAAGGTGGTTTTTCAACCGCGCAGATACAGCACGGCGCTCTGAACACGTCGGCTTGTCTCGAGGATAGACAGGGTTTTGCTCCAAATGTGGTACATTTCTTTTTCACTGTGATCTTGGTTCTCCCAACATGCCTTTCAGCCGGTGTCTGGTGGTTGTACAGTAAAAGATAATGCCTCTACCGACGTGCTAATGAAATCAAAGCCGTTAATGTGGACTGCTAAGCTGCAGATGATTCGGTGAATTCCACCATTTAAGAGAAGATGATATAATGAATCTACTCTGAATAGAAAGCAATTAAAAGGACAAATTGGTCTGATTAACCTCAAAGTCATCCCACTGCCACAAATGGTATGCAACATTCAAATTATTTTTATTAAAAATCTGGAGCACATTTGCAATCTTTTTGGCCTCTCTTAATCCTTTTAAATGAAAGAGCGAACTTTTTAATTTTAGCTGTGACCTTTCCTTGCATAACCTAGATTTTTCTGCTTTGGAAATAATGTTCTCATACCAATCCGAGCACCATGTTAAAGTGCTATTTTTAAGGTCAAATCGAGGTATTTCATTATTTCTGTAGACGTTGAATAATCTCTCCAAAGAACAAATTAAGGCGAGCAAGGACGATTCATGAAAATCCATTCGGTTTCTTGTGCCCCATGGAATGTCACGCTACAGCTTATACTGTCCAGTTGAAGCCATTTTGAGTGGGTACGAGACATTTATTATGTTCATTAGTACCACATATCTCAAGGAGACGTAGTGAATATGGTACTTTCACTGTGAGCGTCTGTGAACTACTGGAGAAGTCGCTCCAGTAGTTCTGTGTGTGACTGATTTCAAGAAATACTGGGCCTCGTTTCTTTCCCTCCTTTATTTTTCCATATCTCTCCTCCACCCCTGTCCTCCTCCTCCTCCTCCTCCCCCCCCCTCCTCCTCCACTCTGTGTAGATGCCTTCACCAGCCGAGTGTTGCAAACTCTTCTGAGGGACGTGAAGATGGGAAAGACGGTGTCGTACAAGCGCCTGGCTGAGATGGCGGGAAACCCAAGAGCCGCACAGGGCGGTGGGAGGAGCCATGAGGAGGAACCCGGTAAGTTGGCCCAACTTTTATGTGACAGGCACCTCAGGTTCTCCAGGCAACACAAGGGCTTCAACCAGAGCTAAACGTGTTGTTGTGTCTGCTTATGAAGATCAGGGTATTAAGTAAATAACCGCTAAATCTACCGGGGATATACATTCATTAAAAAAGTTGCATTGTAATAAAATACTAAGAATCCCACACTGAGCCACCACAACTCTTAGGATCTCTACCGGCAACCTTATGTTTCTGGGGCCTCTCCTATGTGATAAAACCACAATTGTCTCTTTTAGGGAACATGGTTGCTGTCTTTTTCCCAATGATTCATTCATTCCGTACAAAATGGAGGGCTAGAGGGCAAGTTGTGTGTCTCCTTTTGATCAAACCATTTGATCAAAGCCCGTTTAGCTCTGCCCATGTAGCGCTGTGGGCACTACTGGTGTGGCGTGTCAAACAGAACACTGTACCTGCCTCCACTGTTCCGGAACTAGGCAGACACGCACGCACGCACACAAGCATTGATTGTTTAGTGCAGGCACATATGCACAGTAATCACTTATGCCAAAGGATTATTTGCCTTGGCAATTTTTTCATAGTTGTTGTGTGAACACTGGGTAACACTTAGCAAACAGTTGAAAGTGTGTATTAATGGTTATTAAGATCTGAATAAATAATGTCTATATCTTTTTTTTCTTTTTTATATTTGGAGTCTCAAATATGCAGTAGACATACATTTGCACAAGATCATGTTTCAGGTGAAAGAATTCTGCCGCACATTCGACAGCGGGGCTCTTTTAGGCTCATGATTCAGCTGTACGGTAGAATCAGATTGTCAGTGTCAATTACCTGTCAGTGGTGCTGATACACTTGGGCTTCAGCTGTGGAAAGCTCAACTCCGTATTGATTCCCGCCTCACCGTGGCACTTCCTTACCAGGATTTGAGTATTGATAAGCCGAGTGTAGTGCTCTTTCCCTAGGCGGGGAGGCAGATCCAAAGGCCTTGAGGGTTGCCTGCTTTCTCTCCAAACCGAGGGAACCCAGTATTGATCAGAGTATTCTGGCAGTACCTTGCTGTCTGCAAGGTTAATCTAGGGGTTGAAAAGTTTTATTGCTCTTGATATGGTAGTGGGTTTAATGATGGATTTGAGCTGAAACCACATTGGATTTCCTTCTGCTGTACAGCTCTAAAGGAAGGTGTGGTACAGCCATCACACCATGACACCCGACCTTGCGAGGAGGCAACATCTATTAAGCAATAACCGCTATATAGTATGCGGGGGCGTAACTAGACTAGAGTATAAACAGCATTTTGCAAATACAATATTTTTAGACTTTTTCCTGTGGAAATAAACAATGGTAATTATCTTGTCCTCGACCCCTTGCTTCTATTCTTATCCCCAAATTCACAACCAGAGGAGGGATTTCTGCCTGCTTGTTTAATCCTTCTCCAGCCATTTAGTTTACAAAGAACTCAGGACCCCCCTGGCAGCCGACTGCAACAAGCATAAACGCTCCGCTGACTCCCTCTTTTTAATGATCACAGGGTTATCACATCTTAATGTTGACACCCTCTCCATTGAATATTCATCCTGCTGGTGTTTTTGCCCATTAATTTTTGATTGCTGCTTTGCTTTATACTATTAAAGAGCAAAAAACATTTATGTCCATCCAACGACTGAGCAGCTATTCTCAATGTGGATCCATCGAGTATCAAGCTTGACAGTTATGGCTTCATGAATAAATGAAACAATATGACCGCGGTATAGAAACATAAAAATGATGTGCCGTAGATTCATGTTGTCACACCGTGTCACTTTCTCGAGACTTCTTTCTTTTTTCTTTGGGTGAGAGTCAGGTTGAGCGACTCTCTTTGTTATCAAAGCTGAAGACAATAGGATCACATTTGTATTACATTTTGTACACCACAGCACAGTGTCTGTTAAAGGCTACCGTGACCTGACAACAGCAGTAACATGATGCTCATGTGCTTCTCCTGATTAAGTTTAAAATGGTTCCGTTGTTACTCGCTGCTGGTAACTGAACACCTCTCTGGCACTAGGTTCCTCTCCTTGTCCCCTGCCACCGGGTCATCACCAGCAGTGGCCAGAGTGGACCATACATGCGTGGCAAGGGAAACCATCTGAAACAGTGGCTGCTTAGCCACGAGCAGTTGAGAAAGGAAGGATGAGTGAGAGCCAAACCTGTCCTTCGCTCACTGAACCAGAGCATCCCAACCATGAGACCATTCCACAAGACCAGGACGGACGGCCTGTTCGCTTCTTTTCACCTTCATAAATAACTTGAGAATTGTCTTTCAAAAAAGACATGACCGTAATGAAAGTAATGCATAGTTCATGTGACAGGAAAACAGTTGTTCATTGAGTGTGTTCAGAAATAACCAGAGAACAGTAGGAATTACAAACATGATCCCATGGGTGTCTGTTCAGTTTGCCAGATATTGTTGGAATGTTTTTTGAATTATTTCCCTAAAATATGTTGAATTGTTTTCCTTCCTATGTTGAATTACTCTTTGTACTTCTTGTTGGCTATTTCATTCCCTGCCAAGTGAATTCTTTGTTCAACATCCAGTATAGGGCTCCAGCGTTGTATTGGTTTAAAGCTTTTTTCTGTCCTCATTTACGGTGCATTAATTTGTTTAGTTTGCCCAATCGAGTTGTCATTGTTTAAAAACACTTTTCTGCTTTTTTTCACAAAGTAAATAAAGTTTGAATTCATGTCATTTTACTCGCTTTCACAATATGAGTACTCTTACTCATGTATCTATTATTTTGATCAAGAACCAACATTTATATCATTTTTGAATTTGTATTTTTCTGCCCCCAACCATACATCTGTCTAATATTTGAGTCACTTCAGCGTATATTCCAGTTCCATTCCATTCATTTTGAAATAGTGCTTTCCAATAGAGGGCAGTACAGAACGGGGAAAAGAAGTCTGCTTTGAATTCTACAAAAGAGCATTATACCCCTAACTCAGGGTCATGTATGCATTCATTTCCATCATTTGATCTCATTGAGATGGATACGATCTTCCTCGGGGTGATCAAGCCCCTACAGCAGCTCTGATGTTGAGCGCTTGACAATATCCTCAGCTGATTCAAATGACAGTATCCCAAGACACTGTTTAACACTGGTCAGTGTATATTTCACGGTTATGCGCTGCACTGTAAATACAGTACAGTGTGGATAGTACACTCTGCTGCTCAATTTTGGTAATCCCCTCCACTCTCAGAGAGCAGTGTTGAACTGACCTAGTGAGCCCCTGGGAGACATTACCAATGTACTGTTCAGGTAGCCTAATCCACCTTCCAAAAATATATCCACTATAACCTTCATAGAAACCAATTCAGAGGGGCTGCTGAATACATTTACACTGAAGTAGCCACATTCCGAGTTTCCTCCCCTATCAGCTCGCCCGTGTGCCTGACAGTGGTAGCCGGACTCCCTCGCCCCGCTCTGCCGTCGGAGAGGGGTCCTCGCGCGGATGTCGAGGCGGCAGACAGGCAGATGAAGAATGGGTCTCAGTCTGCGCTTTCACACAGGGCTAATGATGCCTGTGGTGACTACAAGCTACAGTCAGCCCCTTAACGAAGGGAGCTGTGACACAGCCACAAGGGGTCCCATTTAAGACAGGGCCACTCTGAAGTGCACTGTAAGCACCCTCTTTTTTTTCCTTTTTTTATTTTTTCTTCTTATAAATATATATATTTTTCTCTCTCTCTCTTTCGGCTAAGTCAATTCAGTGGAATGCCACACAATTTAGGAGTGCAAGATATTGACGTCTGTAGAGTTCTATTATGTCTGAGTGTGAAAGTGAGTCCGGCCACATCGCAGTCTCAGATTAGTGGAGGCAGTGTACTGTAAGTAATTGGTCATGAGAGGTGCTTGCTCAGGGATCAGAGAGCTCACAGGGATAATATATGCCCTCTCTACAAAGAATGAATGAGTAGTGTGGATGTATATTAGCGCCATGCATATGCTCACCCATTCCCTATCATTCTGGAACCGGGATTCAATGGAATTAGCTTTAAAGAGGTTAAGGCTATCTCATCATCTGCACAGTAAATCTCAGTGAAACGGTTAATTTTGACCTCATATCTGCTTCAGCGTGTGTGCGCACGTGCGCATTTGTGTGCATGTCCCCGTATGTGTGCGCTTGTGTGTCAGTATATGTGTGTGGGTGAAGTAGATGATATTGAGTCTGACTTCATAAATCACCCAGACACTGATAAACTCCCCATGCACCCACACACCGCTAATGGGCAACCCTTAAGGAGTGTGAGAGTCTCGTGCGGCGTTTGATTCAACATTTATTAACCCCCTCACACACACACACACACACTCTCTCTGTCTCTTTCTCTCACACTCACACACAGGCACACACATTAGAACCTCACAAAGACAGAGGGTATGGTCGTTGGCTTTCACAATGTTCACTGCAGTGCCGTGATCTGGTCAGACTGTATTAATCATGGCTGATGGTCGTAAAAAAACATTTGAGCTTATACAACAACGTTCTCTACCGTTTCCATCCCATAAGTCATATCCTGTCTCCAACGCCCGGCTTCTCATCTCATATCCTGCCACCTTTTCTCATTATAGACTCATTTTCTGCCCCCACATCAAATACACACGCTTTGCTCCCAACTCTCCCACTCTAGTCTAGTACCCCTCTAATTACTTGTAGCATTATTATCTCCTGAAGAACTTATAGTCTGCTCACCTGCTACTTGCTACATGGCACAGCCCATTAGTCCTGCAAACGTACTTCACAAACAGCCCCTTCCCATTGTAGCGTTCGAGCAGAACACCGTATGCCAAGAAATACGACCAAATACAAACTGTAAAGCACATATGCACCTCTTTAGCTCACCGTCCATCCCAAACGGGGAGTAATGCCGCTTCACTGCCAGAGGAGTGTTAGCCAAGCAGATATGGCCGTGTCCTTCTGTCAGACGCGCAGACGTTAGAGCGGGGCTTGGCAGGGCTATCGGGTTTCCTCCCCCGCTGTCGGGTCGGGGCTGGGATGGCCTCAGAGGCCCTGACACCACGGCACCGCGCAGCCCAACCACAACAGCTGCCATCGCAGCATCTAATACCGACACACACTACTACCACAGTCCAGCCGTTCTTTCAAAGAGGAACAGGGGTTTTCAACAACACGGCATACTTTGATGCCGCTGTAATGATGGTTGTGTTCTTAGGGAGCAGGAGTCAGATGGGGCCTTTGTCTCTTTTGAACAAAGAAACACCCCAACAAAGACGCCCGGTACACTAATGGGAAAACTTTGATTAGAAGTGACGTAAGGATGCCTCCCAGCCCCCTCAGTGTCAGTCTTTCAGATGAGTTACAAACTAGTAAACAACAAAGAGAAAGTTTGTCGAAGTGTTCGTATCCATGCAGGATTGGCTGCAACTGAAACAATGTTATTTATATTCGCTGGTATCATCTTATGGTTTGTTTATAATTGTGCGTAACCACAAGCGTGTGTTGTTCCAAGCCCTGGTAATTACGTTTGATGAGCAGCCATACATTACGTGTGTGTGCATGTGTGTGTGTATTCCTTCACGTATCAATCTATGACCACAGCCTCGTTGTCAGAATGGGAACTTGAGTGTCTCAGACTGGAGAAAGTGCAGGTCTAGCCTCGCTCATGTTGACGAAGGGGCGGCACCTCAGAGGCTCCAGGACCCCATGGCACCAGTCTCCCCAGTCCCCCAGACAGACTGGGAGCATCTGGGCTCTGTCAGCGCCTCTGGCCCCCGACAGACTCCGATCTATATGACGGCCCTGAGAGGAGTGGACTGGAGCAGGACTGGGAGCGAGAGAGGGGAAAATATGAGCTTGGAGCCAAGCAATGCATCCTGGCGCGGCATGCTACATATTTACTTGTTAGGATATATGCTGTGGGATTGATCTAGAACTGATATTTGTAGTTGCTAGTCACCCTTTGTAGGTTTCATGTGCAGCGTTGTATAATTGATTAGATAGAGACCAGATCAAATAATTGGTCTGTATCGATCAACATCGGGAAATAGAATTATTGCCACAGAATGCGGAAGGAATGAGAAAGCACATTTTAGTAATTCTCCGCACATTATTATTTATTTATTTTTATATATAAACACTGTAAAGATTATACTTAAATTGGAGACGTTTGATCATCAAATCCATGCTGGGGTTCTGGATGTCACTGGGAACCTGTGCCATCTCAGAGTTGCCAAGACCAGTTAATTAAACCATACATCAGCGGAAATAAAAATACACCTACCGTCCCAATCAAATGTGACAAGTTCTAACACCTCCCTCTCTTCCTTAAGTTCTGTAGTTATTCACCCCCCCCCAAAAAAAAGATAGCAATGTGTTTCACTTATTATGATTGACGATTGATGATTAAGTCCTCCTGCCGACACACACTCCACCAAAGCCAGTGAGTTGGAATTGGATGTGACACATACACAGTTCTGCGTGTTAGGTAATTTGTTGACGAGGGGCCAAATTCATTTATGGAACAGCAGTATTGGCAGGCATGGACACTCTCTGCAGAAACAACGATAATCACAGAGGTTTGGCACGGCGTGACAAGGACCCTTTAGGGAAAGGCTCTTACACACTACTCTGTTGGCCGTTTCTTCCATGAGACGGAGGGACACTTCCTCTGTACTGCTTTCAGGTGGGAGACTGTAAGAGAGGCTGCAGGGGAGCGTGTGTGTCTGGTGTAGAAAGTTTGCAAAGGTTCCTATGTATATTTAAAGAGGTTGAACTTTTCGAATGCAAAGATTGCCCTCGTTAAATGGCAAGTGTCTTTGTACAAGGTGGGTAGGCATAGGAAATGGGACAATTTCACTAGGATTTAAGTGGATAATGTTTGGTAGAAAATATGAGGTAATAGCCATGGTTAAGGCTCCTGTGAGAATAGGCCATGAGCAGGACCCATTCTAAAGCCATTTGATCTCCACATTTGTGCTCCTCCATTTTTTCTGCTAATGAGCCTTATTGACTATCAAACAAGAGCTGTCATCCCCCAGCATGTACCAGTCTCAGACCCGCCCTGTTTGTCATGGTGTCCTCACAATCAGAGTCGAATGCAGGACCAGGCTGGCAGTTTATTGGTTCTCACAGCAGTGCTGCCCGAAAATGGCACACTTCCTGTAGCTTTGCAGCTGCCACCTCTGCTACTTCCATTACTTTCTATAGCATGCAGATGTTGTATCAACATTCCCCGCCAAGGGGACTGCAATAACTGTGAGATTCATGCCATGTTTCGGAGGCACGTCAATTTCTCAAGTGGCACAATTAAAGAGGGAAATACAGTACCAAGTTTTTCACAGGCGCTGAAATCGGAAAAGGTCTTTTTTTTCTCTTTTTTTTTCCAAGGGGGCTGTTTCATAAGGGTTCAGAAATCCACCCAATTTTTACAGCCCTTTTCCTGAGTTGAGCTGTTCTGTGAGTCTTTGTGCGGCAGACCTGTCGCGACCCACAGCGGATATGGAAATGGGGCTAAGGTTTTATAGGCCAAACGGATTGGACACAGTCAAGCTCGGGGGGCATGAATATTGGATGTTATTTCTGCTCTCTTTTTTATGTAATCCATTGCCAATACATTATTAATAGATGATATCATATCCAGAACTAGTGGACAAAGCACTACAGAGGGGAGCTATGAAAGGACCTCTGTGTGGTTGACTGTGGCAGAGAACAGAGCTGAAGTGATATTAGTTTATCACAGTTGCCGAACACTTTTTGACCATGGTTTCTGCACTGTGTGCACCCCTGGACAGGACAAACTTTAGACAGCAGAGGAGAAATACAGTGAAAGTCTCTGCCAGGGGTTAATCCGGCATTTGTGGGTTTGAAATGCAATACATCATTGATGAAGTATCAAATGACACCCAAATACAAGTTTAATGGATTGGGAGCGCTGGGATACTTTGCTCATCCCATCTCTTTTGCAAAGAGGGAAGGAGGAATCTTTGCATGGATCTGGAGTTTTTCCTGGCTAAGCTGACTCAGAATGGCTTGTAGATATGGGACTAAGGTCTTATCTGATGGACTGGTTCACAGGGAGCCAGACACTGAGCTAATGTGCTTCAGTGAAAGAGGTCATGCTGCCTGTCTTGAGCCTTCATAGGGAGAATGATACAGTATTATTTAGTAAGTGTTGACATCACATAAGCCTATATATAATGAATAAGTATATATTAAATGCAAGTGAGCTTGCAAAAGTTATGTCATAATACAGCAGTTCGGGTATGCAGATGCTGTGTGCATTTACATTTGAGTACTCTGAGTAATCTATGTTATTCATAAGTAAAGTTGTGTTTCAATGAGAAACTGTACAGGTTGGGGGGGGAGGTATGGTCTGTCTTGACATGGAACCACTGCCCACATAAAAGAACAAAGACATTAAACCTACACTCTTCTGCAATTGAACATACTGTAGTTGAACACACTGTATAAGCGTCTGAATACGTCTTACACAGGGAGTGGGTGTGTAAGGTAATATTCTCTTTTAAGGTCAGTTTGAATTGTTTTTCCTCTTGGGAAACTGTGGATTGATAAAACACCAAACAAAACCCCTTTTCTGAATGCTTGTCCTCCATGGCCTCAATGAAGGTTTCATTCCTTTATATCGTCCAGCCCAATTCCCAGCGTGCTCAGCCATTGTGGCCCCTTTCAACTAGGGCTCTCCATTGACTGGCTCATTGTCCAGCGGGTGCTTTTGTGAAGCGCTATCACCGGAGCACAATCTTTCACCTGAACAGCGGATATGGCCATACATAACGCCTGACTCACACATCTACATATATGCATCTGAGGAAAAGTACAGGACGGTTACACGGGGCTAGTCTGCAGTAGCCCTCATTTCCTACTAACAGGGCCGGTTAGTGCGCAGCAATGTGTAGCAAAGACAGAAGATAAACTAGCTCCCTCTTACAGTATGTGTGCGTGTGTGTGTTATTGAGAGTGGGTTTTCCTGAAATATAACAATGCATGAGCAGATGTTAGAAGCCTGGCCCTGGGCTGCACAAGGCTAGTCAAGATCGATAACGCTTTCAATATTTCTTTCCTTTGACAGATAACCGCTATTGAGCAAAGTCTTGATAAGAGTGGCAACATATGGATGTAGCGAGCCTTGCTCTCCTTTGATTGCGTGACCCCTTGACCTCTGGCTGTTTTGAGAGAGCGGTGGCCACATGGTCTGGGGGTGGGCGAGGGGCGGGGGAGGCTTGACTGGGCCCTGCTTATGAGGCGTTATTGACTCAGGATTTATAAATATTTAATGCACACATTAAGATCATGGTGGAGGGTGGCCATTAGAGTTCTCCAATAAAGAGGCTCTCACCATGATTGAGTGGCGAGGCAGGGCTGAGGCAGGGCCGAGGCAGGGGATGAGGCTGTGGACATGGATACAGAAGACAGTCAGACCTGGCCAAGAACACCGGTCTTCATCTCGCTATGCGTCTACCGCTTGGTAAAGCTGGGCATGCTCACAGGGATTGCACACGTAGAGGTATTCAAAGATGTATAGAAGAAAACCGCTGTTGTCGAGTTGGAAAATACAAAGTTGGATCGGATCACAACAGATCGGACTCAGTTAATATGAGAAATAAGATTGCTCATTAAAAAGGTACAGAGTGGACACAGCCAACACGGCGAGGGCTGCAGCCTGGCTTCGCTCTACAGTAGATAGATTAAGTCATTGAATTGAGGCGAAACAGCAGTAAGCACGACCATGGATCCAGAACTGTGTCTGTGTATCTGAAACGGATAGTGCTTTGTCAGGAAGCAGGTGCGTTGACTATTGTTATCAGACACATTGGATTATCGAGGGAATGTTTGGAAGCACAAGGCGTTTGCAGTCGAAAATTGAATTGCTCGCGTGCGTATCTACCTCTCACACTATCAGCAACGCCTGCACTATCTCCCCCACCCCTGAGATCCATGCAAGCTGGTGACATAATTAGCTGTGATATGCTGATTGCTACTCAACTTGCATCGCCTTAATTGTGCATTAAAAGGCGAGGTGGCCGTGGACAATGTTGCTGTTGATGAGAAATTGACATTTTCTGACCTGGTCCCAGCAAGCACTCAGGAAGCCAGATAAGATATTTCGTTGTTTTAAAGGAGAGGCACTATTCTTCCCCATCACTCCACTATCTCTGTGTTTGACCCACTTGATGAGTATAGATTTCACAGGGGTCCCCTTTCAGCTTTCAAACTATGAGAGGTTCAAAACGATACCAACCCTTATAGACAAAGGATAACCTTGCTCTTTCAATGTATTGATTCTTTATTAACTTGGTGGCTTAATGCAATGAAATGAGGGATTTGAATGGGCCCCATTTCGGGCACTTTGAATAAAAAGCCTGCAGTATTTATGAAAGGGCTGCAATGCATTTAACAGCACCACTGAAGTGAGATGCCGATGTAGAGATCAATAGGAATACATCTCAAAGTCAGAATCTTTAGCTATAAGAGAATATGGAACAGAATACTCATTTAACTTTTGGAGGGAAATTAAATGGACTTTTATGACATGTTGCGAGCAAACAGTATGCTTTCGTTTTCTAGTCAGACAGATCACTGAAAAAGTCCACAGTTAAGGAACTATCATTGTTTTACTGAAAACTTTAATAAAACATCACTTATTCATTTCTGTTTCCATTCCAAATGTTGACATTTTGAATTTTCTTCCCTGTAAACACATTTAAGCTATGTGGCAGAGTCATAAGTGGTGAGTAAAAATGACTTCTATACATTCTACAAAACAGAAAGAAAATACAACCACAAATGGAGTTTTTCCCCCAAGGTTGTCCCTCATGCACATTAGTCTCTATTGGATCTTAACAACTATCATATGGGTCACAAACAATTTATTTGACAATACAACCAACAAAGTTTTCTCCAAAATGGTCTGTATAGATAATTTAAAATCAATATAAAAATAAACAATGAAGTTTGACTTCCCCTTTAAAAAAAATGGACAGAGAGTCTTGACAGAGTAACAAAAACTTGAGGATACATGTGAAATATATGAACATTGCATTTCATCAAATACAAAAGAAACAAATGAAGGCAACAGTTCTTGGCTGAATTCTCTGTGCTGCATCACTATATTAAGGGCATGACGATTAATACATACATAATGAAAAGCAATATACAAAATTTCCAAGATAAATACAATATTTATAGTTGATATGTTACAAAATGTCCCCTCAGTGAGCGCAAGTGTGTATTTGAACAGAAATATGACAATGCACTATTCTCTAATTAACTCCTACATGTTCAATGGAATTTCATTTTACTTTAAATGTTTTTTTGTTGGTCTAAAATAACATGGAAAAGACAGATGTATAAATATTTAGCACAAGTTTGGCAATATCACAATAGTCTACAATTTATACCACATATAAAACACATAAGGGAATTGGAGCTAGAGGGAAGAGGATGGCCCTCGTCAACAAGAAACAGACTTCACAGTAGCCTAAGAACGCATTAATATACAGTGCTAGCAAAAGGGTTGAAAAACATGGCAAAACACACTTGCTTAAAAGGAAGCTCTAGACATGGAAGTACATAGTTTGTCATCAACAGAGCCAAGCGTTCTATACACGCCAGTGTTCTGGTTGAATCCAAGAGAATTGTTTTACTTTTGAAGATGATTTCTAGCTACAATAAATTACAAATTTAATTTAAAATGCAGGAATGAATCAGGTTACAATCTTGCCCACTCAACCCCTCCCCATTCAATTTGTAAATGTTGTATTTTATGATTGATTTTCTACATTATATATTTCATATATTTTCCAGTTGAAATTCAAACTTTCTTGGCCCCGGTGTTTTTTCTCACACGTAAAAATACAAAAAAGTCACATTATAAAGACACACAACTGTTGTGAATCTATTAAAAGATAGTTGAAACAGAAAACTATTTCTGAGGCAAACAAGTTCATAGGTAAGTACTGTACATCAGTGTTTACATTAAAACCAACTGTTCAGTCCACAGAGTTCCTTCCAGTACAGTATGTGTGGTTCAGGGGAAATAGCCGAGGCAAAAGTACAACCCAACAGGTATACAAAATAAACACTTCATCGTCCTTTGTCCTCTTCAAGGTTGATAAAATGGAAAATGAGCAACAAAAAATATTGGTCACTAAAATGGTGGTCCTCATGAAATCCTTTACAGGTCCAAAATTCGAATTTGTGAAAATGTCTTTATAAGAATGTTTGTTCTTTTTTTTCCCCCCCATCTTCTTTACAAACAGAATACGCTGTTGACTATAGACTACACCAGCATCTTCTTTGTGTGCTAAAGGGGTGTCCTGTGTATGTGTGTGCGTGTGTGTGTGTGTTTGGGGGGTTGGGGGTGGGGGGGTAGACTGGTGCTTCAGAAAGGGGAAAGTGCATTTACATGGGAGGAACAACCAGGCCGGACATAGCTGGAAAAAAAGAAAATGACATTTTAGACAGGTGCTACAGAAGATATGTATTTTATATGACAGATCATACACAGTAAACATGTTGAAATCATGCGTGTAATTGTGTGTGTCTGTTTGCATGTGTGAGTCTGCATGTGTGTATGTGTGTGTGTGTGTGCACGCTTGTGTGCTTGTCATGTGAGTCAGTGCGATTGTACGCCTTCCTAACAGGAGAGCTTCAAAACCTCCCTCTTGCTCTGACATTTCAGCCCCCAGCACGCCAGCCTTGCTATGTGTGATATTTCTCCTGGCGTTGGGGTAATGGCAAACAGTGGCCCAGACTCCCTGGAGACTGGGCCACGGCGGCGCTAAAGCAACAACATGGTCACTTCCCACAATGCCATGCTACAGTACAGCCCTCCTCCTCCCTGCTCAGTGAAAGGACTAGACTAGACACTCTAACACACTCTATACTCAGCCCCCCCCCCACCCCCACCCCCATCCGCCTCCCACCACGACTTTATACCTCCAGTTCCTCACTCACTAAGCCCCATTTCAGAGTCATTATCTAAGACAGCATAGATTAGATCAAAAGGCAGTTTCCTCTCCTTCACCAAGACCATCTGCTAGGATATCATTAGCAACTGTACCTTGCCCACAGTTTATATACTCACTATTTTCACACGTTTTAACTACTAGGCTACTAAGGTACCGGGATTAAATATTATTATATTGCTCTCAGTATATTTGGAGTCATGGTTGAAATGCTTTTAAGTTTGCCAGCACAGATGATGGCAAGGCATTGCTCATTAATTTCTGCACAACATGTATTAATAAGTATGAACGTGCAGCAAGATGAACTTTAATTTCCCACTTCATTAAGCCCAATGTTATTAATCTTGGGGCACACACTATGGCTAAGCTTGTTTTCAAAGCAATCATGTTGGTCATGACACACGCACAAAACCTAATAAACATAATTACTAAAACAATTCTGGGAAGGTGTTTCCCTACGACCTCCGAGAAGATTCATTTGTACTCCCGCACGTGTGTGTGTGTGCATGCGTGTGTGTGTGTATGTGCGTGCATGTGTGTGCATGTGTGTAGTGATGGGTGTAGATTGTCAAAATGCATATTTGTAATGATTAGTCCCTCACCGAACCGGACTGAGGCCTGAGCAGCGGTATCTGACCAGTAGTCCGTAGGGAAGGGATGGGGGGGTGAGGGGGGCTCACCTTGCAGTCCGTTGCCATTGGCGCTGGTGCAGGAGGGGGGTGGGGAGGCCTGGGGTCGAACCACAGGGGCAAAGGCGCTCTTTTGTTTAACTGCGGAGACGATAGGGGAGAAAAAAGAGGGAGGGGGGGGGAGAGTTGGAACGTGCTGTGAGACAGCGTACAGCACTAGAGCCGAGGGCTGTCTCACCACATCAAATAGCACTACAGTCTGGCCTTATCAATAATATCTTACTCTAAAAATACCCAAACACAAAAAGGAGCTCTTTTGGAAAGGAGGAAATAAGCATTATGTACATCGATTCTTGGCCGGCGTAAACTAAAAGCAGCTGTCATAAAACAACGTAAACCCAACGTAGACTGCCCAATATTGTAAACAGGCCATAAATGACGTTGTAACAGCAAAGAGCTACTCTGGTAACAGTAAAGCTATGTGGATGGGAGCGCTAGCTGGGCTAGCTGTGCTGCTACTCACTTCCATATGGGGAGTTGGCAGAGGATCCGTTGAGGAAGCCGGGAGAGCTGGGCACTCCCAGGTTCATGCCAGCATTTCCGTAGCCGTTCATACTGTTGCTGACGGAGTTGTAGCTCGACTGCTGGGGGGTGCTGCTGGAGATGTACCCGCGAGGGGACACACTGCTGGTGTTCCGGCTGTACCCCACTGGAGAGACGGAGAGAGAGCCAGAGAAGGGAGGAGAGGGCGGTTAGAGATGGAGGGGCCTTCCCCCCCCGCTTCGTCTTTTGGCATTTGTTGGAAAGCAAAAGCTGCTTCCAAGATCACTTATGTCAGAGATTCAAATGAGAGTTCACATGATGTGAAGCTGAAGTGTAAGCCACGTGTCTCCTCTACCTGCTTTATCTGAATGAGGGGGTAAAGTAGATGCAGTGGTTGTGGTCCACCAACCTTGGTCGTTCCCCTGGGACTCGGACACGTTGACGGCTAGCTGGCTGCCAAAGGAGTTAACTCCCATCATGCCATGGGAGGCGGTGTTGGCGAGTGAGGGGATCTGGTTGTGGTTGCGGGGTACGCTGTACAGGGCTTCAGCAATGTCAGCTGCCCGCTTCAGGATAATCTCCTGGGACAGCGAGGAGGGAGACGACACAAGGAAGTTGGGTTATTTACATTTCTCAACTGTCACACCGTGTGGCTAGCTTCTTTGTCCGGGCCTTGTTTGATGCATCGCTCCTGTCAGTTTACCCATGCAAATAATCAATGGAGAAGTGAAGGTCCATCTCTGATATTCGTCCTCCATACAATTGCAAAAAGGTTCACTGTGATTTTATTTGATGTGGGTTTTTTTTTGTACAAATCTTTGTCCAGAGAAGAATTTAACATCAAGTTGATCTACATACCTGGTTATTATGTGGCATCCCATATAGGGCTTCAACCAGGTCAGCAGCTCTTTTCAGTAAGACCTCCTGAAATAGAAACATGAAAAATTAAATTTGACATGACTTAATAAAGTAATACTATCCATATAGCTGTGCAACAAGCACCACGGCAGTACTAGAACCATTACAGCCAGTATCACTTAGGTGTGTTCAGTGGTAACTAAATACAACCCTGAATTGAGAGAAACCAGTACTCTTGTTTGTCCACTTACTCTTTGGTCCCTAGAACCACAGGGAGCAATGAATAATGTTTCATATCTTAATTAAACCGGAGTAGTCCTTTAAAACAACACCTCACCCTTAATTTCAGAGTCTTGCGTTTAGTCCCGAGTTCAATGCCGAGCCCTCTTTCTTCAGAACAATAAAGTGAATTAGCTTGGGTTAATCTAGTTTTGTCGTAATGACATTAAGGAATTTTTCAATTAACCTCTTTGACTGGCTGTTGTAAAGGACTTCACAAATGACTTCCCATCCAGAGAGAGCAGGGTGCTTGTGCCTTGGGGACATGGATGCACAGGATGGGGTCTTATCCATGTCTGCATGCTTGCCCCTGCTTGACAATGAGGATTAGCTATGTTGCTTTGGTTTTTTGACAACTGAAAATGAGTTGGCCCTGGATCCCGTGTTCCTGTCCTCTGTTCCAGCCTCGTGCCTTGGCCTGTTTGTGTTCTTTATCTGCACGTTGAATTGAACATTTACAATTAAACCCCAGAACCAGAACTGCTTTTGTTTGGAACGATGCCGTAAGCAATATGCTCAATGAGAACCGTCTCCCTCATTTAGGTGTATCTAATGTGACAAAGGGACGTTTCCGATATAGCTCGAGGTGGGTTTGGAAACGCCTGTTTGTTGTGTATCACTGTGAATAAGCTGACGTGTTCCCGTCAGAAGCCCCCCGGTTAAAAGCAATGCAAATCTGTCACTAGAAACACCTCAGATGGACTTTGTTTTCTTCCCACATTCCCCATGTTTTCTCTCGCGGGCCTCAGTAATTTGTCTGAAGTGTTCCATCACTTGGCAATAGCAATCTCGGATTAAAACGGCAGCTGCCGTAAATGAATGTAAACACAGCCTTCACGCCTTCAAACAGCGGCCTCGAAGACTTGGCCTGCATTTCCAAGGCGTAGCTTATGGAGTGTGTATGGAGTGTGTATGGAGTGTGTATGGGCCCCCTTTCATCCTGAAGAGCATATCTCTCCGAGTCCTTGATTTATCAAGATGAATCACTGTGGAAGCCACTTCCAGCGCATGCCATGCTCTCTTATAGAAACATATCGCTTAATCCACCCCAAGTTACCGGATGGGTGGCTGTTAGAATGGGCTTTTACCTCTGAAATTGGTGTGTATGCTCAACGTTGCATGCATCTAGTTTGCATACAAATAAAGAATTATGGTTGTCGTAAGGCAGGTACACTAAATGAGAGGACCAGCTGTCTTGATGTGTTCTCATCAGTCGGAGCAGATTTCTCTTCTCGCTCGCTGAGTGAGATAAAGTGGTTTTCTTTCATTTTTTTCTGCAGTTAATAATTACCAATAATCTATTCTATCATATTTCAAGATCTTCTACATGGCTCTCAATTTTAAACAACAATTACAGCAATTAAGACTGTCACGTTCGCGAGCCATGTTTCATTCTCTGTGAACGTCCTCTCCCTCGTCGTCCATATGGTACTTTGTAGCAGCGACATAAGGACAGCTGGAAAAAAGAGAGGGAGAAAACTATATTGCCTCTCATCCTTAATCTGTCGTTTACCGCGTGGTGTCTTAACTAACCAAGCTGACTCGCAAGGCTATGCTTAAGTGGGGGCCTAGTCATATCCAGGGATGATGAGAAGTGCTGTTCCCAATCAACGCAGGAGTTTGTTTGCCTCCGACGAGACGCTTTCACGCGTATCAGCTCACGCTGTGAATACGATTAGCAGTGGAATAGTGTTCCGAGGGCATTTCCATGTAAATCTGTATACTACTTCAGCATAAGTGTAATTGGCTTTCTTGTCATGGAGACATATGAGAAGACATCATGTTAAATGGAAACAATTAAAGCAGTGAAATGATCTCTGGCGTTGTGTGACAAAAGGCATGACGGATATTTCTCCATTTCTTGTTTTACACAGGGATCTCGCGTTCAACAACTGTACAAAATGTGAGCGTAAACAGAACAGCTCATCTAAATTCATGGAGACTTACCACGGCACACATGATCCGAGTAGTTACATGACAAATGATGTGGTATTACATGCTGTACATGACAGCTCTGTGGTCTAAAAAGCGCCAAATTGTGATTTCTCAAGCACAAGATTAGCCGGGATTGTGTACTTATATTATCACAGTTAATAAAAGGGGGCTAGGTTATGTAGCTTGGAGTGCTAATGCCATTATGAAACTGTAAGGCAATTACTCTGTTAGCTCTAGCCTGAGGTAATGAATACATTCAGAAGCATAGGGCCATTAGATGAAGGTACTTCAAAGAGCACAGGAAGAGAGATTCATTTAAATACATGGGTAATTGCTTGACATGAACACATTTGTAATATTTTCTCCTTGTGGATTACACAAAGAATTGGAAAAGAATAGGTTTGTGCTCAATTGGAAAAAAAAGAAAAGAATCCAAAGCAATCAAGTTAATAATAAAACAATATTGAGTTTCCGCTTTTAATTTCGTAATGAATATAATTTGTTACAGAAGAGAGAAATTGAGTGTGATATAATGTGATATCTAGTCTATTTGTCCATTACTGCCGGAAGGCACAAAATAGTATTATAAATTGTCTTTTTTATATTATGAATCGAAAATTGTTTTATAACAAGATCTTAAAAAGGAGGGTGAATTCAGAAGTCTCTGTTCACTTAACGCCATGCCCGCAAACCAATCTCCTTTCTCATCACTTGACTGCTCACACTTATTGCTTTCATATTCACCCTGGACTTTGCATTGAATTTTTATCTGTGCTCCTCCCAAAGGGTCAGCCTGTCATCTGCGATGTTGTCTCAAAATTACGAGGTAAACTTCAATCAGAGACAGCTTCCCCCCATTTTTCTCTGTGTAGCAACAATATTAGCGTGCATCCCCTGCAATCCATGAGCGCTCCTGTATTGGCTTTCTGTCTCCTTACAATTACCACGTGTCTTACTGGTCCAAGGGAAAAGGCTGGTGGAAATCAATAGTGCAGTAATATTATCAACTGGGGGGTGAAGTCATTGAGGAGGGAGGGGGGAGGGAGGGAGGGAGCGGTGTCGATTTGCCTTTCTGCTAATGCACACTACACGTCCTCCAGCTTTATCTCCTTTTTATAGAGTCTCCCCACCTCACCTGCACCCAGTAATGGCTGTTCTCTATATGCCTGCTTCTGTTCTCATTCCAAACCTAACATGCCAGCCAGCCAGAGGCGCTTTTATTGGGAATGTGCTTTTGACCCCAAGAGCCGACCCTCAGATGGCAAGCTTAACAATGACGAATCACTTGGTGGGATCATTTACATGCCCCCTGAACCCCATATTTGGGTCCATTAGAGACCAAATCAAATATTTATGCTGTTTATTGGAAGTGCAGGGTTTCATCTCACTGTGTGATTGCTCTATGCTTATGCTGGGAGACCCGGCTATATCAGGAATAAGCACCCTGAAGAGACTTATCTTGGATTCAGTGTCAAAATGTCTTTGCTAAAGGCGGTTAATTCTGAGAGGGAAAAAATAAAATGGCCTCTTTTGTTAAAGTGTGTGTTGACATCATTGCCAGCTGTGTTGCATGTTTGGTGATCTATTGGCTAAATTGAAAAGGCGCTATAGAGACTCAGAGAGAGGCCAGAGAGCTTGCGTATCTCTTTCAGATATTAAAGCGACTTTTTTTGTGCTGTTACACATTTACAGTTGAAATTAGAGTAACATTTCATGTCCAGGTGTTGTTTTCTGTCTCCATGGGGACTATCTAATTGAAGCACTTCATATAATATAGTTGCCGTACTAGAGACTGACTGTGCTGTCGTATATCTGCACATTGACATGGTCGTACCATACCACACAGTCTGTTCTTTATTAAATTGTCCGTTGGACGTTAATGATATTGCTGTGTTGCATGCTGGGGTTTAATAGATAAGGTCTTAAAAGGTTTTACGCTATTATTAAAACTCTGAGGTGGTCACCACTTTAGTAGATGCCATGGGAATTTGAGCAAACTAATCAGTCATAATATTACACTTGAAGCATCTGGGATGCCAGTCAGCATATGGAAATTAGCAGGATCGAAATTTTTGAAGCAGAGTAATAAATTGCCTTCAGTTGAAATGGAATTAGTGGAATAAAAAGTATTTCTGGTGACAAACAAAAGTGTGGCTGCTCGGTCTGGCTTTTCATTCTAAAAAGCATCAACATGGCAGGCTCCTGAGGTGCGCCCCGAAATCAAAAACGCTCTTAACTCGTTTACTTCCGTTAAAAAAGAAAAACAGTGAGAACCAGCCCATATTAAAGGCAGGTTCTTCATCTATTAGCCACACTAAGACTAGGGGGTTTACAGCACACGGTTCTGTAAACAAAAGATTAAACCAAATCGAGCTGTAGAAAATGAAAGGAAAACAGGAGTGGGGTAATGAGGGTACAGCCGTGGAGCTCCAGCCAGATTACCATCTCCTCAGACTACTGGAGAGGAAAACGCCTGATTGAGCTATTTTACCACACAGAGAGTTTACGCCTCCCCCTAACCCCCTCACAAAACCAATACCATTACTCTGATGGCGAAGGGGCACATGTGAGCGTTTCAGTTTGGTAAAGCTTCATGTTTTGGTTTCTTTGTCTGTGGTTGGGCTTTGTGTACTCGCAGGTCACGGTGATGCTTGGATTGTTATTGTTTAGCAAAAAAGCCCATTTAGTCTCTGTGTGTGTGTGTAGCAGGACCTTAGCGTGGGGATCAAACCCTGGGTTTTCCACTCATAAGGCCAAAGTGTTTACCATTAGACCATGGGGATCATTTGTTGTGATACACACGTCTACCTCACCATGGGAGCATATCTCCATATACCATTATCTTTACACAAGCAGTTGTTCCAGAGTTAGTTACCTTTGGTAACCTTTCAGGGTCACCGGGGTGCCTGGGGATCACCTTCTGCAGCCTCTGGAAGCCATAGTCGATGGTCGGCTCATTCAGGGCTGGAACAGAAGAGGAAGACAATTCAGCATAACGACTCAGAGTTCTTGAATTGAGACATGAACCTGTCTCACAAAGCCATACATCACTCGAAGTCACCAGACATCCCATCCGAGTCAGACATCCATTCGCTTCAGATGCGAATGAATCAGTTGGAAAGTTGACCCACAGCAGTGTACTGTATCTTCTGTACTGTACTGTGTCTAGACACCAACACCAACGGGTGAACATTCCCTTTGTAGTTAAGAACCCAGCAGGCTGTAAGTCAGACACGTGTGACCAAGTGCTATCACATCAACAACTATGATAGCCCCCATCAAACTCAGACAGGTCTCTGATCACTCACTCATGCCCTCCTCCCTCACCCCTTTTACCCTCCCCTCCCCCAACCCCCCTCCTTCTCCCTTTCTATCTAATTGAGAATATTGACTGCAAACTACATGGTGGGGGTCTTTTAATCTAACAGTGCTTTAATAATCTGTGAAAAGGCTGCCCACACATTGATCTACGGTACGCTGCTGTCAGTCCACCTTCCACACCTCCTGTGGCAGCGGGCTGGGCCCGTGAAATACGGCAGTGGGACCCATCCGCACATTAATCTCCAGCAGCCTTCAAACTGTAATCTGGAGCGTGAGGCATATTGGGCGATGAATCAGAGGCACAAAGTAAATGAATCATAACCCCAGACTTGGTGTAAGACCGGTACGTTTTATGTCTGACAGTCCTAATGGGTAATTGAAGGCTTCCTTACAGCCTGATTCTAAACAATCATGTGTGTACCCCCGTAGGCAGGGACCAGAAGGAGGGGAGGGAGGGAAAGTGGGAGGGAGGAAGGGGAGGAAGGGGGCGAACGGGTGGAAGGAACGACTTAATAGAGAACATCACTTCTCAATGTAGATATCATTTTCAGCAGAGTAACTCCGCCGAGCGCGGCGCTTCATAAATCAATGGCTTTCTGTGGAGACTAATAAGAGCTGCCTGCCTCTATTCATTGTTCAGCCTGTAATTTGGCCCATCACTCATTACTCAGCATGTAATTTCAGCATTAACACCGCGCTGCTCGCTGGGCCTGCTGAACACCAGCGAACATGAAGGAGCACGCCACACGCCCAGGCGGAGCCACAAACACTCTGGGCAGGGAGCCGCAGCAGGAGGAGGAGGACAGGGTAAACACCCTCTCTCTCTCTCTCTCTCTCTCTCTCTCTGTCTCTCTCTCCTCTCTCTCTCTCTCTCTCTCTCTCTCTCTCTGTCTGTCTGTCTGTCTGTCTGTCTGTCTGTCTGTCTGTCTGTCTGTCTGTCTGTCTGTCTCTCTCTCTACCTCTCTCCCTACCTCTCTCTCTCTACCTCTCTCTCTCTCTACCTCTCTCTCTCTACCTCTCTACCTCTCTCTCTCTACCTCTCTCTCTCTCTCTTACTCAATATCTCTGTCTGTCTGTCTGTCTCTCTCTTTCTCACCCACATTCCCGAACCCACACAAAACTCGGAAACGCAAACAGCATTTGGTGCAAAATCTTAAATACAGTAATTGCTAGGGTGGGAGCATGATCAAGTGGAGCAATTAGGTGCTCCAGCATGGAGAGTGCAAGGTACTGATCAATGACAACCAGCTCCCAGATAGTGGCCGCGTAGGGTGGATGGATTCCCAGGCACCGCGTACCCAAATAAACCCCACGCCACAACAGACACTCAGGGGAAATTACATTTGACGTGTCATCATGCATCCCAAAAAGACAAAGGTCCGCTTTTGAAACGTGAGAACGCCATTTTCTGCTAAATAAAAGATTGATCTGTGTTATTGATCGTACATGACAAGGCTCTCGCTAACATTTTGCCCTCTTTCTTTTGTTATTTCCTCCCCCCTCCTATCTATGCATAGTGGCAGTCGAGTGTGTGTGTGTATGTGTGTGCATCTGTTATGAGAGTGTGGCGTCGTGTGTCTGTGGGAGCGCAAGTGTCTGTGTTTGTGTGTGTGTGTGTGTGTGTGGGTGTGTTTGTGCATTGTAGCCCTGCCAGACCCCTCTGCTCAGTGTGATGTAAATTGTGTATGTGTAAAAAGCACTCCATAATCAGGCCATCCATCATCAGAGGCTGTCACTGGGCTCTCTCCGGGTGATACATCACGCTCTCCTGTCCTCTGCCTCAGCTGGGGCCTACCCCAGCCGCCAGGCATGCTGGGAACACAGCACAGCACACATCCAGAACAGGAACGGACTGGGGGCTGCCAAGGTGTAGGAGTCTGTGTGCTGGGATCCAACGAATACTGTGCGTACAGTAAATGTATTTTTGAATTTGATTTTTCTTTCCTTTTCCTCCAAAAGTCCAAAGATGTTATTGGGGAGGACATTGTGACGTACGGGATGCGGTGTCGAGGCACTTTACGGGCTAAACACGCTGATGTACGAGGTGAACGCAGAACGCAGGAGAGTAAACGTGACGCCTTCCTGGCGTGAAACGGGGATTAGGACGTGTGTCTCCCGGTGCTGTGATTGGACGGCGGCGCTGACGGCGGGGCAGAGCTCTCTGTCGACGCGGCGCTCTCTCATCTATCATGGAGATGATCTTTGTAACAACCCCACGTAATGAAATTGGTGACACACACCGCCATCTGCTATTGATTTCATGCAAATGCTTTTGACAGCTGATGGAGACTTGCATTAGTGCTAAACGGTGCTGTCAGTTGATGGGTTGACAGTTCTGTAGTCATACCATGTACACAGCAGACAGACACTGGCCACATCAATATCTCTACACGGCTGATCATTATATATACTGAGTACTGGGATTCACTTTGCACTATAAATAATAATTGTTCTACAGTATTCAGAGCAAAACACGGTTGCCAGTTTTTTGTCAATCACATTTTGGGGAGCTTTGTTTTTTATCTTTTAAACTTGGCTGTTTTCAGCCTGTGTCCTGATCTGACTATGTGTAAAAAAATGGATGTCCCGCTTCACCCTCTTTCAAACATCTTCCTCAGACATATCAGAAGTCTAGGAGCTCTGTGATGCCCCTTGACTCTATAAATGCCAGTACTAGTTTGGTCCTCTTCATCCTCCCAACACAGCTCGGAGGAGAGAGGAGGGAGGTGGGGGGGGGGATGGGGGGTGTTAGGGAGTGTAGTCCCCCCCCCCAAACCCCTCCCGTGAGGTTCTCAGCCGCGGTGAGGAAACATGAAACCCTCCACACACATCCCATAAATCCTTCTCTGGGTGGGGAGTCTGGCCGAGAGGAGGGGTGGGAGGGGGGGGGTGGAGTTAAGGCGGGGCTAGTGAGCAGCAGTGGGGAGGGAGGGAGTTGCTGGCACGTTCCAGTCACGCCCGCTTCCCGGCCCGCGGCCAATCAATACCACTTTCCTGTTTTAGAGGCGGGTAATTATGAGGTGGAGAGATTGTCTGACCTCTCACCCCTGCTGCATTACTCGCCTGATATTAAGATAAATTGCCTGATTTTGGGTAAACATATGCTGCAATTCAAACTGTCAGCACTGGTTTGCTCAGGGATAATTTGTATTGATCTCCTGGCTTCTTCCCCATTTTGCTTACTGACCTCACGGATAATTAGAGAGAAAAAGACACAGGGAGGTAAGGCAGGCTTTGCATTTGAATACATTGCCAGAGATGGAAGGGGGTCGGGGGAGTAAAGAGAGAAGGAGAGGAAAGAATGATAAACACTAATAGCATTTTCACTTCTCACGTTGTGCGATTCACTGAAAGTTCAGCTTCGAAAGCGAAGCATTAAGTGCAATTATCCTACCTAAATGTTCGCTACTTTCCCATTACTCACACAGCGATATAATTGTTTGTAAATGAACATACAAGGGCTGGTTGATGAACAAAATCAAAAATGTTTCAATTTAAGTTGTTGACAGTTTAAGAATGTAATTGTTTTGAAAAAGTGAAATGATTCCTCGACAAAGAAAAAGACTGCACATGGGAGTGTTCTCCTTCTTGGTGGAGGCAGGAGGAAAACTTGATAAATATTTCAGTAATTTCCTCACTCTACTGAGGGAACGGTCATGTTTCAGAATATGGAGAAGTGGAATGCATGACTCGGTCTGTGCAGCTGTGAGCATATCATTTCTCATTTCAAGCAACGCACACACACCCAAACACACGTGCACGCATGCACACACACACACACACACACAACGCGGCACACACACACACAAACACACACCCCACTCAATGGCACGGCTTCAGTGGAATTCCTCTGCCTGGGATGTGCACTTCCCCATCTCTTTTTTTTGATCTAATGCCTTAATCTCGCCTGTCATCCCGCTCTTGTTCCTCACACATCCACTCCAAGGGGCCCCCACCTCGGGCCACTTTGCTTAAAATGCAGAGTGGACGGTCGAACATGGCGCCCGAGCATGGTCTGCTGCTCCCTCGCCATGTTTTCTAGAAATAGGACATGAGTAACCGCTCTAGAGGAACAACGGAACATGGCCGACGCTGGCAGATAGAAATGCTTACATGGCAATACACCAGCCATGCTGCCGTGCTCTCTGTGTACGGGAGTGGATTGAACTTGTGTATTGACATTTACATTGGGCATAAACGTAGGGAAATGTTGGAGTAGGGCAGTAAATTTCAGGGAAATGACTCCTTGTTAAGTCTATGGGCTTGAATGGAAACATGCACACAGTGCTAGCATTCCTGCCTGCCATTACAGCTTATTACGATAACTCTATCTTTCCAGGAGATAAAAACCTAGCCTTGTTGCCATTTGCCAGCTATTACTTTCGCTAATTATACTTAACTGCTCGGAGCTTATCTCCACTCCTCCTACACCATTGAGCAGTTATTTTTTTTCTTCCCTTAACACAAATTAGAGGAGGAGTGGGAGTTGGTTGGAGGGGGTGCCGATAACAGAACAAGGAGAAGTTCATTCAAATGTTATTACATTTGTAGATCATCAAAGTGTCCAACTCAAGCCTCTTAGGCTTCCGAAATCATATGAAAAGCAGGGAAATGAATGCATTCAAGATCCCCCGATGGTGTCACATCAAGAAGTGTCCTCATTAAGCGGGGTACTATTTCCCGAAGGCTCAATCGGAGATTAAAAGGAAAAGCCAATTGGCAATCAGGGGTTATCGAAGGTAAACAGGTGAATTTGAGCAGGGCCCCGCAGATCGGGTGCATTGGAAGATCAGCTCAGAAGTCATGCAATTCAGTGCTATAGATTTCCAGGTGCAGAGAGGAGAAGGATTGACACCCCACACAGAGGCATGCATGGCAGCCATGTTCAAACCAAACCCAGTCTACCCTGAATTCACAGCAAATCCACACAAATCAAACCCGAGGCCTATGAACACTGACCATATTTCTCTCCATCCAACTCCCCAGCAAGTTATTCATTGAGTGATTCCATCTCCGGGAGTCTCAGGATGAAACAGGAAATTAAAATTTCAAAGATCCGCAGTTAAGATGAATCAATGGAGGGCGATCAATGTTCATTGAAATTTCATGAACTTTGAGCTGATATAGATGAGACAAAAAACCTGGACAGTTACATTTCCAGCTGATATTGCACCTGCAACAGATAAAATGTAATTAACAAGGTTAAATTGCAGGGATGTATGGTATTGCACATCCATACATCCACATCAGAAATCCTTTCGTTTATATCTGGTAGGGGTGGCACTCGTTCGGTCCCTTCAGACGACATCTGATGTAAGTGGGCTTCTTCGGGGAGGGTGAGGTGGGATTTTCACACATTACCCACCTACAGGAATCCGATGGGGTGCCTTCACAGCTGATTGCAGGCGCAAATTAATATTGTAAAATGAAGATCAATACATGGACGGGGCGCCGATCGATGACGGCTAAATTACGGCCGCGTTTCGCCCCCTCATTCAAGATGAGTTGTGTTTTCCTCTCAAAGTCAATACCGCGCAGCCTCTCTCATTCATTTCTCAATAAACTTGCAGATGAATTTCAATCATCAAAGTCGGTGGTGGAGGGGTGGGGGGGGGCGTTGAGGGGTTGAGCACACGATTGGGGCTGTGGGTGGGGGTTGAAGTTCTTTCAAAGCCTGTTGGATGTTGAATGCACTGAAAATGGAGCGGGGAGGGGGGTTTCAGGGGGGTGTAGAACATCTCGTCTATCAATAGCCTCCACCGCCCCTCCCCACACTCTTTTTTTTACCTTGCTCACCGTGCAGGACTGATGCAGTAACTTAGCGAGGACGATCCATTTGAAGCTTGAAGCACCATTAGAAAACAGACATCTAACAACACGGCAGAGCAAAAAGGGGGGCCAATTAAAATCAAATCAATGAATACCCTCTTTCCAGAGAAACACCTCTGTCCTGGTACCATTCATTTTCCCCTTAAAGCCACCAAGCCACTATACTTAGTGCTGAATTTCACTGCGAGAGCCGTACTGTAGCCTAATAGGTAAAAGACATGCTCAACTGCAGCCACTTATTTCAATCAATTTCTCAGCGCTGGATTTCACAGGTCACTTCCTGATAACAGGCGGTGGAGTAATGCCAGCGAGCGCCGCTCAAAGCCCACCTGACAGGCCGGCTGACAGTGGGGGAGGAAGAGCGCGTGTCACGTCAGACCCCTAATTGGACGCGAGGACCTTCCTCCCTGAAACCCTGTCGCTATCCGCACGCGCTCACGAAAGGGCCTCCCCATCTGTGGCCGTCTGACTGGGCGACAACTGTCGTCGACACTCCCGTGGAGCGAGCTAAATACCAGGGCTCTAATGAGACAGACAGTGGGACAGGTATTAGAGAAATGAGCAGGGTGACGGGGTCTCGGTCAACGCGGTCAAAGCGCCGTACTGCATCCAACCTAACAACGGCCATGACATTTGTAAATGCCTATTTCAACTGTTTCTCTGCTCGTTTTCTTCTTCTTCTTCTCTACTGCCTAGTGGTCATAAAGGCTCTCCACTGCATGGTCTGTCTGGCGGGTTTCAAAGGCACATTGGTCTAGGCCGTCGCCTTTGTTGTGGGTATCTGAATCCCCCTTTATAAGAGATATGTTTACATACCTCTGTGAGCGGCTTTGATTACAGCATATCTGTAAGTGTAGGCCACACCCCGTGGCTGACCAGTAGCTCCCCACCCTGCCCTGTGGAGGAGGAAATGGCGAGGAGGCAGGGTATCTGATCAGCCCCAGATCCACGACTTCAAAGTGCCGCCGGGCTGATGGGCGGAGGGGAGACCGGGGGATAGGCCCGATACACTGACTGAACAGGACAAGAGCCCGTCTGATCTGCTTTGATAAAGGACTCCATGTTTGTTTACCTAACTTCTTTTTTTTCTTTCTCTGGTGAAGTACCACAATACTGTGTTGTTGTTTTTTTCCCCCATCCTCAGAGTAGAGTGCAGTGGGTTTCATTTTAGAGTCCAAGTCTTCGAGTCCTATCGCTATTTATATCTCTGGCGTGTGAGCATACTGTACTTAAGCCAGCCAGCCTGAAAATGCATGAACACAGGATCAAATATTCACACAGCGTTGCATCCGCCAAATCAAATGTTTACAAACTAAGAGGGGGGAAAAAATGATAAAAAGAGAAAACTGATCCATCGTATATGAAGATCTTCCTTCTCCACTCCATCCCAGGCTGACATTCTTGATCTCCGGCAGTATTGAGTGAAGCACACATGACCTCTTTGTCCTTACGTTGATGAATGACTGCCTCATACCCATTTTGTCAGATTTTGGTGCAGTGGAGTCGATACCGTCACCTTGACAAGAAAACTTTGTGATCCATCAGCCCTTCAAGGCTGTCTGGACCCAACTAGGTCTGCCAGACAGGAGCTCCTTACTGTATAGGGGGCATCTGGCTCATTCAGAATCCTTCACCCATGTGTGCTTTGACTCTGGGAGGTCGGAACCAATGACTCTTGTTACAGTCTCTTTATGGGAGGGGAAAAAATAGAGCCCTTGACTTGTACTAATAGCTGAGAAGCCATAGTGGTCACCTAAGGTCTGAAGACGAAGCACCCTGTCAGTGCCCAGCTTGGGAAATTAGCAAATAATGTTCTCCTCCCCTGACAAATGTGTGACAGCTCGCCTTCGCCAATCATTCTCCTCTAACCTCATGATGCATGTCTCAGATCGCCACTAGAGGATACACCCAAGAAGTTTACTGACCCTCAATTTACCCATGACAAATGGCTCCCTGGCAAATGTGCGTTTTCTGGGGCGAGGAAAGGGTTCATTTTAAGCAATGCCGGTTATGTGGATGTCACTGATTAGGATAAATAGTGTCTGAGTGGGTTAGGGCTGCTGGCCCACCATGCCGCTAAGCTCTGCATGGGGCTGGGGGAGGGAAGGAGGGAGGGAGGGCTCCGAGAAACCAGGCCAAACGCTCCCATGCAATTACATGGTCAAATTGGACAACGTGTTTAGTCCAAATTTTTCTTGGAGGGTATACACTTTTCTACTGTAACTTTGCAAAAGGATTGAAAGAAAAGCAAAGTGGCGTGGCCAATGAAGCTTGAGGTTTGAGGAAGGATCCTTAATAACAGTCTTTGCTTAAAAAAAAGCAGTGCTTAATAGTAAGCGTAGTATTGACTTAGGGACAGCTACTACTGTATCCTTTTGATTTTTTACAACCTCGCTGACAGTTTGCTCTCACAGCTGTCCTGACCCATGGATAACCAATACCTGGATCAGACTAAGGACAATCCAGCTCTCCCAGTGACAAGAGGACGTGGCGAGGAGACAAACACATACATGGAACCGGCTGAAGGTTAAAAACCATGTGTTCTTTCGAAGCAGGGTGACGTTTAAAGTAGCTTCAGTAGAACTGTGTCTATTCGCTCGTTTTGGAGGGACGACATAGGGCTCCCATTCTCACAGATATCCTGTGAGTTTTGGACGTTTTCCAGAACGCCGGCCCAACGCGGCATGTTCGTCTGCTGTTAGAGCCCGCTGCAGTCTTCTCCTTGTTGACTTTGGGTAATTTGTGATAATTTCTTAAATTGAGCGAGCTAAATCTCCACAATTAGGGCGTTGGGGCAAGAAGAGTCAACATGAAAAAGGTCTCAAAGCGCATTTCTCAAGGCATGTTGAATAGTCACGCTTGAAGCATAGGCTTTGATAAATGGACCTTTGATATGCACACACGGCGCACTAACATGACACCATTACATTCGGTGCCCTTCAAACAGAGTCGGAACATCACTCCCTGCTCATGTCTCCATCTAACATGCACTACCGTCGTGATTTATCCGAAGCCTGTTAACTTACCATGTCGAAGAAAAGTGATTTCACACCACGACAACTCTATCAGAGTATGTGAATCTACGCTTTTGGCCACCTTTTAAATGCAATCGGAAAAAAACTCTCTGCTCTGTCGACGTGGAATATCGTGTACCTGTTCTAGGTGACCCGACTGTCCTCAGTGGTTGTAATGTCCCATCACTGTGAGATACTGTATGAACAGGGAGCGCCAATCCTGCTGTCAGGCGCCCTGAGTGCGCTCACGGCCCGGTCCTCTTAAACGCTGATCCCCCGTACAGTCGAGGTGAGGCAGAGCGCGGCGCGGGGAGCTGGACCTGTCCGCTAGCGACTCTCTCTTTTAATTCACTGCACTAATCAATTGCAGAGCCATTGCCTCGCGGGGTAATTGTATCTTTCTACTAACTGGAACAGAGAAGGAACCCAGGCAAGGAGCGAGCGAGCGAGCGAGAGAGAGGGAGCGCTGCAGACGGAGACACGTTTCCCCACTAAAACCTGATGGTAATCATCCCAATCCGCTTAGCCTGTGTGACTAATGGGGTCTGTTCTTAAGGGACCTGGCACTTTCACCGGGGTGCTATAGAAGCCATTAATGTCTTAACTTATACACCTTCCCCAGGCTTCAGTGAGACACACACACACACACACACTCGCTGCACGGCACACAACACTCTTGTTTCATTATCCCGGTGCCTTGTTGGCCTCTGCTCTGGCCCCTGCTAGGGAGGTTAAACGCAGGAGCGCTGGGCCAGACTGCATGGTTGGAGGGGAAGGGGTACGAATGGCTGCAGGGAGGGAGGGGTGTGTGTATGTGTGTGTGTGTGTGTGTTGATGAGAAACAGCTGCCCCAGGATGGAGGGTCTGGCTGGGGGTTTTGGGAGGAGAGGGGAGGTGGGGGGGGGGCTACCCCCTGGCCCTCCAACCCTACTCCACTTTTTTTTGGTGGTTGCGCTGTGAGCTCAAGGCCAGGGCTGTGTTTGAGGCCTGTTGGGAAATGGTGGAAGGTGGGGGGGGGTGCTTTGACGCAGTGTGTCTCACTCCCCCATCAGAGCCCTAACAGGGAGAGGCTTCCAGGTCAGACAGACTGTGACCCCTGCAACCTCGGCCTGCTCACCAATGATGACAGATAAGACCACCACTTCCTTCTGTTTGCCAAGATAATCAGCCTTCACTTAGAGTGTGATACACACCCACACACACCCACACACACACCCACACACTCACTCACTCACATTGTGCTAGACAATTCCAAATCTTTTACATCTTAAAATAATAAGAAATCCCGTAACATATCTCAGAAATCAGCAAATGAACAGATGCACTGCATATCTCACACTAGGTAAATAGAACTGGCAAAGTGAGTTCCCCTGACAGCTTGAGTTTAACAGAGCTTGGCAGCAACCCTTTATAATGGCAGTTCAGGGAGGGATCGAGTTGCACTCGTAGAAGCCCCGTCTACCAAACACCTTGAGCTAGTCAGGCAGATCTCACACATTTAACATTCCTAAGAGCAAGGGCCCTGCTTAGTTCATTAGCGATGCATGGACACTGGTCTCCATTCAAGGAGAGAGAGGTGGGCGGATGCCAGGGCAGTCGAGCCCACCAAGGAGAGACTGAGATGGGGCACAAAGCGGCCTGACTCACCGGTGTAGACGAACCTCCCGGGGGCACCTTTGCAGAACTGCTTGGACTTGTAGGACAGCGTGACTTCCACCACTCCAGGGATGTGCCTGGGGGGGGTCTGGACACGGATGGCGTGTGGGGGTGATCAGCTGAGACAGAGAGGGGGGTTGGGGGGTGGGAGGGGGGGCAGAATTAGACACACGGCAAACCATCTCAACGAGACGCTAACCGCCCGGTTCATTCTCCAAACCCCCGAAATATCAAATCTCTAACAGCATCCCCCTAAACATTCCCAGTCGTCTGGAGCGCTCAGTATACCTCGCTCCATACGAGCATGGTCCCGAACACGACTTGCAGGCCGTCGAAGAAGTTGTCCCCTATGATGATGACGGTGGCTCCCCCGGTGGTCCAGCCCTCGCTCGGGCTGATGGCCTTGATGCACGGGGTGGCTGCTTATCCAACACAAAACAGAAGAGCCAATTCAGCACCTCGTCTCGCACACAGTGAAGCCATGTCTCTCTCACATAGACATATATGTATATATCTGTGGCGATGGTAATCACCCCTGGTAAGAAAGAGAACATGATGGATTTCTCCTTTAAGGCTAGAGAATCAAAACCATTCATCAGCGCGTTAAGAGCGCTGTAGTTAAGCAGACCCTTCAAATGGTCCGCTTCACAAAGGCTAAACGCTAGGCTCGCCCGGGAAAATGATTTCATGTAGCAAATTACGTGTCAGGGCAAATGTAGCCATCAGAATTGATTAAGCGTAGCGCGGCGTTTACAGTAAAATATTTCAAAGTTGAACACATCTCAAATGAGTCAAGAAGGAGGCTGATAAGTGAAAATGACAAGCCAAAGCTTCGCTGGTTCATGTTGGGCACATTGTCTTTGTTCTCGGGCACTCTCTGACATATTATTGCTCTGAATGCGGTTTCAGGTTTCAGATCATGAATGCACTTATGAATTATTCACACACGGTTTTTGTGCCTTTTGTGATCGATTCAATCCATTTCAGATTGTTTATTACAATGCTTTTCATCTGGCAGGAGTTTTTGCGACATAGCTGCACCATACATTAGCGCTCTGGGCTGTTGTTATAATCTAATTTGAATGATCTTGTGCCAAACACTCACTGTCATTTGATGTATTACCTTAATATGGTGTTCACACCAAACCCTATGTTTACAACAGAAATAGCTCGACAGCTAACCATATAATACCAATATCAAATTTAATCTCTTTCCATCAATATAATTTAATACACAGCACTGTGAATTCTCCAGGATTCTACACTCCTACTCAAAATGCAGAGGAATATTTTTAGCATGGGGTGGTTTTACATGAGTGCGGTGTTTGGCCTTCATGATGAGTGTCTAACACTCGAGGTAAGTAAATCACTGTTAGCCAGTGTTGTATGGATCACCACAGACAAGACATCTCCTTTGTTTGCCTTGCTGTTAGGTCTGCTGAGGTCATGTTTGCTGTCTCTCCCGGCCCATAAAGTGCACACACTGGTACTACAGGGAATCTGACTTGGGCAGCCGCCGCTGTTGACTTCATGCTAATCACCTCCTACAGATTTTCATTTGGGAGGCCTGGAGGAGTGACATTTGCTTTCTTTAATTGCGAGCGGAGCGTCTGAAAGAGGACCAACCCTCTGTGGGCATGCGGGGTCCCCTCTCAGGAGCTGACCTTCATCAGTACGGACGATTACGGCAAATAATTCACCCTTCAAAATTACTGTAAACAAATTGACTTTGGGGGGGGGGAGAGAGAGAGAGTGAGATAGAGGGAGAGAGAGCGAGAGAGAGAGAGAGAGAGGGTTCAGGAGGAGGAGGAGGAAGAGGAAGAGGAGGAGGAGGAGGAGGAGTGAGGAGGAGGAGGAGGAGGAGGAGGAGGAAAGATGACGGTGGATGTTGGGGGGCAGCTGCAGCTTGCAAGCACACACACATGTACAAACACACACACACTCACACACACAAACACCTCAGCAATCCCAAAGCCCACCCTCCAACACACACACACACACACACACAGAAAGGATCCGTGCAGCGGCGGCAACTGAGTCCCTAAGCCATCCCCCCTTCTGCCTGATCATTTGCATATGTCTCAATGCACAGACAGAGAGGGGAGCATGTGTTGAATGGGGACCGTGGCAAAGTGGATTACACAGGCAGCGCAGGCGATCTGATGATAGACACGCACAATGCCCCCCCTCAGCAGATGATAGGCATCACAGGGCGGGGATGGAGACCACAGGACCATACAGGGCTGCCAGTGTCTAAGCAGAGCTCAGTCACCGCGTACCAACTTTAAGAGTCAGAACAGGGGGGAAAACGGCATCCTGCTTTACGCCTATTCGAGAACTGTGGTGTTTCCGCTGCGGCGTGTCTATGCTTCATGTGGACAGGTGACTGCTTGGGTCGAGATCAGTATGGGCAGATCTGGGATCAGCAGGTTTCCTCGTCCTCCCTGGTTTAGGCTGTTGCCAGAGTAACGTCCAACTGATCCCAGATCTGAGCTGAGGTCAAAGCTCTAGTATTGAGACGCTCAAACAGGTCTGCTGTGGCCCTGGCGAGGCTGTCCTTTGTTCTGCCTGCTGAAATGTGTTGTAATTGTGCTGTGGGATGTCCAGATGGTCGGCTGATAGTGCAGCTGATGGGATTATACCTTTTACCTCTCCCTAGACCATCTGTTCCCTTTGACTCTCCCTCTCTCTGCCATTCTCTCGCTCTCTCTCTCTGTCTCGCTCTCTCTTTCTCTCTCCCTCTTTTAGGCCCAGCAGTCTGGATTCACTTGTCTTTATTGCATAAACCCTAACAACATTACAGCCACTTGGCATGTAAATGAGCCAAGCCCTGCAGGCTCTATGCTGAGTCTACTATATTGTGTGCTGCTCTGTAGTGGGAGACAGAGCTGTGGAACGTGTGGGTGTGTGTGTGTGTGCCCGTGTGTGTGCCCGTTTGAGTAGGAGGGAGCGAGAGCTCGAAAGAGAATCTGTAGACATATTTGGGTCTGATTGTATACATGTGTGAGTGACAGCCAGCCAAAGGCGCATCTGTGTCTGAATACATATGCTTGTGTGATAGTTTACACAAAGGGCCACAGATTCAGAACACGGATGGTCCTGGTGGTGTTGACAGACATTACCCCTCAGCGCCAATAGGGGGCAGCACCTGGTGATCAATGAGAGACAGTCACACAGGCATGGAGAGGAAGCCTCCCTGAGTCACTCAGTCACATATCAGAGGCTTCTCACCCAGTGAACTCCCAGGGAAGAATGTGTTGCTAATTTAAAGCACGCTGCCTTGTCTGCCTGCCTGGTGTCAGTGAGCTATGGAGGACATGGATAGGATTACGTTTTATGAGCGAGTATCCTGTTCTCACGTGTCACGTCGAGGGAGCGTCTGAAACAGGGACTCCAAACATGACGAGGTCGTCGCTTATGCTAACATTGTTGCTGCATGCGAGTTGCCGATAGATGAAAAGCTTCTCTCGGCACTTGCCATGTTCAATTGCGAAACTGGCAACAACGGCTCTTTTCGGCTGTTTGAGGAGTCAGTCTTGTGCTCTGAAGGGTGTGGTGAGGAGGAATAGAAAAGGATGGGGTTTCAGTAACCTGTATAGAACACACACACACACACACACCACACACACACACAGGGTCCCGTGGGATAAAGTAAACATGGAGGAGAGGGCTCAACCTCTTTAATTGCTCTCCTCATTAAGAAACTGGTTGCTAGGCAATCCACACCTATCGTGTCATAAACGTGAGACACACAAACAAAACGTCAGCGAACATAATGACTTTGGTGCTTGGGGCAGGACTTTAATTATTTGATTTTGTTCTCCAGTAGAGGAGTCATTAATAAAGACAAAAACAAATAGATTAGCTTTTTCCCCCACTAGGGCTAGAGTGCATGGAGATATATTAATTGTCTAGTAGTCTTTTTTTTTCTTTTTTCGTTGTTCTATTAAGCATTACATTTGCTTTTGGTGATAGAACCATTAATGCCTATTAAAGCTCAGGCTGAAGGTAGGTTTAGTCATGGGTGTATATAAACTGTTTGGCCATCCATAATTGGCTCTTAAAATCTGAAGATAAGCAATTTGCACAATTGGCTCACTAATTTTTTTTCCATGATCTTTCGGCTGTGTGCGCTCTCATCTGTGAGAGGGAACCAGGGGTCAAAAGGTTATGTTTAGTGCATTCTACTTTTTGGATTTCCCATGGATTGGTGGTCCTGTTTCTCTCTCTCTTTTGGCCGAGCAGGCAATCAGTCTATCATATGGAATCAGTTGGAAGAAAAACAGTAAGTTCTGTTTTTCTCATAGACGCCCCTCCCCCCCCCACCCCCTCTCCTCCTCTTTGCCCTCCTCCCCGTTTCTGGTCTCTCACAGTTGAAACTGCAGCGCCCCGAACGACAGGAAATTGACCTCACAGTGAAATTCTTAAGCAATTTGATCATGTTTCACCAAGGCTCGAAAGTAAACGCAGGCGCAATTAACAATCTTCACAAGGTTTGGAAACGGCACAACGTTCTACGGCGGGAATCGCCGGTAGCATTGGAATCGCAGTGATGATTTCAAAAATAATTTCACATTGTATAACGTGTACCATGTCCAATTCCAATAAAAGGGTGAGTGTTAGAGAGGCAAGAAGCAACACAAGAGAACAGACTGACACAGATGGAGCTGGTGAGGATGCCAAAAGACTGAGAGCACTATGGAAATGGAAGAAGTCAAACAATAAAAAAAGATTTATTCAAAAGAAGGAAAGAGAGCGTAGCAAATAATAAGATGTAAAATGTGCCTACCATTCTCCAGATAAGGAGGCGTACCTTCTGAAGGGTCGAGTCTGCGAGCCCTTCGCCCGTGCTTGGAGTTGTTGTGGACGAACATGTTGTCTGAAACAGCCAAGACATGGCCGTCCACATTGACGGTCGTTGATACGACAACCTGCAACAAGAGTGAAGATAGAACGTGTCATTTAGTAATCCGTAACACAAGGACAGAACAGGAGGCAAAGCAGCTGAGATCTTCAGGTCCGGTCGGGTTTTTCTGCGTATCATGTCAAGGCTGCACATCTGAGTAGCTGTGTTGGAGCAATGTGTTTGTGGACAGTGACTTTGGATGACTCAGGCACTCAGGTGTCTAAAATACAACGTGTTCCCCTCATTTATGACCGTCTTAACACAAACGCAGAAGCAGCATGGATAAGGTTTGTCCTCCATTTAAACGCAGTGGTGGATAAACGTACAGATTAACAACTTGAACGGTCGCAGTTCTCCCCGCTAAACAAACAGTTTTCCCAGGATCGGATTCCTAAAAAGGCAGACTCCCACATTTGAGAAAGCTTGTTTTTTTGTTTGTTATTCTTTTCTTTTAACCACCAGATCTCTAAACAGTGGTGCGCGTATGAATGGCCAAAGTGTTTCCGTGCCGGAAACAGAGAGCCCCTCTAAGGTTCACTTCGCCGGTAACTGACCTCAGTGGAGCGGTGGAATTTTCGGGGGGGTGAAGGGTGGCGGGGGGTGGGGGGGGGATGGGGGGCTGGAGAGGGACGGGGAGATTGAGGTGGTGGTGGGGGGGGCTTTTTTGGTTGGTTTGTGGAAGAAGGGAGGAGGTGGGGAGCAGAGGGAAGGCGAGGAGAAGGGGAGAGGAGGGGGGGGAGGGAGGGAGGGGGGGGAGGGAGGGAGGAGGTGAAAGAGCTCCATTCTTGTGAGCAGGTTCAGAGCTAGGCCAAGCCTGGAATGATGGATTGGGCCCTCTCTGGCCTCCAGCTGGTTTTGGGGGGTAATAAGTGGAGTGGAAGGCATGCAGAATACACAACCTTGGCCGGAGAAACACCTACACAGGAGCATCTGGGAAATCTATTTAGGAAAAAAATAGGCATTCTGGCCATTGGACAGGAGACCGGAGATGATCGCCAAAAATATTGGGAAGCGTTACAACACTCCCCAATGCCAAAACCGAACGATAATGATGAATCACATTCATAGAATCCATGTTGGCTATTGTGTTTTCTTTTTACGGAATGAATCTTCATTTGTTGAGATGAAGCAGATGTGAATGGGGGTGGGGGGGAGGGGGAGAGGTACACAAATAACCCCAAAGCATCCACTCATGCTTGCCTGAGACAAAAAAAGTGTCTGTCAAGTATGATCGCCTGATCTCCTATGAACTTCAGCATGTCCCACTTACTCCTGGAGACTCATGTCATGGACCTTCGGCTGTTGTGACAGACCCTCCCCCATCCACGCATCCCCACATCCCCCCCACCCCGGTCTCTCTGAGTTTGGAGTTGGACGATTCCTGTCCTGGAGCAGAGAGTCCTAAAGGGCTCCAGACTTGCTGCTCCCTGGCTGTGATCTGATAGCGAGCCAGGCTGCAGTGTGTTGGGAAACACCTTTCAGCTGGTTTTCATTGGCTGCACAGTGTTTTGTGTGGGTCTCTGTGTGTATGTGTGTGTGTGTGTGTGTGTGCGAGTTAGCACTGTTGTTACACGTGGTGGGATACTCCTTCATTCTGTGCTGTGGCTCAGAAAGCTGTCAGAGTCACAATTGATAGCACCTCCTAAATCCTACATCCTTATTTGTGTCAGATGCTATTCCCCAATAAATATTCTTTACATGTGTTCAACAGAGCACTGACTTTCACTAAAACACTCAATTCCTCTCCATACTTCCCAGATCCATGTGTGTGTGTGTGTGTGTGTGTGTGTGTGCGGATTTGCGCACGTATGTGTGTGTGAAACGTGAAGAAAACACGTTTCTTAACGATGTTGTGCAATTTAAAGTTACCTGGAATCTGCGCATGTCTCTGGGATTCCCTGCATTCTTCAGACAGTTCTGATTGCACTTGAGGAAAAACTTGAGGAAGAATCTGCAAGAGAGAGCACACAAAACAAACACATTGTTATAATTCGCCACATACTGGAACACGAGTCAACAAAGCCCAGACCACAGATCTCCAATAGCAAAAGACCAAAGGCCAATAGGAATGGCAGCCATCTCTCTCGACAACGCGGCACGTTACATAGGTCGAACCGACATACGGCACTTCACCATTCCACAATCCAACCACAGCGACCGTTCCTTCAAAGAGAACACCCTGCTTCGAGCATCAAGCCATTGTCATCCCATCTCTTCACCTGAGTTCACAGCCTTCTCCCACTCCCATCTGCTGCGAACATACAGGAAGTCACTTGATATTCCGCCCACCTATTTAATCCCAGAACACCCCCTGTGCAATTAAAGTTCTCCTGTTCAATAGGGAGGCAAATGAGGCCCACCTGTGACCAGGTCTTGTTTGAAGAGCATCAGGGATAAAGGACCTAACAAGGTGAGAGCGCGCCACAAAACTTATAGGCCTGTCAGGCAATTAGGCGGCCACTCTTGGGACCACCGCACGCCACACACACACACACCCACACACACAGCGCCACACGTACGATCAACCGCGGAGACGTACAACCACACACAAACACACACACATTGGTGGGTGGGTTAGGCAATTATGCCACAAATTACAACCGGGCTAATCGTCTCTGAACAAATGTCACGTCTGAGAGGGATCTGGGCCGGGTTAGTCTGGGAGCCCGCGCTTCAGCTGCCAAACGTTAGCGTGTGGACGTCAGTTCTGTGGGGTTTTATTGAAAAAGCCTCCTAGAGAGATCTCCAATAACCTTTGAGCGAAAATGATAAGGGAGACTAGGAGAGTAAGCCAAGCTGAGGCTTGTTTTACTGTGTCGTACCCTGTAAATGCCTTCCCCTAACCAATCCTGAACATCTAGGATCAATGGAAATGGGTATAACACGCCTGCAAGTGCATAATGCATAATGACTCGCTTGTCACGTGTAAAAAAACATTGGACAGAACCACAAGTGTTCATGCTTTGTGGTTCTCTAAAATGGGATGTAGTCTAAACACTTACAGTAACAGATGCTAATTTTTCACCTCTTTCTATGTACTCGCTTTATGTGCGGTACAACGTTGCTGCTGGGAAAAATTGGCTCACAGCATTTGCAGCCACTTACCGGTATTAGCTGCCATATATTGCGCCACATATTGCATGAGCATTTTATTTAGCTAAACACTGAGGCCTGTGGCCTGCATGGACGCTTTCTCAACACTTAAGCCTTCTGCGTCTCTCAGCGGGCTCCCTTCCAGGGCAGTAAATCAACCTCTGAAATGACCCGCCCCAACCCAGGGCACATTAACACACGCACTAGCCATTTAGAAGCGCCCTGCAATAGACTTCAGTAGCACCGCAGAGAGCCCTGGAGAGGACGAGAGGTGAGGAAATATCCGCGCCTCACATCCGAGGAGCTTTGGCCCGCGACATCAATAACGGACGTTTTGAGCCACGCCAGAATTCTGATTGCCCGTTGGTGTGTGGCTTAGGCCATAAAAAGAGCGGGCTTTGTCATTAGTGCATTTCGCTTAATTGTGTTTCGCTCTGTGTTGAGGATGCATCTGTTGGCCGATCATCAGAATGACCATTATGTACTCTAATTCCCTGACCCTGTTTTTATTTCCCAATAGAGTCGTAATGTGGAGCGGCAGACATCTGCGGAAAGCAGGCCTGAAATACGACTTTTATTTGTCTGTCGCCTCTCGTACAGATTGGGTTTGACGAGTGTGTGTGTTCAGCTGTGTATATCTGCATGCATGCCCCTCTATGCAAGACGCAGTTTATATCAAGTAAACTGTTTAAATGTTTTTACTTGACAGTGAACATATTTTAGAGAAGCAACATATTAGGAGCGTCTTCATTCTTTTATGATCCTGTGTGACTTCTTGGCTGCTCTTAGCACTTAAGAGTCAAAAGTGAAGCAACAATAAACGGAAGAAACAGACAACAAATGACTAACATGTACTCACACTAGCAGGTACTAGAGCTCATTTGAGTTTACTGTTATGAAGGCGATTAACAACTGTTTTCCCCCCCCCCAAAAAAGCTTAATTTCAGTAGCAGTCCAAAGCAGTAGCAGCAGAAAAAACATCTATTACATTACAGTTGGTTAAGATTCTACATGAGCATTGTGTAAATTGGTCCTTGGTGAAAAGGCAAGCAATTAAGACAGGGCCCCTCTCTCGCTCTCTTTCTCTCGCTCACTTCTTAAATATCTACAGAACTTTGGGCTGGTGTTTTGGCATGCAGGGAGACAAAAGGAGGTTGTTTAATTGTTTTTTAATGGGATATCAAGTCGTCGCTGCCATTAGATGTTGGCAACGGAGGGCAAGGGGGGATAGGGAGAAAGAATGAACTGCAATTAGGTTTGATTAAAGCTATCCTTCTCAATAATCAGCTGTTCTGACAGGACAGGGAGGCCCCGGTGGCCGCCGAGATGGAGGAAGGTGTTGAGTGATATTAAGGCCAATGAAGGGGATATTAACATGGCTAATTAAGGCTCCGGCAAAGACAGGAGAGGAGATGAGAGGAGCCTCTCCGTGGACCAAGCTGGATGGAATAATCGGCCCAGGCAGCTATCAGTTGCTTGAGAGAAATAGGCAATGAGAGAGAGAGGGAGAGAGAGAGAGAGAGAGGGAGAGGGAGAGGGAGAGGGAGAGGGAGAGGGAGAGGGAGAGGGAGAGGGAGAGGGAGAGGGAGAGGGAGAGGGAGAGGGAGAGGTGAGAGGGAGAGGGAGAGGGAGAGGGAGAGGGAGAGGGAGAGGGAGAGGGAGAGGGAGAGGGAGAGGGAAAGAGAGAGAGAGAGAGAGAGAGAGAGAGAGAGAGAGAGGGGAGGGATGGAGTTCATTAGATGGACAAGAGAGGGAAGAGTCAAATAAAGACGGGGCGAAAAGAAAGTGAGAGGAGAGACAAAGAGATAAGGGAGACGGGCGTTACATGGAGAGATAAGACTTGGGCGATGGAGGGGAGAGCTCATTCTGACACACACAGCTCTCTCCCGCCTCGTCTGATGTCTGCCAGTCTTAACGAAGACCCTGCCGTCAGCTTTTATCTGCCGACTGGCAGTCTTACAGGTCCACAAATCAACGCTAAAACAATCCCGCTCAGGCGAGGACTAAGGCAATTAATACCATCCTCCTGTAGCACCTCCATGCGCGGCCCACTGCTAGAGCTACTAATCATGCCATAATGATTTCTCTCCCTCCGGTCAAAGGGGAAATAGATTGTCTCTTTAGTAATGCAACGGGGCTAGGCTGTTTCCACTCGCCGGCTTCACAGGCCCGGTAATTGAGGAGAAAAAGGCCGACTTTGGCACTTTGACTGATTTGAGGGCTGCTAGACCCTCTTATCTTTACTCTGATCATTTTAGGCTGACACTCAAAGAGAGACCCATCGGCCTAATTCTAGCTCGCCCCTCTCCCACCATCAAACGGAGGAGAGAGCAGGGGAGAGAGAAAAAAACAAATAAATGGAGTGAGGACAGTCTTCCCTAATTCGGGAAGCTGACCTAATTGGGGATAGATGTCACCCTCACTTCTCCCTGTCAACCCGCTAAGCACCAGAGAAAGGGGCGAATAAGGATCATGTTAAAGGTGCTCCTACTTCACTGAGAGACGACGTACAACGTGTTTTATTCCGCAGAGGTTAAGAAATCTTTCGTAATGGGATTTGACACATTGGACCGTGTGTTCGAACGTCCCAAAATAAAAATGGTTGGGGGTCTTTTTGAAGAACTGACACGCGATACTCTGACAGATGGCTGTGATATTGGAGAGAGCCAGGTATCGACAGGCCTAAGCTCCTGATTGGTGCCCCGGCACTAATGACTAACATGCAACGTCCACAGTCGGCAGCCATGACAGTGAGGTCATCCGTTGTGGGGCGGTGTGTATCGATCAGCGCCCGGCTCCAGCCCATCAGAACCCAGCTGCTTCTGTTCCAGCGGGCTCTGTAACAACCGTTTCCCAACACCAGACTACAATCTGCTGACACCAGATCTCTACGCTGAGATAGTAGTACATGGGTCAATAGCCTATCGGATTTCCAAAACGCCAGGGTCGTAATGTCAAGCCTCCTGCGTTTCCCACCATGCCAGTTATTAGGCCCTTCACTGTCCTGTATTCACATCCCTGTTGTGACAGGCCCCAAGTACTTATAGGAGGGAGCGAGTAGGAGCAAGAAAAGATGTATCGGTCTCAATGTAGAGATCCTAATCTCAATCTACAAGAGTGGGCATAGTACTGACTTTGTATCTCAACCTGTAAGATCTCCGAAAACGTTGTCTTCTCTTGTCAAGCAGAGCACTTTTCCTGGGCTCTAGCTGCTGTAAACCACAGCGCATTAACCGTATTTGCTCTACCCCACGAACAAGCGTCCAGGGACCAGAGCCACACAGATCCTATCACTTCTTTAGCAGGGAACAAGTGCCTTACTATCCAACCTTATTGGGTTTGCCAAATTAACCCTTCACACTCCAGGGAGTCATTGCTCTCCGCTGTGGAACCCAATAGTCAATGTCACAGTCACTGTTATTGTTCAACGGTGACCATTCCACAGGTCTAGAGGATTCTAGTGAGGGCTGAATCAAGGTAGTGCTGCTGATGTATGTCTACTGTCTTTTCTGCCACTGTGTGTTTGGTTTTGTTTGTACCTGGTTTTTGCCAATGGTAAAAATATTCCCTCTGCTCCTCTCTGATGTAACCCCCCCCTCCTCCACTCACCCTTCTACACTCATCCTCCTCCACCACTATCTTCCCATCCCCTAATGGGTAGAGTGGCATTGACATCATTTCACTAGACGATCCCCCACTCTGTCAATCTCTCTTCATCTCGTCCATGGCTACTGGACTCATAACTGCATCCTCTCCCTCTCTCTTCCTTTTTCCCTGTCTGTCTTTTTTTCTTCTTTCTCTTTCCCTTAGCCTCTTGCTTAACAGAAAGAGAAATGCTTGTCTCGCACAAATGGATCACGTCAAACCCTCCTACACACATCTAGCACAGACTCCCCCCAGGCCTCAGCACAGGTTTACTGAAACAGATGAGATGAAGACTCAGTGCTCCTGAGAACTATCCATCACAGCGTAACTGTGCTGGGGACGATCGAGGTCCGGGGTGTGTGCAGCGCTTCATAGTTCTAGACCGGATTGTAGACCATCTCTCTCTCTTTCTCTCTCTGTCTCTCGGACTCCCTCTCTCTGTCGCTCTCTCTCTTTCTGTCTTTCCAATCTCGAGCAGCTAACTACAGCTCCTGTGTACTGTCCCTGCGTCTGTCCTTTGTTTTACTTTGAATATGTTTTTTTCTGTTTCGTGGCTTTGAAGATGTAAGAGAAAAAAAACAAGACACACCAGACACACACCATCAAATAATTCTGCTATTTCTCTCTGCTGTGATCCTACTGTGAGAAAAAACAACAACCATAGATAATCCACATTCTCACCACAATGTATAATAATCCTAAAACCAACACCAGACACGATACTAATAACTGTCCTTATCTCAATAGGTCAATAGAGAGCTTTATTTAATTACAGTAATCACCCATGTCAACAATGCAGCTCAAATTTCTCCAAAAATGTTTACACTGAAAGCCAGCTGGACATGGAGAAGGTATCTCTGGGTTATTTTCGTACAGGGGAGGGCAATACGGCGCTCTGATTGCTGCTTGGCGTTGGGGCTCGGGGCCTGGGAGGAAATACCAGTCAGCACCTCGCTGCACTAGCGAGATGGAAGATAAGCACATGTTGGACTAACCGACTGGGGTGAATAGTAGTATTTAGGGTGTTGGACGTGGGGTGCCTGGAAGGCCCCAGAGTTGGCCTACAATGAGGGCCATAGAGCGGTGCGTGTGGGAGCCGTGCCCCGGCCCCACGGGCAGCACCTTGGAAGGATCAGGCCGAGGCCCACGCAACACAACGCAGCTGTACAGGAAAGAGCAGCGGGAGGGCTTTGACCATTCACTGACAGGCATGCCGCATCCTGGAGAGGACGGTGGGGGTGTGTGGGGGGAGGGTGGGTGGGGGGGGGATGTGTGTGTGCCTGTGTGTGTGTGTCTGTGTGTGTGCAGCCACTTGTGTGGCGTGTGCTTTGTGTGTTTGTTAGGTGTGCACAGATGTATGAATGTACGAGTGTGTTTGCTCCCTACATCATATTATTACTAATGTATAATACATGCATCTAAAGTGGATGTCAAGGCTGGTCAGTCATCATAAAACATGAGGCAGCCACTCTGCTATTGCTGCCACATTAACTCTGCCTCAAAAACACCCACCACAGTGGACTGTCATGTAGGAGAGAGAGAGAGAGAGAGAGAGAGAGAGAGAGAGGGAGAGGGAGAGGGAGAGGGAGAGGGAGAGAGAGAGAGAGAGAGAGAGAGAGAGAGAGAGAGAGAGAGAGAGAGCGAGAGAGATGAACAGGTCAGTGCTTAAAGCTAACAGGTAACCTTCTGTGCACCTAGGACAAAGGCAGGGGAAAAAGAAAATGTCAAATTAAGAGAGGCCAGGCAGAGAGACGTGGCTGCCATATTTGTGTGAAAGCCCAGTGCTGTTGGCAGCAGAGATGGCTGCTTTCTGATTCATCTGGGGCCGTATGGCAAAGCTTTGTCAGTCTGTGCGAGGTATAAATAATTCAGGGTGAGAGATGGCAATTACAGGGCCCTGCACAACCAAAATGAATATTTTATAAGGACTAAAACTGCCCTGGAATGAATCACACACATGGAGTCACACACACACACGCACGCACACACACACACACCACACAAAGGTAGCACACATGAACCCTTAGCACAGCTGTTGTACTGTTGACAATATTACTATCAGTGTACAGTATATAAACCCAGACCATTGTAATAGGGACATGTTTACTTATACACATGCATGTGTGATTTATCTAATTCTTTATATAAGGGTCTGTATGCTGGAAAAATGAATGTTGCTGTCATTAGGTTATAAAAAGGCAAAATATACAATTTCACAGATATACTTCTTATGGTTTGATACTCTGTTTCAGAATCCAAGTGTTCAATAGACCCACTGGTAACTTACAGGATATAAAATGGCTAACAAAGGTTCATAGGAGTCCATAGTATCTGCCTGGAGAAACAGCACCCTCCAGAGAGCCAAAGCCTTTGCTTTTGACCCCGTAAATATGGCCTTTGTGTGAAAAGAAAAAGAAGTAAAATGCTAATGGGAAAAGATTAAACCGAAAAGCCGCCTGAAGCATTTACCTCGAAAAGGTTTTGTCTGTCAGGTTTCCTGCAAAACTCTGTCTTTATAATTCTGAGACAAAAAATAACATTGTTCTGTGTTCCTGAGGAGCGCAGTAGCTTGGTTGAATGGCCATTGTGTGTACCAAGCTAATGATACCTTAGCCTTTGTAAGAGGGAGGCCAGGTAGCTCTGTGACATCAGCACCACACAAGCCCTTCTCTGTCCGCATGTTTAGGAAAGGCTTGTGGGAAAATGGTATAGAGAATAAACAGACATTGTGTGGCGCATCCCCTTTCGCTCTTAGCACTTGGTGCAAAAGGTTATCATAAAGATAACCTATCCTAATCACTCTCTGGCTAATAGAACTCTTAACCTTCAGTCAGGTCAATGTTACTCCCGCAGATTGTTGTAAACACTACTTCAAAAATTGGAATTTTATGATGTAAAATGTCTTTGTTGTAACATGTATTTTGTTCTATCGTAAGAAGAATTGATGCTGAGTTACACAATATCGGGTACTCAAGGTTGTAAGTCATGCGATGATTGGTCGGTCCATCGTGGAGATTGGACTCCCGGAATGAAGACACAGAGCGACTGTGCCGGAGAAAGTGACAGCAGGGCAAATGCTGGGAGAAGGCTGCATCCTCCAGAAGCGCACACTGTTAGCGATGTAGCTAGCTGTTGTGAAGGCTGCTGACAAACTGGTAGCTCGGCATGTCTCGCTCCGTTTGGGAGAATTTCAAAGAGTGTGATTTGCAAATAACATGAGTCTCTGGGCATAGACCGGGCATGTAAGTATGGGGAATAAAGCCCCCTGACTCCACAGAGGGAAACCCTCCCTTGTCAGCTCAGTTCTTTGTCAGGGAACCTGACAGATAAACAGACAGTGTTTTGCCTCGCTCTCCTCCTCCTTTATGTAGACAGGGGAGGGTGTCTGGTTCTTCCACATACAGGTTGAGTTGCTTAAGGGGAGAAATGTGTTGAAAGACGCCCCACTGGCTCTCGAGGCAATGACTGAAAATATTTCGGGCCACTTCAGACATCCTCAAACAACAAACAATGGGGGGTTGATGTGTAACCAGATAAAGCAGAGATGTGGTGACTGTATGGGCCAGGGCCTTCACTACTACAGGGCTTATTCTTCATGCAAATTACTTCTAATGAGCTTCCTGAAATATGACTAATTATATCAAGCTGATTTCTTTAATTAGTTTGTAATAATTCCTTGCATAAACATCATAGTAAACAGATTAAGACATTTCAAAATATCAATTTGTCCTACTTTAAAGGATGCTCAGAGGTTTCAAGTTAATCTTGCTTAGCCCAAAATGCAAGAGCAAACATTTATTAAACTATTAAATATGTACTCAGAGGATGTGTGATGACACTAAGGCTAATGTACTGCACATTTCTCTTTGAGGTTATGTTTAATGTGGAGAGCATACCGCTCTATGACAAACACAGTTGGAGTGCTCCAAGAGGGGGTAGTGTTAACCCCCTGTGCTTGTCTGTGTATAATTGGCAAGAGGCATGTTTACCATATCGTGGGTTACAATAGCACAGCTATCTTCCACTCCCTCTCGTTCGATACAGGCAGTCGAGTCTGACAGAAGTCAGGCGTTACAGCATAGTCGAGTGAAAGACTCGAAATACGTCAAGTTCAAATACCTATTTGAGAAATAACAGATGCCTTCATAAAAGATAAGAAATTACATTTATCTGCCACTTTGCACTTCTAGCTAAGCCAACACATTCCTCAAGCCCCCAAAGAGCACAAATATCTAATGTACCACCAGTCACCAGAGAACTCATAAGACTACCAGTCTTTTTGATATCCTCAATCTGCACTGAGATGGATTAAACATTCAATTTGTTACTCGCTAGACCACCACCTAGGCTCACCACTTACCATACAAATGGAAAACACGCCAGTAATCTATTAGCCTGCTTGGCCTGACACTATATTATGTTGTATTTGTATTATATTTACTTCAGGGAAATTACGATTCAAGTCATATTTATCTTCATGTGGAAATGTGTGTCTAAATGGAAATCACCTTTAGAGCGTGGGTGGATGTGGAGCAATACTAATGTGCTCCATGAACCGTGCGATTTAGTCACCCTGTATGGATGCACCGCGGGCTGGTTCTACACATCAAACATGTTCTCCCTGTGTTCGGGTCCACACCCAGAGCTCCCGATGCTGTTTGATAATTATTACGCTTACATTACAATACACGTACCTCGCCTGTGAATCTAGAGCACACACACACACACACACTCACTGCCTCTGTGTGTACTCACACACCCACACAAACACACAAACACACTTCTGTCTTCATACAGTAAACTGCTTCCCGGTAAGACGTTTTCGCTTCAATGCCTGTTCTGCTCTAGGAAATGAAAACAAGGTGCAAATTGGAAGGCTGTGTGTTTCAACAAGTAAATATGTTTGTTTTACTGCTAGCATCCATTAGCGGGCTGTCCTTTGAACATTTGAATACATACAATATGTTGTCCAAATAAAGAAATATGTAACACATATTTATGTTTTTTTCCATCAAGGTTGTAGGGTCACATCCCCTTGTTCTCATGTTTCATGTATCAGTTTCATGTGTGATAATAATAATCCTTTCTGAAGTGAAGGTATGGCAGCTCTTGTGCAGTGCACTTGAATTATGTTATTGGTGTAATTGATAGTGATTCAGTAGTTGAAGGTACTAATCCCATGATTCAGCTCATGTCTCTCAGTGCCATTTACCTCCAGATGTTTAGAGTTTGGGGTAATCAATAAAGAGGGAATAAAGATTGGCATTCACAATACTCCCCTTGACAAGCTCCAGCCGAATGTTTGTCAAGCAAATTAAACACACTTAGACTTTTCACCTGCTCCTACAACGACACCACATATGGCCATGAAGTTAAAAATAAGAAACTGTGCATACATTACCATGCATAATGCACAACTCCCTCCATTTAATATGCAAATTTTGTAAAATATTACTGAATACCTTCTGTTCGGAATGAATAAATTTGAATTGCAATTAGAATAATCTTGTATAATTAATGAAAACTGTCAATTTTGGTTCCGAAGTAATTTGATTAGCATGTTGATAGGACACTTATCAAGTTCAGTAAACTGTTAGATTACAAAGATGGAAAAAAAAGAAAGAAAAAAAGAAAAAAAAGATTCTAAGGATATTTTTTTCTCAACGGCTCTGACATTTTCCCTTGGCATTGTAAACAAAGACACTTGCTGGCAAACTTCCTAAATAGAGTGAGTGAGAAAGGGAGTGAGGGAGGGAGGGAGGGAGGAGAGACGGAGAGAGAGGGAGAGAGAGAGAGGAGGACACAGATAGAGAGCCACTTGAGAAGATCTGTGAATCTCAGTGTACAGATGAAAGGGGTCCATCGTCAGGGCCCTTGAGTGAGCCTCTCATCTCTGGGCTCTGCTCTTCAGCTGAGCCTGACTGGAAGGGCTCCGTTTCTCCAAACCCTTGTAGCTTTAAGATCACATGATCACAACGATGTAAGAACCACCTGCGTGAACCTCCGGAATACGACGTTCCACCGAGGCTAACAGAGAGCTCATATGGTTCTTGGGAACCCAACCGAGAATATCTATCTATTAACCATCATGAAATTGATGTGATTCGTCGTTGCATTGTCGGAATAAAGTACCATCTGCACTGTCTACACATGAACAGAGCATGTGACCTCCTTTTCCCCCCTCTTTCTCTGCTCATTAGCTACTCCAAACCTTTTTTTTCCCCCCATCTCAGTTTTCAAACCCCCAAACGAGACCTAAATCGCTCGCAATACAGGTTAGCTTGAGAGGTGGTGGGTGGCGGGGGTGGGGTGAGAAACATCTGTCGCGCTAGGTACCCACTCTGAGCTCCGGGTATCTCCTGCGAGGAACTTTGGGGATGTTTAATTCATAAACGCTGTCATCCATGTAAACCTCCTGATTTCATAATGACTAACTCTTGGTGGTTTAATTAATTTAATAATGCCTTTCAGAAGCCATAAATGAAAGGGTCTCTGAAGTGGCGCATTAATTAGCCGGCGCCAACGCTACCCCCTGTCAGACTGGTGGCTGTCAAATGGAGGGCAAAGCAGAGGATGGGCACAGCTGACAAGGAGGGGAGGGTCAAAGGTCATGCCAATCACGCTCATCACCACACTTAATGAGTCATAATTTGTCCCGAGTATACACATGTACCATGATCACCTTTCGGTTAATAGCTGTAATTCTCTTGTACAGTATGTGTCGGATCACCGGAAGCTTCTGGGAGGTACATCATTTGCGGTCACTAATAATACACAGTTAATACTTGTTTACATTCTAGCCAACTAGCTGAGAACTTGTTTTGGCCATTTCTCCAGTAAAGAAAATACAGAATACTCTACTACTAACAGTACCAGGTTTAGCAACAAAAAAAAACTGTATTATTTCACTGTATTTTTCTCAATTCTATTATACAAAGTGCTAAGTGCTACTGCAAACACATAAAAAAAAACGTGTATTCACATCAGATAGCAGCATAGCTTCACATTAACAGTGGGGCAGCCCCATGCATGAGTACACAAAATCATTCAAGCAGTCGGATTATATTCCAAACTCAACTCATCTCATAAGGAGGTTGTTTTTCTTGTTTAACTAATAAATAAGAACCAGAGATGCTTGTGTCTGTCCATTTATTACCATAAAAATCAGCTGACTGATCTAGCTCCGTATCTGTGGAGGCAATTAACTGTTTTGAGAGAATGCGTAATACGGGACTTTGTAATGGTATCATTTGGAGTCAAGGCACAGATGCGCCGTGCGAAGCCATACTGTAATTAGAGAGAAACGCTGTACAGGTTTTCCACTAATTAGCAAATTATGCTGAAAATAGCATCAAGCTAATTAACAGTTATTATGGCATTTTTGAAAGTATGACTTTAATTAGCAAAGTCCTGACGCAGGCAATTTCAAACTCGTCTCCAAGAAGATGAGGAAGAAAAGAAGGAGAGAAAGAGAAAAAAAACACGGGGCATGATCAAGAAGATACCCAGATTATTATGATGCCTTGAAAACTAAAAGAAGGGAAGAGAGAAAAAAAAAGGAAAAAAAAGAAAAAACAGAGGGATGGGGAGAGCGAAAGTGAGACAGGGGACAGAGGGAGGAGGGGGGGAGTGAAGCTTTTGTGTGTTGTGTCTGAATCTCCATCCAAATGAGGGGACATGTGTGCTGTGCCATGCTGCCAAGAGCAGCCCTGTGCCGTGTGCCCAGTGTCAGGTGGCAGCGGCTCACCCCTCAGCAACCAGGCGAAGACGAGAGCGAGCTCAGCTGGTGCCCACAGCCACTCACTTATTCTACTCCGCTGCACATTAAAGGAGCCTCTGAGTGGAGCCAGGCAAGCAATGCCAGCCAGCCAGTCAATCAGCCAGCCAGTCAATCAGTCAGTCAGTCAGTCAGTTTGTCAGTCAGTTAGTCAGTGCATCTTTCTCCAGCAGTTCTATTCACCCTCCCACTCTGTGAAGTCTGGGCTCACTGTTACTGGATCGTGACAGGAGACTACACAAGGAAGCTTTAAATACACTTAGTAATGCAGCGAAGAACGTTGTCATTTGTTTGGCAAATTTGCAAATGAAACACACATTGCTGATAGCGTTTTTGGTTGTGTGTTCAGACGAAAAGTGTGAACTTGTGACTGGCACCACGTTTTTGGGATCCATGCCCCATGCTCTGAGGGAGAGAGCAGAGGAGGAGAGAGGAGGACAGCGGAGGAGAGGAGAGGGGTGGACCCGGGGGTCTTTGAAGGCCCGGTGTGGGAGGGAGAACAGAAGTGTGCCTAGCCCTAGGCAGCGTACGGCTCAGGCCCATTAGCTCCACTGACCTTGCCCATGCCTTTGTCTTTGTGCTCTCCTCCCGCTGCTTCCCCTTCTCAAGCATTCCCTTTTTGTTGTCTCCGAGAGAGATTGGGAAGGGGGCCATGGCTTTCGGCTCTCTCCGCCTCCCGCCTCCCTCTCCCCTTCTCTTCCCCTCCCCCTCCTTTCCCCTCCCACCCTCCCCTCCTCTTACCTCCACCCTGCAGCTTCTGTCCCAGATGGGTCGTCCAGTGACACCCCCTCCCCGTCCCCCGTCCCACCCCCCAGCCAGTGGCCACCTCTCAGCCCTATGGAACTTGGCTGTAGGGGGGCCAGGCCATTAGGCCTCCAGAGGAAACGGGGGCCGAATCTCCGCACTGCAGGCCCCACATACGTAAACCCTCGCTGGGCAGCCTGCCTCTTTATTGCCAGCCTCTCATTTGAGAGGATGGAGCCTGGCTGCCAAGTTTTGACACCGCCACATATGGCCTCCTCCATCAATCGGACTAATCAAGCATCAAGGGGAGGCAGGACCAGCTTAATTGCCAGCCAGATATAGCTGCTCTCACTTGACACACAACCTGAAATAGATACAGGTCTGAGGAGAGCTGACAGAAGATAAATGACTGCAGCCATTGTTGTAAGAGTGATATCAAAATACACTTAAATACTACCCTTAAGATACGGCTTCAAAACCTCTATCGCAAATACTGCCAGTGCTATTAGTATAGTCATATTATCAGGATTATAATTAGTACTGCCCTTCTAATAATGATAATAACTACTTTGTTATCGTTGTACAAACACACTGTGATGCATTTATTTGGTTGACATGGTGATAATATCGTCAACAAAACACACTGTGCTCTTTATCTGCTCACTTACTTAAGACAATGCTCACTCGTGAAATGAGGTTAGGGGGTCGTCCAGTCAGATGTGCTTATCTACTACAGTAGCTTCCATTCCCATATTGCTCCTACAGAGACCTCCAGGCGTTCTGTCTGCTTCTGCCTGTTCCTCCACTTCCTGACTCCCCGCACCCCCCGCTGGCCTAACAGCTACGGAATAACTTAGCACAGACAATGAGGAGGGAGAGCAACACCCGCACATCCATTCATCTCGAGTTCCCCTGTCACTGTCTCTTTCCGTTTGTAAACACTTCAGGGGCCCGTGGTCAAAAATGGGCTTTTGTCCGTTGTGTTTTTTTCCCGGCTCCCACTCACATTCAGCTCAGAGGCAACAAGTGACAGATGTCTTTCATCGTCTCAGCGCTTTTAAATACTGAGGGCGATGCGACAACATCTGGGTTGAATGCCAATCGGTGAATACGCTCGGAGATTGCTCTCAGTGATGCTATGTGAGTCGTTCTGCATGCCGAGCCCCTGTTCTCGGCCTGCTTTGCATTTCTTGACGCGGGTCTTGTAAACCCTCCAGAATAACACATGAGAATGACTGGGGAACATTTCAATATAATCAGGGGATAAAAAGGGAGAGATATGAATAATAAATAGGGCACGGTGATGCTGTGTTTATGACACCACGCTCTGTCTCTCTCCTCCTCTCAGGACACCTATGAGAGCACCATGGGAGGGACAGGATGAAACCAGGCCGACTGGGGGGGTTCAGTCTGGGAGGGGGGGGGGTCAGTCGTTTCTGACTGATGTTGAGAAATGTCCAACGTCTGCAACATCACATCGATAATGTCGTCAGACTCAGTCTAGACCTTTCTTGAGATGTTCTTGGGGGGGTTTCTACACGCCTGTGATGGTCTATTTTGTGTGTTTCCATTTGATGTGACGTTAGCATACTTATTCGTTGAAAAAGTAGATTGATCGTTTTCGGAAATTCCGAAAGATTTAGGTGTTGTGAGTGTTGTGTGTAATCCCAGCCCGTCGTGATGTTTATTTAACTCTGCGCCTCTCTGTCTGCCTGCTCGCTGTATTTACATGTTTAATTGAGAAGTACGCTGACGCTTTCTCTGCCCATCTGCTGAGTCCCTTCCTCTTATCATGCTCATTCCTCAAACTGACAGCTTTCCTTCTCTCCCTCCCTCTCTCTCTCTCCTTCCCACTCCCTCTGTTCTCTCCCTCTCTCCTTGCACCCCTCTTTTTTCTCTCCCTCTCTCTCTCTCTCTCTCTCTCTCTGTCTCACCCTCCCCTCCCACGATACCCACCTCTTCCTCCTTCTGTGAAGTAACTCTGTTTGCCTTCTCTGACTACTCAAAACCAGATGACAAATGACAACGTGTTTTCGCGACAATTAAACGTTCCCAAATTCAATATTTCACCGCCGGTTACCGTGGTAACTCGGGACTTGCATGGCGATGAGTAGTTGGGATAGGCTTCGATGAAATGAAGACACCAGGCACAGGTGTACCAGACACATGATGGAGCTGAAGGGGGGGAAAGACGCCCGGTCTCGGTTGTTTTTTCCCCCACGTCTAAATCACTGTCTGTCAGAAGCAACATGTGTGTCATTGTACCCCCATCAGCGTGTCCCATTGTACCCGGCGTCACTTCTGAAGAGCTCCCTCTTATCAGTCGAGTGTCAGAGAGTCGCTCTCCCCCGTTTAAAGGCTTTTCTATTAAGAGCATGTTGTGTCCCTCCGATAGCGGCGCGGGCCCTTCACTTCATCATTCATGAATCCCAAAGGGCATCAATGGACTTCAGCCTCTCCTCCTCGCCCGCGCGGGCTTTGTCATCCGCCGCCGGTGAGAGCAGCCTAAATGAGAGGGGAGAATCTGAAGAGGCATTGGCTCTATAGGACCAGGAAGAGGAAGTGGCCTATCAAGCCAAAGCACGCCTCTCATCAGTGGTCCGCTGGAACGCATCGTCAGTGGCGCCTGAACGTGCGTCAGAGGGGGCTGAAGGATTGGGTTGCAGTGGCTTTTTGGCCGTCTCTCTCTCGCTTGTTTTGTATCGCCTCTTGGACGCCCCTGCTGTTTCGATGCGGCCAACGTCATCTGTGGGGTCTTCACAAGAGGACCAGAAAGTTCTTGCCGTGCTAGGGGCTCGGGAGCACACAGAGAAAAAAGGGCCGCATGACTCCGCGCGGCGATAACTGTGTGGGCTAGCTGTCACAACCTCCAAGAAACTCGAGGAGTGGGGTTCAGTCTCTCCTCCTCTCCCCTCCTCCTCTCCCCTCATCCCTCCCTCCCTCCCTCTCTCCCTCCATCCTCAGCAGTGTGAAGTCCCGCTGTGGGGCCTCGATGTGATCAGCAGCATCCCCACCATGTCTCCTCATTATTGAGTAAATAGGTTTGGGCATGTCCTCAGTAAACAAAGCCAAGACTGACAGTTAAGGGAGAGCAGGGAGAGGGAGGCAGCCTCGTCCTCCAATTATAGTCGCCTCGGGCGAAACTTTAAAGAGGAGATCAATCCTACAGATCGCTAAACTGATCCTGTCACAGGGGCCGGGCATATTCAAAACGGCGCGCGGTGAGCAGTTCTCAGTACAGTTTGACTGTGCCTGCTAATGACTTGGGGGTAGGCTCTCGCACCAGGACACACCCCCCACTGAGAGGCTGCTTTGATTGACGGGTGAGATCGGACCTCAGCTGCAGCTCCCCGCACAGTGGGGGCCAGATGGGGAAATAGCGATTTGCGTTTTTTTTTCGTATGCAGCACCTTCGCTGACGGAAATTCCCTTAATTGTCTCTCTTACTTACCTGCGAGGTTGTTTTCTTATCAGGAAAGCAGTCCGCACTTGAAATGCATCTAAGTGTTTTTTTCCTTTTTTCTTTCATACCTCACACCTTTGATGCAGATTGATTAAAACACACTGTGCGGTCTCTTAGCTGTCCCGTTCAGGTGTGAAAGTAAGCTTTCACTGATGTTGTAGCAAAACGCTAATGTTAGGAAGTACATGTACATGTACCCGATATACCTTCATGAGGTTCTGCAATAAAAGCTTTGACTACAAGTGAATATATAACAAACTCCATATCCCAGACACACATGGGTGATGTGAGCTGCCGATCATTGAGCAAGAACAGAGGAGATGAACATTTAAATGAGCGTATGATGATCTATCTGAGAAATTCCTTTTCTTAATCGAATCACCCGCACAAAGGCAAAAGCTCATCAAACCTGTCAAACCTATTGTTAAATTGCCAATGCATTTTCCATGCCACTAAAGATAAAGCAGATCTTTAAAGGGTTTGGTTTTGGTTGTTTGCTTGCCTTATTGAGAGTCCTTCACTTCCAACTTTATTTTTCCGGATTATTGTAAATCCCCGGTACAAATCATATCATGAAATCATGTAGCTGGGACATTGGATGTGTTCTGCTAATGCTCAAGGAAGATCCCCTGAGGGAGTCATTGAGTGGGGAAGGGAGGGAGATAGGGAAAGAGTAAGAGAGAGAGGGGGAGAGAGAGGGAGATAGGGGAAGAGTAAGAGAGAGAGGGGGAGAGAGAGGGAGAGAGGGAGAGTGAGGGGGGGAGGGAAGAGAGAGATAGGGAGAAAGAGAAAGAAAGATAGGGGGGAGAACAAACCAGAAAGCGAGGGAGAGGGTGAGAGCGATACAGGAGGAAGGGGGAGAGAGAGACAGAGTGAGGGAGGTTGGCGGCAGTCAAGCTGCTCTTTATCCTGACAGATCTCCTTTACACACTAATTTCCTTGTTAAAGAAGAGAAAATGGCACTCAATCCGGCGAAATCCTTTTCTCCTGCAGTCTCTCTGTCAGCTAGGGGATGAGTGGATCCAAGCAAGCTTTCCTCAGCTCCCACACCCCGCCCCCCTGTCTTCAGGGCTCAAAGTTGTTACACAGCACAACCATGCAGCCAGCTACAGTAGAGCCACGATGAGCAAACTGTAGGACTACAATCAAATGCATCGTGATACACAGCTGCTGCATATCTGTGTTTGACGGCATTCATTTAAACACGCATTGCAAACAAACATGGATAAGCAAATCAAAATTCAAATCTCTCCATGCGCCGTAGCCGCTACCTGTGTAGTACGCACCATAGCAATGACAGTAGAATAACCTTTCGATCTGCTTTAGAGCGAGGGAGGATTGCCACATTACAGTTTCACCGATATCACTGACACCAATGAGCAGCCAATGAGGCGACACATTCATCAATGCAATGCGCGACCCTTGGAAGTGTCTTAACTGAGATTTAACATGGGGAGAAGGAGCCCCTGTTTCATCAGAAGAATCAAGTGTCCAGTCTGCATGTTCGCTTCTCCCGAGATGACCATTTGCACGTTGCTTGTCAAGACTACTTTTCAGAAATCTCGGTAACAATTCAGATGCAATCGATAAGGAGTGACAGTTTATTTTAAGGCTTAGCTCAAGCCAAGAAAGAAACGACTCAAGCATCAAGTTGAGAGGAATGAATTTGTTTTGTATTTGATTTTTCCATTAAATTTATCACCACTCTAACCCTCCCCTCACTCCCCCCCCCTCCCCGCCTTCTCCACCCACCCCTCTCCCTCTCTCCCTCTCCTCCTGTCTTTCTCCCTCTCTCGCTCTCTCTTTCTGTCACTCGCATCACAACAAGGCTGTAAACGAGCCGTCGATATTTCCTCTCTGCTTTCCATGTCATCACTTTCATCCATTTTTGATTGTTTCACACCCTATACCCACTTTGCTTTTAGAGCTCATCCATGACCTTATGAGACGATAGGCCAAAGACTTGGAGAGGCAAAGTACCCGTGCCCTTTGTAACACTTCATCATATCTGGGGGGGAAAGAGTAGTGGTTGAGAAACATCATTGCTTAATGCTGGCTTGGTACAAAGTGATGTGGTAAATCTGTAACAATTTTTGTCATGGAAAACTCACAGGAGGCTTATAGCAATACAGAAGAAAAAAAAACGGGAAAAAAACGCCAATGCAACTCCTGTCCTATCTCTGCTATTAAAGCCACATCCTCCCTCTCGCCTGATTCAGGGGTCATGGAGCAAGCCAATCAGTGGGACAGGCCAGTCAGAAAGCCAGTGGCGTGAGGAAGACAGAAACCAGCTGATGAAATTCATCCATACTTCTCACTTATGATGACATGATTGATTTTCCCTCAAGAGTGCTCAAATGTAGGATTGTCTCCAACAAGACCCCCCCCCCGCCCCTCCCACACATTTCCCCTTGCCCCCCCCCCGATCTCTTCCATCCCTCCTCAATCTGCCCGTCCGCCCGCCCAGCGAACGGCTAATGGATAAAGCCTCTGTCTGTCTCGGGCCTGTGGCGGACGCCTGACGAGTGGAAGACCAACTGCGACGAATGAAGGGTGAAATCTGAGAGTGCAATTTTCCGTCTGTCAATCTCCCTTCAAGAGAACAAGTTGACCACCAATCAGTGGAGTCGATTCAGGGCTAAGGGGTTGATGGGAGCTTTCTGAGTGACAGTGGCGTGTCATTGCATTAACAGAGCAATGAGTGACATGAAAAGAATTTCATGAAGGAGCTGGGGGTTTTTCGATTTTTGGGGGTTTGTTTGAGGTGGGGGGTATTTTGAGGTTTGGGATGTCTCATCTGCCTAGCTGAATGTATAAACTGACACATTAATACATAGCATCTCATTATGTATCATTCCAGTCCCATATCATTCACGTGCTGCTTCGAAATACAACCAATTAAACTAACCTTAATTATTAAAGGTAGAAAGTGAGGGAGAAACATGCCTTAAAAACTCTTGGTTCCAGTCAATTACGATAAAACTTTAATGAGGCTGGATAGAGAGCCATAAAAACTGATAGCCCCTCTGTCATGAATTATATATCCATATCGATTTTGTTTCTTTGCCATAAGAATCGCAGGTAATCGTATGTTACCACATGTAAAGTGCACTTCCCTAGCGAGGATAAATATTAACCATCAAATATATATGAGGTGTGTGTGCATTTATGGCCAGACTCACGCGGAGAGTGAAGGGGTCGTGGGTGTAGGGGTGGGGGCGGCGGGGACAGGATGGAGGGTGCCGTGTCTGACAAGAGAAGAGGCCCTTAGCAAGGGCCCGCATGATATGTTACCTAGTTAGCGTCACATAGAGAGGAATAAATAGTTCTTTATTATTGGTCGTCCGCCATCGGGTCTCTCCTAATAGACAGGCTGGGCTGAGTTTAAACTGCATTATCCTCCGTGAGACCGCGGCCATTACTCATGAGAGGGAAGGTCTGACGTTTGAATGTGTGGGTCGCCCCCGTCTCTTAATGAGCACAAACAATGTGAGAAGGAGAAGCAAGAAGGTGGGGGGGAGACATAATGTCAGGGGGTGGAGGTGAAGGGAAGGGGGGGAGGGGGGAGGTGTTCTTAATAGAGACACCACCAAGTTGTTTGTGATGATGTACGCTCACTCTGTGGATGTTCAACAAGCCCATTGTCAGTTTGTGGATATCCGTCCATGATCCTGTTACCTAATCAATCCACAGACCTTCCTCTGCTCTTCATGTTTTCACTGGATTACAACGAGGAGCCGATCCTGTTTACTAGACTTCCCAGGGCCAGTGTGTGTCTGTGTGTCTAGCTGTCACGGCCCCTGTCTCATTGGTCACTCACAGGGGTTGAAAGGTCATGCGCCGGATCCCCGCGATGCCCGGTGAGGCAGTTTCCGCCACACTTCAAACGGCTCGTGGGCTGGCTTAATTGATAAAGTGGTGCTCCAGTTCATTAGGCGGACAGAGCTGGCTTAACGAAGAACACAGAGGCCCTGTCACTCGCAATATGCTAATCATGACTGGGCAATACAGGTCTCTCCGGTCCTCCCTCTCTCTGTCTATCTCTTGTGCACACGCCCGCGGGGAAGAGACACTCTGATATACCGACACTTGTATCAACTGGGGCTATTTATCAATGTTGTCGAGAGGAAAAGAGAGAGACCGCCAGAGAGAGAGAGAGAGTGAGAGAGAGCGGTCCTTGGGTGTTATTGAATATAAATATATAATGACGGATGTAAAAAATGCATCATTTGGCCTTTTCACAAAGGCGAGTTGTAATACGGCGGCAGGTGAGCGCCGTACTTGACGTACACACTGGAGGTGAGGGTGTCAGGGGAGAGCTCGCCAGAGCGAGAAGAGTTTTTTTTCCCCTTTTTTTTTATTGTTGCCCAGCCCTTCCGCTTAAGTGCACATGGCTGGGAGGAAGGCGAGACCTCCAGCGCTGACCTCTGCGCATGTATATTTAATAGGCCATCAGTTGGCCGGGGCAGCGCTCTGATCAGGATTCAGAGAGAGGCTTTGAACACCCCTGTGTATTCCTGAGCATGCAGCCTCAAGCTGCTCTCCCCAGCTGTGTCAATCCCGACACCACTGTTACAGACATACGGACAAGGCGCCGGGCACTGCACTACTCCGGCCCTAATGACTACAGAGGAACACACGCGAGCACACAGACACAAAGCAATAACAGTCGGCGTAAGGTGCTCTGCTACTGTCTAATGAGGGTGAAAAGGGAGGGAGGAGTAATGGCAGCCCCGTGGAAGTGCTGTTCGGTATCGGACGGGGGAGATATCGTTCCCTATGTGTTCCCTTTAATAATGACACCGAAAGCAATCTCGGGGCCCCCTGCTCGATGCACATCGGTAACGACCGGGGGAAAAACAAGATGGCAAACAGGGAAGTGCCACTCGTGTGTCTTTCCCTTAACAAGGTATCACCACGCTTTCGGAGGCGACGCTCCCGCGTGTGTGCGTGTAGGGTTGTGTGTGTGTGTGTGTGTGGGTGTGTGTGTGCACGTGTGTGTGTGTGTGGGCAGCTTAACGAGGGCGGTTCATTTGACAGGCAATTAGTTTGCGGAGCTGCTATTGACAGCCCCTGTGCTTGTGTTTGTTCAACAGCTCTGGGTGAGTTCCACGCTCCCTGGGCTACGTGACAAAGCAGCGCCGACAGGGAGCTCCTGATCTCCGAGGAGCCTGCGAGGCTCACTCTGTGAGGCTGAGGGGGGAGGGGTAGGGTGGGGGCTAGAGGGCTGGGGAGTGTAATGTGACAGCCTGGTGGAGAGGGGAGAGCAGGGGGAAAGAGATACAGAAAGAAGCCCGGAAGGGTCTGTGAGGTTGGGCTTACAAGTTAATTTCGCTGTGCCACCCTTCGCTTGCTGGGGTCTCCGTTTGAAGAAGAAGGGGACGCCGCGGCGTGATTTTGTTGTTTGATGGTGAGTGTGAAGACGAATCTGTGCGCCCATCACACACACACATACACAGCCACACACAGCCACACACACACATACACAGCCACACACACAGCCACACACACAGCACACACAGCCACCACACAGCCACACACAGCCACACACAGCCTGCACGCAAACACAGGACACAAAGACTGCACACGATAACAGATACGTCATGACACGCAGCCACACAAACACACACAGCCACACACACACGCACGCACACCATCCATCCAAAGAGCAACTCCCATGTGCAGAGCACATCCTCTAAATCCCCATATTGTAATGAAGAGCCATCCTTCTGCCGAGGCTACCATTGCGTTTGTAGTGGCGGCCTGATCAATATCATTATTTTCACAGAGGATCGAAGAGCCTTCACAGAGTTAATGGGGGATTGAGGTGGTAAACGTTTACCCTCTCACAGTCAGCAGTGAGAGCACTACCTCTCCCTGACACCCAGATGACAGAAGCACCAAGGCCCGCTGTTGACACGCTCTCTCTAGGCTTTTACTGCGGCCTGAGTCTTGACAGTGCACTTAAGCACATCACTCACTCTACGCGGCGTCCGAAAACCCTCGACCGGATAAGGAAGCCGAGATCGCCGAACGACACGCGGCCGAGAGTCCCCCCCCGTCCCCGTCGACGCCGTTTCAAACTCTTCTCGGATCAGGTGTTGCATTTGTACTTAGAAAATGAAGCCTAATCTGCAGCTGGCCACGGCGAGAGCACATTCTCCTGTACGGTCGGCGGCGTATGCTAAACAGCTATTCGGGGGCCCACAGATGCATTGCTGTAAAATAGCTCCCCTGTCTGGCTATCTGCATCTCCCAGATGGGCCACAAGCTGTGCCAAAACCGCTCCTCGTCAACGGGCTATGAACTATGGCGTCACGTGACCGCGGCAGATAGGGGGGGGCCTCCGCTTCTGTCTCGCCTTGGCACGTCGCTCTCGCCCGATGCATCATGTCGGGCGAGAGCGAAGCCACGCGTCTGTCAAGACCCGCGAGGTAGCCGACGGAAAAGACGAGGGAACCTTATCTGGCCCGGGCGCGGAAAGTTTGAGTCAGTGGCCGGAGAACAGAACAAGAGGGGTTTTTTTGCGGATAGGCTCGTAAAAAAACAAAACAAAAGAAGTTCTCATAACGAAGCCAGCCAGAGAGAGAGAGCGAGAGAGTCAAGTTGACTCGGCCTCGCAGGACGGGTGTGACAGAGCCCGGGCGAGATTTCACGGGACATTTCGCCATGATTCATTGAGTTATTGGTTTCCGCCCTGTTTTAATCGCTCCACGTCGGAGCCAAAACATCTCGGAGGATCCTCCAAGAGAGCTCTTTTCCTCCACCATTCAGCAGAATGGAATTTGTGTTGCGAGTGCCTCACGTCATTTGAGGCGTCCTCCACAGCTTCGGGGGCCCTAATCTAAACCACATGGAGGCCGGGCAGCGTCCGGTTACGGCCCTCTACAGACTGGGATGCGATCCCATTGGCTGCCGAGAGGATGGGAAATGGTGTGTCTCGGCGGAGAAAGACAACAAACAGATTCTAAGTAGGAGCCACAACATCGCTAAAGCACACACACATTCGCATGCAGATAAATATACAGACACAAATGTACACACACGGAGACATGTCCAAATACACATGCACACATAAGCATATAACCGCACCACACACACACACACACCACACATGCACGCACACAGAGTTCCTAATACAGTCCTGTGTGCCTGCAGAGGCTGTTTGCTTGACATGATGGAAGAATGAGTAGCGGTCTCTGTAATATTGCTCCTATTCTTCATTGACAAGCATATATATTTTTGCCGTTCCCCACTGACTTCACAGCGCTGAACTCCATTTATGAATTATCTGACACATTTCTCGCTATTTTTCTGACAGGAGTACTCAGAGGAAATTTCAAGGCACCTTTCTCCTGACAAGTAGAAATATCAATATTTGAATAAATTGCAGATTTGGATCTCTTCACATGGATGCACTGCTGCGCTGTGTGTGTGTGTGTGTGTGTGTGTGTGTGTGTGAGAGAGAGAGAGAGAGAGAGAGAGAGAGACAGAGAGAGAGAGAGAGAGAGACAGAGAGAAGAGAAGAGAGAGAAGAGAGAGAGAGAGAGGAGAGAAAGAGGTGTGTGTATGGGTAGGGGAAAGGGGAAGGGGTTTGTTTCATTCTGTTACCACGGTCTTATCCCCCAGAGCCCGCAGGCAGGAATCTGTATGCAGCATTTCATTAGACTGGAGCTCCACTGAGTGACATATAAAGCACACCTCGCCGTCGACCTGATGAAGTTTACTTCCTTCACACGACAAAAAGCCACTTTGTAAAACTCCCCTTTCTCCCGCGGAGGATGACAGAGGGTGATGGCTGAGCAACAATCAAAGAATCATGAATGTTGTTTCTGAAAGTGACAGGCCTATCTGTACACAAATGTGGCTCTTGGAAGGGAAAAATGCAACTTCAGAGTATTTTTTTCCCTCCCCCCGTTTCTCTCTGTGGCAGATTAAGCGGGGCTTGTTGGAACTGACAGTGTGCAAAACATGATCCCCCAATTTTAAACATGGAAGACAACGGCTTGCGTGAAAAATTGTATAAAACATAAAAACGGACACAAAGTCAACTCACACATCCCTTACATCCTTGTCTTACAAGGAGCTGAAGATGCAGACTTTAACACTTAACTCTCCTAACACAACTGCCACGGTGAAAAAAAAAGAGAGAGACAGTCAAAACCTCTATAAACCCCACCCCCTTCCCCCACCCCGCCCGATTCAATAATTCACAAGCGGATAAAGCTGGCATGGTGGCAGCATGCTGATAAATACACCTGGTTTGGATGAGAGGTCAGTGTCAAACATCCATTACACTCAGCCTTGTCTCCTGACCTCTGTTGGCTGATACGTATGAGAGGGTCCTGCCTATCTGTCTCACTCTGTTTAGCTGCAGAAGCTGCCATGCTGTCTGCATGTCTGCTGCTGTTGTTGATAGATCATTCCACGCCGATCCGACCCTCCCCCAATCTCCCGACCCGCCCAAGCACCACCCACCCACCCACCACCAGCCAGCCAGATTTGTTGGAGCCTGAGAAATGACTCTGCCGTGTGAGGTCAACCCAGGTACCGGGGGAGGTCGTGACCTTGTGACCCCCTGAAGGCGACCCCCCCCCCGGCCTCAACTCAGCGTCCCACTTTCTCCATTTCGGACAGAAAGCAAAACACAAATCTCACCGCGCGCCTCTCGGCTGATCCGAATAAAGAGGCATTTACCCACGCTCCCGCGCCCAGGCGACAATCATCTGACCTGCGCTTTCTCCGACGGCGTCTAGCTGACACAGAGAGGTGACGGCGCGTGGGGTTGCCCATCCCGCCCCGCGTGGCCCTTATCTCCCCTCCTCTCCATCTTCCTCCTCACTCCTCCTTGTGTGCACAACTTAATAAGCAAGCAGGGGTAGCTTCCCATTATGGAAACCCCTGGAACAAGGCCCGGACATTTCCCCTGTTATCTGGGGTTCTCCATCTGGAGCACTCTCTCTCTCTCTCTCGCACACACACACGCTCCCTCTCTCTCATTCTCGCGCTCTCTCACTGTGTCTCTCGGCCCCCCGCTCTCTACCAATCTCACTGTGTGTTCTTCGGAGCCAGGGCCGTCGAGATGGCTTTCACTCTCCACTGGGTACAATGAGATTGGCCCACCAAGTTGACTCTATCCGAAATCGGCAGGCGTTATTTCAATAACGTAACACAACAGAACAGAGCTGTGACATTGAATAAAACATATTGCCGGTGGTCTGACGCGACGCACCGTTTGTGTGCCGCTGTGGAAGTCTTCAACGCGACGCAACGCTTTCCCAGTCCAGGAGAACCCCGACACGAGTGCATTTCTACATGTGTTCATCCGTAAAACAAATTGAGAGACTTCACAGCTAATGCGTTACATCTTGGAGTGTTGTGAATGTTTGCGAGTGATTTGCTCCGAGGTTAACCTCCATTGCCCCTGGATGCAGGTCTGTCCTCTCTCTCTCTCTCTCTCTCTCTCTCTCTCTCTCTCCTCTCTCTCTCCCCTATCAGATCCCGCCCGACTGCCTCATAACCAGAGGATATGGTTAACAGACTAATAAAGATTACACTGAGGTCAGCGAGTCACTAATCCCCGGCATTATTAGTACAAACAAAGCCGACAGATTTACGCCATATACCTCATCACATCTGAGTGCCATGCACGTGCATAGGGTCCAAACTTAATATGGTGTGACTTAAACCATACAATGAGAAGAGAAAATAAATAGTCGAAGAGCAACGGGTGCTGGCGTGGCCGGGCCTCTGTGAGCCTATGTCATCACTCCCCTCCGCCCGAGCTGGGCTCCCCCACCCCAGGGAAGGACCAGTGATTACAGGGGCTCAGCTTCCCTCTAAGAAAGCAAACCGGAGCTGCAGTCCAAACACGGCCGAGCCAGCGGTGAGGGAGCACAGCTAACGCCAGGCGGCTCGGGTTTAGCGTCGCCTCCGACCCCGGCTGGCCCGAGGACCTGCATTAGCCCCCGAGCCCTCCGTCCACCCCTCCCGCCACCTCTCCCGACCCTCACCCACAGCCACCCACCCCCCCCCCACCACACACACACACACACATCAACCCCCAACCCTGGCCCCCACCACACCACCCCACCCCCACCCCCACCACCCAGCCTCCCCACAACAAAAACAAACAAACAGCACAAACGCCGGGCGGACTGGGAGGGACGGGTGCCACCCTCGCTGAAGGGGGAGGCGACGAGATCTGATTTGGATTTGCGCTATCACACCATGTAATGACTACCAGACCGCTGTCCCGTCCTGTAGGGGTTCGGTCCGATCCACCAGCTACAACCCCACCCCCCACCCCCCCATCCCCACCAACCAAACCCCAGAAACAGATGGGGAGGCATCCCAGAAATGTTCTCTCCCTCCGGGGACATGCGGTTTTCCCCATCATTATATAACTGTAAACTCCTGGATGTCAGAGATTGGGGATAATAACTTTCAGATGTGGCCAGCCTGGGCCGGGGCTGGGAGTGGGATCTGCTGGATGGGAACAGTTATTTGGCGGGCAGGAGGAAGTCCCGGAGATTAGGACTAAGACGTGACGCGGAGTAGAGCGGGATCTGGATCTGAGTGGGCCTCCCTGCTCGGGCCTAACACACTAGGCACTAATAGTGACCGTGTGGGAAGGAGAGTTCCCGGCTGTCTGTCTGTGGGAGGGCGGGATCACCAGAGGGTCCAATTAATACCCCAAACCACAGGAAGTCGTGTCATCGTGTTAACATGCAGAAATCAAGCCAAAGTGCTCAGGCATGATCCGATGCTTTTAACAGTCGGTATGAATTTTTCCGATGAATTTGACACGACTGCACACCCCCCACCCCCCCATCCCGACACACACACACATCTACACACACCCCAACCAATGGCCACCCTCCCCCCTAAATCAGAAAGGGACTAGCCCTCGTCCATGAATGACTCCGATTTAGCGATCTAAATCATCTTTATTGGGTTATTTCACCTGGCTGGGGAGGGCTGCCGGACCTTCTCTGGCGTCCCCTCTTCCTAGGGACAAAACAACCGGCCCACATGTTTATATCGGCGGATAACGCACAGCTAAGACACCTTTCTGTTCTGTTTTTTTGTTCCCTCTTCCTTCTTTTCTTCGAGAGTATACAGAGCGCTGCTGAACAAGCAGACGAGTGTTTTTTATTGTAAATCAATACTGATCGATCGGCAGCCTGGCTGTTGAATATGGATCAATATCACGCCGGCCGGTGCAGGAGATCTGATTTAAATTGGTGAGAGGAGCCCACAGCAGGTTTCCATCACGCGGTAATTCAAGACATGGGAACATAAGTCAGATGGATTGATATAGACTAGCCAGGACCTTTCTTGCCACTGAACCAGCACAAGGAAATTTCTGTCATATATCATTAACACTGTTGAGGCAGGCTGTAAAAAGAGGGGAAGGTTTGGGGGGATGGGGGGGCAAGGATGTGTGTGTTTGGGGGAGAGAGGGGGTGGGTTGGGGGGGGGGTGGTAACCCACCTCGTCACAATGCAAAAAGGGGTCAAACATTTTTACAACACACGGTTGTTGGGATGAGTACGACTCTTGTGTTTGTCTACGCAGATGGGGTGCTAATGCAGTAAGATGCAAGTCGCTTCCCTGCCCTCCTCCCACACACCGCAGTGTGGTTACGTTGTGTGGAACCTCTGGGGTTGATTACAGAGGGGTTAGCCGGAGATACATACTGCAAGCTGTTGTTCATTTACAATACAAATGTCTTTGGGCAAACTGGGGGAGATGCTGTTGTTCTGTTTCATCAGGGCTGTGAAATGAATTATCTCTATTTTGGCGTGGTAGTTGTTTTTTAATTCATAACAATAACAAGCAGCGGCATAAACTGCATGTCCCCATGTGAGTGGTGGATGTGTATATGTTTAAAACGAAATGTGTATATGTGTAAAAAAAAAGACTAAAAAAAAAGAGGGTCACCACTGACATTCATCACTTGTGCGTGAATCGTGGACAGAGAGTCACTGTTCCAAATGACAGCATTGTAAAACAATAAAAACAGGGCTATACTTAGAAATAACTTGTCACTTTTAATAAATGACACTGGTTCAGGACTCTTTCTCTGGGGCTTCTCCTGTGATACATGCCGGGACCCCTGGGCCCAGCGGAGCGGGCAGCAGACCAACTCGTTTCCCCGAGGTAACTGATGACCCTATCCCAGAATCCCCCTGTCTTTGTCCTGTGACCTCACGCCAGTGGGAACGGGACCATGTCCGATAGAACCCTCCGACAGCTTCCCATCCTAATCTCCGCCGTGTCACACTACAAATTGCTACATTCAGAAAATGGAAATAGATTGAGGTGGAGAAGGTGGGAGGGAGTGGAGGGAGTGGAGGGAGGGAGGGAGGGAGGGAGGGAGGGAGGGAGGGAGGGAGGGAGGGAGGGAGGGAGGGAGGGAGGGAGGGAGGGAGGGAGGGAGGGAGGGAGGGAGGGAGGGAGGGAGGGAGGGAGGGAGGGAGGGAGGGAGGGAGGGAGGGAGGGAGGGAGGGAGGGAGGGAGGGAGGGAGGGAGGGAGGGAGGGACATCGACAACCAGTCCTCTAAGAAAAATACTGGAGGAAAGAAGGACTGGGGAGATCCCGGAGAGGAATCACATCTCAGTGAGCATATTGATCTGATTTACAAAACCTCCACTCTAATGCGAAACAAATGGCGTGGGCGTGAACTGGTACTTAACCATAAAACCCCAGCATTACTCCGTCTCCGATGAAATACCACATATATCCCTCACCAGGGCCTAATGTGCTGTTTTACGGCCAGATACGACTGAGGTTGACCCAACAGTTTGTTTGACAATTAGGGGGAACCTAATAAGGATTGAATAGGAGTGAGAACATGCCAAGAGAAGGAAAGGAGACCCTTTTTCAAAAGAAAAAAAAACCTGAAACAACACTCGGCTGTGTGACCTAAATGCGATTCATAGAATCCAGGGCTGTTTGAGAAGGCTCTTGCGTCATTAATGCTTTAAGAAACCAAACAACATCTTAAAACAGCTACAGAGTTTAATTATAAAAGAGAGCTGTTAAATATTTGAGCTGGAGCAACATGTTTTATTTAGTTCCAATTTAATTTTCAATAACGTATGATTTTGACCATGTTCGACTGTGCACAATTGTAAATTCCTTTCAAATGAATTATTCTTGATACATTCAGTTCTTTTGTCAACACCAACGAATCCTCAACACTGTGTTCCGCTTGAATGGAAGCACTACATTCAACAGAGTCCTTAATAAAATACAGTACAAACTTTGGCAAAGCAGATAAACACTGCAATAACAAGTATATGACCAGCATTGTGATCAGCCTTTTCTTCTGTAGTGTGTGGTGTGTGGTGTGTGTGTGTGTACGTGTGTGTACGTGTGTGGATATGTGTGTGTGTGGGTTTGTGTGTGTGTGTGTGTTCGAGGGCCAGTGTTGCTTTTGGCCCAGCCTTCATCCCATCACCCCAGCTCTGGCCTTGTTCCTGTCAGCACAGGGAACCAGGGGAGTGGAGAGTGGGGGAGAGAGAGGCAGAGGAGGAGAGAGAGAGAGAGGGGGTGGGGGCGGTTAGGGGGAGGGGTTGTCTCCACGGACAGATGGACTGCTCTTTCTCAACACATGTGGAACCATGTTTCGTCTTTCACTGCCGTCAAGCTGGAGCCGAATCCGTCGCTCTGTTGGCCCGCACTGCTCTCCCCTACCACACACCTCACTCTTTAGCACACCACACACACACACACACACACTCTCACACACACACACACAAACATCTCCTTCTCTCTCCGTGCACACATGTTAAAGTCATCACCCCTGCTCAGCACTAGTAAAACACAACACCCCCGGCTTTTCTGCTGTTGTCAAGTCTTGCCATTAGCTGATGCCACTGGGGAATCCTACCCCAGTGAGGTGGGCCTCCCCAGGGACGCCCAGGCACCGCGTTACGTTCAGCCGCCACTCATGTGAACCCAAACATGAGAGCATAATTTGGAAAATATCATTTATACTGTGCGTCTTTGTACGTGTCTTGACATTTACAAACTGCGATAAAACTGACACTAGGGAGGAGGGAATAGAGAGCGGGGCCGAATAATTTGAGGTAATGTTTTGCTTCGTGAAACAGTATTACCCAATCCTGGATGTTGGAGCGCTGGGAAGGAGGTTCTGGCTCGGGGGGCTGCACAGAGGGTCTGGGTTTCATTTTTCGGCAAGTGCAAGCCAACTCGGGGCTGCCAAGTACAGCTTTCGCTCTCAACACTTCCTGCTCGTCCTACCCTGGCTCGAGAGGAGACAGGCTTCACTCAAACGTCACGCTGTCCCGCGTGAGGGGTGGCCAGAAGGCTCTCTCTCGCTCCTCAACGGGTGTCAAAAACTCACATCTGTCACATGAATTGCATCGGGACGGACGTAAATACAACGCCAAGGTGGAAAGATTTGTTGAGCCACGAACATAGGCGTGCGCGCGCGCGGGTGCACGGCGTGCACGCGTGCGTTACCCGTGCGCACTCAGGCACTTTCATCAACTTGACTCCGACACTTCAAGCCCCACATCCAGAGTCCGATTGATGTGCTGTTTGATGCAAAACATCCAGGAGAAACACCTGCAGCATTCGACATCCATGACAACACAGAGTGCCTGTGACTTAGGCATTGCATCATTCTCACTCGCACTGCAGACAGTGGGAGCGGATTGGAAATACTTCCTTCGTGTGCAATATTAATTACCATCACAGATGCTGTGAAATGTGTCATTTAGGTACTTCATAAACAGACTTCTCTGTGCGGGTTATCAAAACACTGCCTCAATGAAAACACACCCTCTTTTCCATGGCTGAAGTGTAATTAAAATGGTTTCAGAAATCCTCTTTGACAGTCCGGGGCTTAGCCAAAAATGTAAATGACATTAAAGGAGACAATGAATTTAATTTTGTTTAATGTCCCCTTTCGCTGTTTCTCATTTACATCACATTTCCACAGAAAGAGCTGACCTTATAAATACTGGCATTTGTTCAGCTTTTGGAGGTAATCATGCTTTTGCAAAAACCAGATGGGAACCCACACATTTTCCTATTTGTTGTAAGAAAGGAAGAGAAACCACAGTTGAGCCGGTCAAACATTGAGTCTTTTGTTGCCAGTAAACAACGTCCACAACGAGCTAGTGCACTCTGGGATATGACCTCGTAGGTGTTCCAATAAATGAAAGATTACGCAACGTCATTTGGAAAATACAGCTCGCTAATGAGGGACATAACGAATAACTAAGCTAAATTTACATTAGGCCAGAAATGTAATTGTATTTTACCACAAACAGGTGCACAGAGGCCTCTTTAAATGAGCTAAATGAATAAAAGCCTTCCACAGCACAACCATGTGTGCTGACCAAAATAAAAGAAGGAAAAAAAAGTCAATGTCATGAATTATTCAGTGGCTGGGCAGTACTCCAAAGGTCAGTGCCCTTTGACCTTTGTGACAGGAAGTGAAAGGGAGTGCCGTTGACGCTGGAATAAATGGACCTGACATGTTTTGGTCTTCTTCACAGTCGGACTGTGAAAAATACATTAAACTGACACTGGATGTTAAGCCGTATGAACATACATTAGATTCCAGATTCATGTATGTGCAGCATTTGCTCCGAGAAGCACACGCCTTGCATGCTATTCACGAGTAATCTGCTGCATCTCTTCAGCGCAAGGAGCACTGGTGTGACCTATGAACTTTGACATTGAGAATGAGTCATTTTCTCTTCCCTTTCAACAGCATGTGCCTTCTTATTACAAAATCCATGTGTAAGCCTGAACAATGTATCTAATCTTTCACATGAGAGAAGACAAAGTCAATATGTGAGAGAGTGAAGACAGATACCAGGCTCGGAGAGTCATCGCAAATTGAGTTATGTTTGGCTTGCTCTGCTCTACACATATAGTAAATGAGGAAACCGCCTAATCAGATATTGGGCACCTCATCACTATAACTCTCTAGACTCAAATTACTGCTTGAGTAAACCTATGCCTGCACTTACTTCAAGGCACTATTAGCTTATAGATGTGACATCCGTTTCACCACTGACTTCATAACTGGGAAGATATTATTGTAACCAATTACAACTACTGTAGTCATGGCTATATGGATACAATTAGTAACAAAATGCAATTAGTGTCTAACTGAGACAACATAGTTTCTAACATGTTCATTTCCTCATTGGAAGAGGAAGATATGTTTACTTAGAGTGTTGGGAAGACACGTCATATTTTTCTTTGCAGGAGACACAAGATATATGGAAATTCTTAAACACACACATACATACATAAATACAAACTGTCCTTCTCCAAAAATGAATATGAATAATGGAACAGCATCGAGAGTAAGTTGTGAAATATTCAAAACCCAACCATTGCTGAAACTTTGTGACAGCTGTTAGGATTATATCTAACAAACTTTTTAAAAAGAAACCTTCCTCTTCAAAAAATATAAGCAAAAATCTTTATCTAACTCTGGGAGAAAATAGGGTAAACAGATGTCTGGCTTGACCACAGGAAAATAGGACACATTTGGAATGATAAGTTTCCCAAACTCAGTCGGATATGCCAGATCCATGGGAACGCCAGTTAATGTCTTGCTAGATGCCAGCTAGCTGTGTGCGCTTTCCCCTCGTACCATCTGGGAAAATGTTACAGAGAACGCCATCAATGATTCACTCCAAAATCTGTTACTTAAGGATTGCAATGCTACTGTTTCTCTAGGAAATATGGAAGGCAGCAAGATCTACACTTTAATTACAGACCGATGATACAGGCCTGATTCCACAATACGGCTTGAATCACTCATCTCTGCTCACATGTAATGGAAATAATCAGTCTTAGCCAGCAGCCACCCCAGCACAGGTGCCTCCGATGATTTGCATGAGAAAATGACAGATGTAACAAAAGTGACTGTAAAACACACAGGCTTAGCTGAACGCTTATCCATATGTTGGGTGGAAATGGTCCGAAAGATCGAGGCAGAAATGTCCCTGTGTAGGTCAATGTGTTGTACATGTGTACCTCAGTGAGAGTGTCAAGCACCAGCCACCTCACACAACTGCCGCTCTGCTCTCCAAGCCTGCTCTTCCACGGCCAGTGAGACGCACCGTGGGTCTGCGAGGGTGAGCTGATGGGCTCATAGTTACGACATGGAGACAATGGGAGGGTCTAATGAGGAACATATGCTTTTGTGATTCAACAGAGACGCTCATTGTGTAAGGAAAGGGATACTCTGCTGCTATTCAGGCTCGTCACAATGAAAATCGGAGCCTCCACTGCTAGCTGAGCTTACACTATCCCAGCCGACACTCTTTCCCTTGTTTTTGTTCTCTCTTGCTTGACTTTAATTCCGTGTGCGTTCATTTTTTTTCGCTATTGTACTTGTGTTACATGTTTTGTCCTACAGATTGAAGAACAATGTGAGTGTGAAACCCGATGCCGCGAAGGCGGCAAGTGACACAAAGACAACATGAAAGCAGCAGAAGTTAAATAAACACTGTACATGTCTCACGTTATCCTCCCAACCTTACACTTTCAGTTCATTACCGGCGGACACACCGGACAAAGACACTACTTATGGAGATTTTGGAACAGACCTCCTTAACCGAAACACCGCCACACCGAATCGGTTTGATCACACCACGTGAAGTACGCCGTCTGCATTCTTACGACACTACAAAGCGATGGTCAGCAGCAGCAGGGCGCATGTGTGTCACCAGCGAGTCGTCAGACAGCAGTAGCTGTGGTAATCCATCTAGACTCCCAGGGCAGCTCCTACTTCCTGATGCATGAGACACTGTCGGAGTGGCGGCAACAACTGCTCAGCCCTATTTGATTACTAATAAGAGAGTTGTCCCCTCTGTCAGATACCAGGCATTCTCTGCTAAGCAAACAGTGATTCCGGCAAGTCAAACATTAGCATTGCTGTCTCTCCCCCCACTCCATGGCGAGAGTTACATTGAAATCCAATGCTGAAAATACCACCCCCACCCCGCACCCTCACCAGGCCCCCCCACACACACGCACACCCACACATACTGTTGTCTGGGTAAGAAAGTAGGAGTCTACACCGAACGCTCTGAATGAAATAACAACCTGTGGAGAGGAAAATATGTTTCTCTCAAAGCTCTTTCAGTAAAGTATGCACCAAAAATCACAGACACTGCATCACTAAATGTTCTCTGCTCACCCAACTGTTCCGACAGGATGATACTCTACAAAACCATTTACTTTATCATAACCTCCACATTATAGATCACAATAACAGGTTACGATGAACACCCGCTAACTGTGTAAGCAGGGACAGAACACACTTTAACAAAGGAACAGGCTCTGTGCCAAAATCCATGAAGTTCTCCTCAGCTAATTAGGAGAATTCCCAGTGAGATGCATCAATGATTGGAACACCTGTGCTTGAACGAACCCTATACAGGTGGCGACCGACCCTCAGAGAGCATCGAACCTGGGAAAGACGCCCCTCAACCGCTCACACGGAAAAAACACCTACGGCTCCCACAGAGTGGACCATAAGGTCGAAGTTAGGAAACAAACCTGGGCGCTCAGACACCCACAGGGGGAGGTCTCATACACAAATTCTCACTGCATGCACTCTCACTCACTCACACTCGCTCGCTCACTCGTTTGCTCACTCACTCACTCGGACACTTGCTCACTCGCTCACTCGTTCAGTCATTCACGCAGTCCCTCCCCAGCGGGACATGGGACTGATTCTGACAGACAGGTCACAAACACAGAAAGTGAAGAGACGGAGGGGAAAGTGGCTTACCTGTCGATGATCACAGGGTCTGAAGGAGTCTCGTTCCTGTTCCCGCAGCTCTTCTTGTCACAACACCGGCTGGAGACAAACAGGGAGCATGCGTTTCAGATCAAAACAAGGCTGCTGATTGTACAAAACACTGCACAGATAACTATATCGCACAGATAACTATATCGAAGAAAAATGGTCTTCCCTTTGGACTAACAAGGACTGATATGATATGTCTTCCTGTACACGTGATTTACTATTTCACTGATCCTGAGGGGTGATTTAAAATGGAAAACCAACATGTTGTGGTGTTTGCCTCGGTGTTGAAGGAGGGGGAGGCAGGAGACAGGGGAGTCACTTTTCACAGCTTCAGCTTTTGTTTACCTCTAATTGCCAAGCTGCTATTTCTGGGGGAGATGCAAGATGCCACCCTCAACCAATATTTCTGCAGGGCATTTATCAATTATGGCCTCAAAAGCACTAATCTATCCCCACCACATGTTTCCATCATCTCCCTAAACCTATACCTTCAGTTGTTCAAACAGGGCTTTCAATTGAAACGGAATGTAAAACATGAATAAACCACTGTAGCTTTCATACAAATGTTTAACATATAGCTAGCTACATGCATAGCTTCATGTAGAAATGCTATTGATTGATGCTGTCTGGTGAGGAGATGAAAACAAATCCTTTAAGCAAACCTACTATGATTTTCAGAGGCCATTCCTCATTCAAATAAAGTATAAAAGACTTTCGATTCTATTTAGAAACACTTACAGGTATCACTTTTGGACATTAGAGTAAATGATTTGCTTGATGGCAGTTTTCCCTGAGGAAATGCATTGGAATACTAGGATGAAGTTACATTCCTTGCCTTATTTGCTGATGATAGGCAACATTGTTGAAGTAGACTAAATGCACTTCGGTGGCAACAACAACAAAAAATTCGGATGCACAAGCTTGTTATACTACGTGTCACAAATAAGTGGTTGATGCATTTAGACACAGAACGTGAGGGATAAATTATTCCATTGCATAAGGCAATTCATCCTTATTTATTATGCTGTGCTTGCTCTTGATTCAACCAACAACTTGAACAATGCTAGGGTGTAACAAAGAAAAGGTTAACCGACAGTATCCGAATTCAATTCTCACAAAGCTCACGCTGAGCTGAACAATAACAACAAAAGACGTTTTTCCTTTTAGTATCAATGACACCGCTGAATAGCTGCGCAACATGAGAGGTTGAGATGTACGTGGTTAAAGACGCTAATAGGGTAGCTGATCATTGGTGACAGGTGGGATTAACCGAGACCGGATTCTAAAACAGTAACAGGCATCAAACTTCAACAGACTTCATAGACCCAGCCCTGACCCTAAAACCTTTCCAAGGTGCTTGTGAGTGTACATTGGGATTAAGTAGCAATGTGTAAAATGGTCTCTCTCGTGCATACTGCTAAACTTTTTCCAAATGTAAAATTCATATAGCTAGAGTCACATTCATACCATTGCAAAAGCCCATGTGCGCATAGTTGGACATTCAAGTGTTCGAGATCCTTAAGAGATTTCGAGGCCTGTACCCGATCGAATTTGGATTGAACGTGACCCCAATGCAAGAGATGAGAAAATTAGGAAACATCCTTCTCAGCAGAATTAAGGTTAACCGTATGAGTGTTATTGGGAAAATCGCTTACCTGCACATGATTTCATGCGTGAGAAGAACTCTGCACATTTCGGGATTCTTGTCTTGACCCTCATAAATAATGGCCTGAGAGAATGATAAAGAAATACTTGTCGGTTACAACAAATGAAGACAGGGACTGCTAGCACCCAACTATTGAAAACGACTGAACTTGCATCCATATTTGTAACGTAGGCTAATTATTAATAATATTATTTAGCTAATTCAAACTCATTTGAAATATATTTGAAAATGTGTTTGTCAGGTAGGCTAAGATACATTGTTATTTCCGGTGATGAATTATAGGCCTTATAACGGCCCACAAAATAAAAGTATCATACTAATAACTGTCATCATTAGAAGCCTAATAACATATTGTCTTTAAAAAGTAGCCTAATATTGAATAGATTTTAAGAGATAAAATGTTTACATGTACAAACATTTTTTTTATGATTTTGTATAGGCCTGAAGGCTAGAGATTTCAATAAAGAGTGATCCAATAAGAAGTGTCATCAATATGCTTATAATCTGTGGATATTTGGGGGAAAGTGTTAATGGGCAATCTGTTGTTTATTTTGAGCTGCTAACAATGATCTTTCTGTGGATAAAAAGCGGTGTCTGGCGGTACGGTTGAGTAATTTTTGAGCATTGGCTGAAACAGATGGTGTGGAGCTATCAGTTCTGCCGCTCTCTCTCCCTCGATCCCTCCTCCTTCTCTCTATTCTAAGGAGCGAGAGAGACACTTTGCTCCCTTTTAGTGAGCATACAACGCAATAACAGACGTAGCCTACACAGGCATTGTACAATAGAAGCACTTCTCTATGAAAGTATAGATGTAACAAAACTTCTGTGCTTTTATAAAGTGCTATGTTGGCTTAGGGGGGGACTTTGACTGATCACTCATATTTAAACATTTAACCGTAAAATAAAATAAATAGCATTAAATTAACCTGTACATTACGTTGTTTTTGTTTGTTACGCACCGGACTAGTATCTGTATTGGTTGGATTTATGTCACTGTTTGCAGCTGCAGAAACAGAAATCCATAAACTGCTTGTTCTGCGTCATTGACTCACATCATTCGCAGAGGAATTTTCCTTGTGAGTAGTGGAGGCTTTCACGGCTCTATTCAAATGTATCAGCTAGTAAATTATAGATGATAACACACATTTAAAAATAAGTAATAATAATTTATATATATATATATTCAAAGAAAGTCAATTGTAATTCACGTAGTGAATAGTCTCTGCTTGGGGATTAATTTACTAAATTTACTAAATTACTAAATTACAAATATAGCCTATATTAAACCTGTATGCTTCTATTTTAAGATAGGTACGCTAGGCTAAGAAGCCACTGAAAAATCTCAATGTACGTGAATCAACCTTTTAAATCAAACAAATGATATCAGTTCATTAAAAAGCCTACATGCAATCTAAAAACAAGTGTTGATGAAACATCAATTAGCCTTTATTGCCCTAAAATTAATACAATTTGAAATGTAAAAAAATTACTATATATATAGCCTAGTTTGTATATTTGAGATGGAAAAGTATACGCTAACTTTAGCCTATATATAAAATTACTTTGACGAGATTCAAATGTAGGGTAGTGGTATACTGTATATTCTTGTTACACAGGTAATGTGATTATATTTGAGACATTGTAAACACATCTCAAAAACACATTCTATACCCTAAAGCTCATGGTTTGCATGGGTTGTGAAGAGTGCAGGTGGAAGAACCACTGTCTCCAGTGGGTAAGAGGTACTTTATGAATACAAGAGTAACCTTACCTGCTTCGTCATGGAATCGATTAACCGTATGTAAAGATCCTGTTCTGTTCTGACGCCTAAGGTGCAAAAATAAGCATTGTTAGGACTAGCACATAAGCTTTAATTCAGTTTTTAACACTCTTTAAAATATGAATGCCATAATTTATATAAATCGTAATTTATATAAAATACCATACATGGGCTATCACACATCATAAATATTACAATTAGCCTACAGTATTATTTTGAATCTACAATTTAAAAAACATGTAATCGTCAAGCATTTCACTTACCATTGCTGTACAATAATTGTAGTTTATAATGTATCCCATTGTTAGTTTTTTCACTGTTAGGTTCCTGAAAATTGTCAGCAAATGAAAATTGTTTTAGTTATTATCTATCTGTCTGTATCTATCTGTCTGTAGCTATCTGTATCTGTCTGTCTATCTATCTTTCTATATTGCCCGTTATTCAGAAAGTAGGCTATAGGCTATAAAGGGGATAATAAGATATTGAGATAAAATGTGATTATCCGCGTTGACACCTAACAGACTGACAGCCATTTTAACTTGAATGAACTACTTTATTTTATATTCCTGCTATATTTTTTAATATCATGAAATTACTCAGGAGATGTTCTAAAACATGTAGCTTACTTTATCTTTCTCCACAAAGTCCACATAGGCTGTCCGTTCGATCTCCACTGGTTGACCCTGTCTGTCATACAGCGCCAAGACGAAATGGAAAAAATTTGATTTTCTGAGGTTGGAAGGCGGCTGCTTTTCATAATGTGCCCGTGCCAAGCCAACACCGCTGCGGGGAAAAGACAAGAAACCATCTCGGTTAAGTATCAGGCACGGGGGAAAGATGATGAGAGCTGATGAAAACACTGGAGATGCAGTAGCACGTTTGAGTACGGGAGATTTCTTGATTTGTCACAATAAGGGTAATCTGATGTAATGAAAGAGGGGAAAGCCAAAGGGGGGCATTGGGAGAGCGTAATTGATACAGAGTATTGAGGGGATTGAGGGTCGATATGAGGAATGCGTGAGAAAATCAGATGATTTGGCATGCGTACCTTTGGGCGGCTGTGTTCGCATCCACCACCCCAGCTGTGTGCATCCATGAGCGGACTGGATTCAGTCCACCCAGCGGTTCCTCCTTCATCGTTGTCCCACCCCGCGGTATAGTTTCCTGAATCCCAAACATTTAGAACAATTTACGTGTAAAAAGCCTCATGCGAAATCTGCCGAATAAGCGTCCAAACGTGTTATCCTTCAGGGTTTAGAGGATAAGTATTAAGAGCCGTATCAGACTTGCGAGGGAAAACCCGGTCCACAGGTCTTGCCTCCCTCTTCAGTCCGTCCTGGGTTGAAACGATGTGAACAATTCTCAAAGTGCTGTACTTAGTAAGAGTGGTATCCACAGACTGGAAAAGTGAATTGTTCAATCGACAAGGTTTTTTTGTAGCTATTGTTCCTTTTTGGTTTTCCTATTCACAGAAAAATCGATGGTTGTTGTTTGTGTTTGGGTGATGCTCTCAAAGTGGCAATATCCCCGAAGCACCGCATCCAAAACCTTTAGGACACAGTTGAATAAACCACTCCTGAAAAGGTGCTGCTTCTCCACAAGACAAACACAGGCAAAGGCTGATCACCGTAGAGGTGTTCCTAGTACACAGGAGAGGTGGATAAGGGGCCTTTCGCGTCGTGCAGGATGGATGGGAACATGCAAAACTAAGCCCTCTTTCCCCGAGGACTGAAATCTTTCCCGAGAGCCAAAACTCTAAACCCACGGGAGAGGCTCTGTCAGAATATGACGCTCAAGGGGCGTAGCTTTTACCATATATGGTGGGCTGACGGTTCCTGTCAAGCAGTGGCACTCGACTATACGAGAACAGCCCTATAGAAGCAATCTGAGAACATTCGCTCCACTTTCCTCTTGCAATGTGGTGAGTTGATTTTTTTTATGATATGAAAATTCAACGAGGTGTAACCATCATTCAAAACCCGATCACAATTAAACAGAATTCAATCATTGTCATATTTAACATTTTATATGAATATTGTGAACGCACTTTTCAGTGTTCCAATAAGCTTCAATTATTGAAAAGAATCAGACCTTGAGAAATGTAAGTTATTTAAATTTGAGCGTTGATAAAGAATTGCTCTTTCACAAGACTTTCTAACGAAACAGTTATAATAGGTCTGTAACTGCATATTGCCTAAATCTGATTTATTTTTCATAAACAGTTGAAAAGCAGCCTATGGCCCACTACAATAATTAGGCTATATACATGTCTGTATAGTTGTAGCCTGTTGAAATCGAAAAACAACAATCCAAACAGCATGTTGAGTAAAATAAATGTGTACAGTAGTCGGTGTTCTGATATTAAAGTCAATGCAGCTGTAGAATCGTTGGGCCAAAGCTGAGTACAGTAGCCTGTTTTTTCACTCACTGAAACCACTCTTTCTTGTAACAATTGGCCACAACCGTATTTAGGGATTTAATTACGATACACTCTGCATGATAATGCAGTGGACTATCAATCATTCACGGGTTCAATTCCTTTACATTTGGCTGAGCGTATTTCCTGACCTTTGTAGTTATTGGATTTGCACAGGTATAATGACAGAAACAAACACATTTGCATTATGTACTCTGTGTTAATAAAGAAGTCGCTCTGCTTTAATTTTCTAGGATAACTAAAGTACTGTCGGCCGTGTTTGACCATGTCAGTCCCGAGAGATTCCATGCGCCTCATTGGGGGGGATAGAGGGATGATGTGTGTGTGTTTCTGTGTGAGTGGAGGGGGGAGAGAGAGACAGAGAAAGAGAGGAAGAGAGAGAGAGAGAGAGAGAGAGAGAGAGAGAGAGAGAGAGGAAGAGAGAGAGCAATATATCTAGCTGGTGTGAGGGTTAATAGCTACTGCCAAAGATAAGTGAATTATAATCTGTTGCTTTCACCTTTTGATAAAATCTATTTCCACGTCACATGGTGATAATAAGTGCATGGTGTTTGATATTTTTGGGGACAACTTCAATTTCAATAGGATGTCAATCCAAACATAAAAATTGTTATTTAAGGTGTAACACATTAAATAAACCAAGAACCAAAATTGAGAAAATGTGGCTGTGAAATTGGCACTGCCAACCCATCTTTCAATACAATTTATACCGTGGTTTTTGCACATGGCTCCAAGTCGTTTATTATAACTTAACCCCTGATTACACGCACCAAGGCGATTTAAATCTGATTATCAAATTAGGAGACTTTGAGACAAATCCTCTTAGTTCTGATACTGTTGACTGGAGAGGGAAAATGGATCTCCACACCCGTCACGTAGGTAACGATGCTATCCTGAAAGGGAGTTTAAACCGTATTTGACAACAAATGCAGCTGTCCCGCTATTTCAGAAGATATTAGAGGAAAATGAATGCAAATCTGTGTGCAGGAGCCATCTGGACGTGGAGAGAGGGAGTCAGCTGCTCCTCACAGAGGCGCGGAGCCTGAATCCGTTTCGGCTCATTCTGCGGGATCATCTGCGTGGTGGGCTTTACACCGTGGAAAATGCGCTCTCATCATTAGGTGAACGTAAGCATCACACGTTCAAAATAAAATAAATATTTAAATCACTTAGCGTACTTTCTGTGGCCAAGTATAGCCTAAATATATGTTTATGACATGGTGTGGGCTTCTATATCTCATGTTTTCACTTTATCTTCATACAGCTTTAAAGAAAAATAATTTAGAGGAACATTTTAAGAGACATTATAGGCTATTCAAGGTAAGTGGCAACACGATTCCTGATATAAGAGCACCATTTTTTCATTCATACAGACACAATATTAGGCCAGTTTATAAAAGCGTATTGTTTTGTCTTATTCAGTGGCGCTCACAGTGAATGAACACCCCAAGCCATATAGGCTACAAACCAAACTTTTTTGAATCATTCACGGTGATCAATAAAAATGTGCACCATGACTTCCAAGACCTCCCGTCTTGAAGGAACCAACCTACTCCGTATTGAGAGTGACGTCTTCTTTTTGTGTGAATTCACGGGGCGAGGCCCTCATGATCTCTATAAATTTGCATGTAAATGGCGACATCAGCCTATGCGCGTGCCACGGGCCAGCGGGCCTCCCAGATGTCAAGGCAAAGTCAATCAGAGGGCTGCTGGACAGCTGCCCATATGTAGGCTTACTTTAGGACATTTTCTTTATTTGAACCTGTTTCGATTGATTATCAAAAATAAACCACATTCATAATTTGTTCTAAGAAGTGAAAATAATCGTGAGGTTCGACACTGAATGATAAAAAGGATGACATAGCCTATTTGTTGCATAAAAGTAAAATGTTTGGGCAATATTCTCACTAATTAGGACTAGGTCAATCAATTTGATTGGGTTACCTTTGTCCATCAAGTGCTTTTAGGTCAGACTTCATATTTATTCAAGCCTTTACCGAGGCCTAATGGTATAGGAGCCAAGGGGAAATATTGTGAGAGAAATTGGCGTTGCATATTATAAAAAAAAATAATGGGCTAGAATAATATGGCTTTAAGTTTATAAATAATCAACCACCTAATACCGATAACCAAAACAAATAACACCTTAAACAACCTTTGAAAATTCGACTAGCCAACCTTAATACAATTACTAAGACTTTCACACAAGTCTATCTCCCAAAAAATAATGCAAAGAATGTTAAAATAGCCAAAAATAAACAAGTATATTGAGGAAATGTACACTGGGTCTACCCGAGTTTACGGTACTGCCCTCAATTTTAACTTCCGAATTGGTTGATAGACAGCGCCCCTCATTGGTTACAGTGATCATTATGTTGATTTAGGCCAGCTGGTCACCTCTGCTATAGCCTATAGCCTACAATTAATCGAATTTCATTTTTTATTATTCATAAAAAACAGCACAGAGTTGTAACATGTATTCTAAATACCACTATACCTTTTAATTCAATGTACAAAACAATGTTCTGTTTTGAAGAATGCGCGATTTTATGGGGATGTTTGCTTTAGTCTCGTTGATTGTGTTGCTTAAAGATGTAAAAAGATAACGCTACATGGCAAGTCTGGTCTATCTATTGCCTTCTGCCACCATAGCCTGTTTTCCATAAAATATTTAAAGTTCGTTTTAAGTTAAAAGTTGCAAAAAAATAAAAATAAACATGTTTACGTAATCATTATCATAATAGTGATGATGGAAAACATTTTTTTTTGGCCTATTAATCATTATTACAGTGATAAAATATATTGAGTATGAAAGTGAAATACTTCTGTAGGCCTAGACTAATATTGTGACATTTCCCTGCATTACTGTGACATCACATTTTCGTGAACTTCAGTCAGAGAGTGGTCTCATTAATTGTGTGCAGTGGTGAGTTCTGTCAAGGGCATTGCCCGCTCGCACAATTTGCATTTCCATTCTGCTGAGGAAATGATGAGAGAGTTTCTGCGCGGTTTAGAGCCTCGCGGCGCAGTCTGCGGGCGAATTACATTTAAAGAAGGCGAGAGAAATTAAATAAGAAACCGAGACCACTTCAGGGCTATTAACATCTAAAACATCCCCTGGAAATTTAGTCCAAAATACATATGACCATATACCTCTAGGTATCGTCGTTTCATAGCATGTCTTCTTAATGTCCATCACAGTTTGAAGGCCAAAGTAAGTAGGCCTGTCATGTTGATGGCCAGTTTTGCTGTTTAAATAGTGTTTTATTCTCAATTTAAACACACATCAGCAACATCAAATGAAAGTTTATATAAACGTTGACATCTTCAGAACAAAACACATGTTGAATTAAGACTTATGCGCTCGTGCTTTCATTCAGATGGTGTTTTCAATGTAGAAATTATGTAGAAAACGTTCCCTGTCTCATTGAACTCATTGAATAAGCTGGAACTGACCCATGGTGGTATTGCCCCACCTACAGGAGTCAAAGAAATGTTCACGTATTTTCCCAATCTATCTTAATAGTTTGTCCATATTTGATTGTCTCAATCATTAATGGAATCAATCAAATGTTTGATCTATTCATACCTCTCACTTGTTTCCATTGTTTGCGTTTAATTTACTTTAATTGACCTGTTCAATAGTATGATGACCTGTTGTTAAAGTCTGTACTTGAGGTAGCTGGGAATTTTGGGGGGATATATTTAGTGATGTTTGCTTTTCTGCATGGGTGTATTTCTCACTTTCCTCATTCGAATCATTTATGTCAGGTATGCCAAAATAAAGCTTGATAAATAAACTATAGGTTGTAGTTGACTCTATCACACATTCTACTGTCCCGAAATAGTAGGAAGGCAGGACATAGTACGACTACATCACATTTGACATCCACAACAATTGAACTAATAATATTCCACAGCCAGAAGCTGTAAAAACTGCATGTGGGTTTCAATCAAGGTTGATGGTGATGTCAGCTGAAACAGGACAGCAATAGTTCACATTAATCTGAGTATTCCTTAGCAGTTGAATGCTACCAGCAAGGGACCCTTCTGCTCAAACAAAGAGGTGGAAAAGAGCAAGTAAATTCATTAAAAAAATTAGCCAGATTCTGCATTTTCTTTTCATCTACACTTAAGAGCCCTGTCCTTCTTTTCCAACCTCTCGATTTCCCCCCTCTTTGCCATTGGACGTTGTGCAAATGGCATAATGCAAGTCTTTGTTCTACAGAGTGAAGCCACATGAATAGCTGTCCTGAGCACACACAAAAACACACCGACAAACTGATCATCTTAAAAAAGCAACGCCCTGGCACTCTCTTGGCCTACTTTCCACGGCAGCGCTGGGACGTGGGAAGAGAAACAGAATTCAGGAGAGGATGCTCCACCCGCTCACTGGGAAGCACTCACAGTACTGAGTGAGCGTGATGTACATAAACGCAGTCGATGCATTGTCAACCTTAAACCATATTTGCCCCAGATAAGTAGTCCCTGTGCTATAGGCGATTCTCAATGACTTTGCTGTGAAAATCCTGTGAAGATTATGCCATGAAGCGATGAGGGGAGAACTCCAATATGGGATTCCATCTTCAATTCCTTTTGGATTTGATAGTATTATGACATATAGCTCACCATCTGCTGGGCACTTTGATTCTATCTTAATGTCTGGCCAGACAAGTCAGACATATCTATGACTAAAAACCAAGACATGGTTAAAAGTGTACTAATAAATAACCAGTGCTTAATTTTTTAAGTTTTAACTTGACATCCTATAATGTTTTAATAATCACAAAGATCTATATCACACCACATTATATATTGTTTACGTGTAATAAAGTAACCACTCGTATGACTGTGCCTAAACAGACTCTTCCAAGCTCTGCTGCTAATCTAGGGCTTCTATGAACACCGCCTAACCAAATGTCGACATCTGTGAGGGTGTGCATAAGGAAAAGCCCCTCAGAGAAACAGGGGATCATAATCTTAGTTCCTCTCACCTACAGATGGCCCATGGGGGCATAAAAGGAAGATGAAGAAATCCTATGTAAACATGCCAAACCACATTTTCTGGAGAACTGCAACATGAAGGCAAAAGGGCATCCACGTGCATCTCAAATGTCAACCCTGAACTTTGTCAGAGACCCAGGATGTAAACATTTAAGGTATTAATGCATGGGACACTCCTTTTACATGAGACGCTACTGTATGTGTATGACTTATTCAACAGAAACAGAGCTTTACTTACAGCATGAAAGTGCAGTGTCAAGCACCATGTAGGCCCACTTATATACCGTTTCAATGAAAATGTAGAGAAACACTGGAGAAACACATATGGTCTGAACATTTGTTCCATGGTGTCGTTTTTGTAAGTAATATTAAACAGATGTACTTGGTCATGAAGGTTTCACTCATAGAACATTTCAAATGGCTATTGTTGAAACAGATAGTGTTAATCTCCTCGTATACCTTCTCTCCAATTACTCTTGCAACTGGTCTTGACAGTTGTGTACATAGTGTAGTTTTCATTACTACCTTTTAAAGGGGAAGGGCAATGCCTCCCACATGAATAAAAAAGGTAAAACTGGAGTATTGTCCTGACATCGACCTTCATTTAATCTAGTGGAATGAATATACACAGTGACGGTTAAGGTAAAACATGGATACAATTACTATTTATCTAACTATTTTAGAACTGAGCAAATATTCAGCACTTCTCTCCCATCACTTTAATTCATCAGAAAAACTGGTTTTATAAAATATTTTAAACATCAGCGACATATAATGTCCATGCCCATACAACTTATCAGAGAGGGAGGCAAATGTATTCGTATATATATGAATTTCTTGGTTTAGAGTAGAAAGGAAAATTACGTCGATCTAGGTAACAACAAGCAAGAAAAGGAAACAGTATCATCACAGAGATCATAAAATGGTGTCGTGAGTAGTCCTTTGTCCCGTGCCATAGGAGAGTTCTGTTGCTAAAGGGAAGGACAAAAGCACAAGGCGCCACGGGTATAAGGTTCCCCTGAGCAACAATGCTGGAAGTTTCAACTTGCAGCACATGGGTGTAACTTTAACTGGAATACTGTGGATCAAAGACTCACAAACAAAGTGGGTGGAAATGCTCGAGGAGTGTCCATGTTCAGGTAAAGTACAGCTTCACCAGAGAGAGAGAGGAGAGAGAGAGAGAGAAAGAGAGAGAGAGAGAGAGAGAGAGAGAGAGAGAGAGAGAGGGAGAGAGAGAGAGAGAGAGAGCCCATTTGTGAAATAAAGATAAAGCAATTGTAGATAATTGCTGAGAGGCCTTTAATCATCTTTGATAGGCTTGCTACAACTAACCACGTAAACACAGTCCATTTATTATTTTGAAGCTATACGTATTGATGAAAAGGTGGACAAGGAAGATGAACACACTATTTCAAGTGCAACAGTAAGCAACTACCAGTTAGACAACATGCCAATCTAGGAGGAAAATCAAAAAGCACAATGAAACACACTTTTCATCAGTCATGTTGTCCCATGAAGCAAATTAAAATGAGGTTTTAAAGTCATCCTGTTTTAGTTCATAACAGCCTCACAAAAACGAAACACGCAATCTTGACAGGGCTCAAAGCAACTCATCCGATCAGCGCAGTTCAATGCGGACGTGTAACCTTTACTCTGCAGGTGAACCTGCATACTCTGTACAAGAGTTAGAAAAGGTCCCTATGGTACACTGCTTCTCTGACATGGATTTGAAGACTTGCTACTTTATTAGCTGCTAAGCCCTTTATACTTGTCCTATATTGTGGCAGCTTACAGTGTGTTACGAGCCGATGCTTCATTGTCGGGGAGTGTTATTAGAGAAACAGTCTTGGTGAACTCCACTGTTCCCCCTGAGGAAAGCCAGACTGTTTGAAGACAAGATACAAGTGCAATTTAACCCACCTTATCATTACAGCAAGGTTTGTGCTCTCTCTTCCGTCCAATATATTTCTTGAGAGGTACAATTGATGACACAGGTGTCAGGTCAGGAAGTGTTATAAATGTATAATATCATCATGTTGCTTAAAATGTTATTTTACAGTTGAACACCAAGCACTTGCTATGACATAAGCAAAGGGTATATGGATGCTACTACCCTGGCCAGTTGGAGAATAACGAATATTATACGTATTGGCTCATTTGTATGTCACATATACATTTTTGTAAAAGGTAAAGACAATGAAAGCAGTGCATACCATTTCATTTCCTTCACACAAATATGAACGATTGTAAATAATAAGTGACATAGTGCCATCTAGTGTTGCAAATATATAATACTGATAATTTGCAAATAGAAGAATGACATCTTCTGCGATGAGTAAATCATAGACAAAAGTGTCACCCTCATTGAGATTTGTAGAATTGTACTTAACTGAGGATAAGCAGTCATAGACATTCCATCTAGCTAGCTTCTGAAATGTAAATGATGACCATAGTCTGGGCACAGGCGAGTATCATGTATGCGAGGATCATGCAAACAAACAAAACATGTTTTTAGGTCTCACGGAGCTCCTGAGACCCGGAAGGTTCTTCCTTGAGGATTGTGAGTATGCAGTGAGAGGAGTTTTGAGGGGTATGCATGTAGATTTTCTCCACTATCAGTGTTAATTTACCAAGCAGGGCATGGCCCTAATCCTCGGGCCTTGTATTTCTCTCCCTCTGAGAGTAGAGAGAGTCCAGCAGCAACAATAGAGAAATAATAAGATAGCACAGAAGCCAAACAAGAGTGGGTCCTGAATAATTGATAGTGTTTGTCTTTGCTGTTGTGTGTGCAAAGACTGAGGGACTGGACAGGGCTCATGCCCCAGAGCAGCACAGAAAGGTCCAGTGTGCAGACTGACCGGGAGGGAGGGAGATGGGGGGGAGGGGGGGAGTGTGTGTCGGGGAGGTGTGGGTGTGTGTGATGGCGATGGATTCTAAAGTGAAGTGTGAAAGGTTTGATTAACTTGTTTTTATGTTACTTTGGGTAACCCTCCCCTGATACATCACATTTTAATCTGTAAAATGCAACCTTCTGAATGGAGTAAACATGGTATTTATATCTGTCGGATATTTTTAATCAGGGTTTTGGGACCATAAGTCAATCAAAGCACACAGTGTCATTATCTCAATCAAAAGTGAAGTCACAGTGCATCTGTGCATGCAGTCATGTGATATAAAAAGAAACCAAAAAGTGTTGTTTTTTGTTGATGAGTGGGTTTGTTGTTTAGGCACTGTAATACATACTGTAGTAAGATGTATTCACAAAAAAAGCCAACTTATGTCAATACACCTTCATTTTAAGGGTCCCAGTAATGAGGTACATTTTCTTGGGAAAATGGCTGCTTCTCCGGAGGCGCCGTATCTACTGACTGTGGCTCTGATCCTGGATAAAACACAAGGTTCACCAATCAATCTACCCAGGTAGCCCACAGCCAGAGAAAGCAGCTGCACCACATGTTTGCCTTGCGTGATAGCGACAAGTTAACATACGGGCAGCACAGTAACCTTCCACAAGCAGCCCCTAGCTGTCTTATAATGAATTCCCAGTGGAGAGGGGAACTATCAGAGTCAGTGGTGTTACTGGAGGCTCGGAATAAAGGCAACACCTCATCTTACCTGGTGTAGCAACAGTACACACAGTTACACCAACCAAGACGTGGGCCACAAAGGCCCAATGCATACAACACTTGGAATTCCAAATGCTTACATTTGCAACAAATGATTTGCCACAAAATGTAATTGTTGTGTAAATCACAACCGGATATTTTAATTCAGAGTTCTAATCAAGAGTGCGTTCGCAAGTGTTTGATTAGGGTTATGCAGTATGCCACTTACAGATCAAGCCTTGTTTTGATTGATTTCTCCCATTCATTTTCGGAGTTTCAGAAGTAATGTCGTCACACCATATGAAATCATCCAAAATGATACCATAGCTAATACTGAACATTGGAATGTTATTTTGTTTATCAATTGTATTTACGTATCTTATTTTTAGAAAGTTGTGTACCGGTATTTGGTTCTGTGGATTTCAACACTTTTGCTCTTAACCTGACCTGTATCTAGAATATTTATTGGGTCTTAGGTTAATATTATGTTGTATGTTAGTAATAAGATAATGAGTGATTTCATGACCTTGGTTATGTATTCTTCTTTTGTTTCTCTCCCTAGTCATTTCAGTCCGTAAATGATATTTCTCCAAATGTCCACTAGATGTCACTCACACCTTTTCTAAACATCTTATATCTAGATACATACCTTATCTAGATATTTATCTAAATATAACATTTATCTAGATGGTATACAGGTATACTATCAATGAATCAGATCCATTGGGATAGCGTAAGGATAGAGTTTCTGAACAGCATATCAGATTAAGTGGATATATAAACACACTAAGGAAGGGGTTTATCTACTCTTGAAAGTAGTGGTGATCTGATATTGTGACTTGTCAAGCTGATAGCAGAGGGGTTGGGTAGAATAATGAGATACAGGGGTAGATGGATGGATGGATGGATGGATGGATTGATTGATGGATTGATGGATTGATGGATAGATGGATAGATGGATAGATGGATAGATGGATAGATGGATAGATGGATAGATGGATAGATGGATAGATGGATAGATGGATTGATGGATAGATGGATAGATGGATAGATGGATTGTTAATGCATGTAAAGTTAAATGAACATAATAACAACCGCTCACTCGCAATGAAATAAGGAGAGTGATGCTGGATGACTCGGGCTCAACTCCGAACCATGTGTAAATGACGTCATACGGTCACGCACTGTGCGCCATCTTGGAGAAAAAAATCACAGATAATTTCCGTGGTTTTGAGAATCTGAGGCCGACTACTCATCTGGATTGTGGATGTTACAAGCAATTTGGCCAACGCCAGCTAGTTGCATTGCAAGTGCACGCTGTGTACAGCAATAACCGCTAAATGAAGCAATGGCTGGTAAGGTAGTCACTTTTAGTCTGGGCTTTAACAGGGCATCACTACATGAGCTAGCTCGTGAGCTAGACAAGCTAGCTAACCAACGTTAGCCAGTAGCTGTGTCAGTCAGGTAGCTAGCAGTGTGGCCTGTCTGATATCAAGTTAAGACTGAATAAACCAATTGGAGATGTAATGGACAGTCGCTGGCTAGCAAACTACACAATATTGACGCCTCATTCATATGTTGCAGGGGTGGCAGGAGGAAATGATTTTCAGTGGTGTTTTTCTCAAGTGAAAGGGGCAATAGATGAAGATGTTGCAGAAGGTAAGTGGTCGTAACAGACAATTTTCGGTTCTAGGCCATAATGAGAACTATTTAGCAGGGGTAATTGTTTTGAAACGGTGTAGTTATTCTAGTGTGTAGTGTAATTATAAAACATTGCAGTCCTTGCATGTGCTAAGCTAGCAAGCTAATATGTGCTGTTCGCTGCTGTCAGATCAGATGTCTCGAATCACTAGCGAAGCTAGCAAGCATCTCTGATGTTTGATATCGGGAAAATATGTAAGATGCATGCATTTAAAGAAAAATATTTTGAATAATGTATGACCTTAGCAAGCCTGTTGTTAAATTTAATATTTTTTGCAAACACCCTGATCTAGCTCGTTAGCAGTGACGTCATCGCTCTGCGTCTGAATGTATGACAAGTGACGTCTCTTGTTCTCTATCCTCGTCTCTATCAATGACTGGTCTCTATGAAGTACATTCAGATTTGGGGATTATTTTCACCATCATATGCTTCTCTGCGTGTATAGGCTCCGGTGTATTTGTGTAATATGTTGTTTTATGTTGTCACAATGTATTTTACACATTTCAATGCATATAAGGAACATTACTGAAATCATTTTATTTCTTTCAGCTGATATTATCTCAACAGTTGAGTTTAATTATTCTGGGGAGCTGCTTGCAACTGGTGATAAGGGAGGCCGAGTGGTCATATTTCAACATGAAGAAGAGGTGAGCATTTAATTACAGGCTACATGTATGCAACATAGGGAAATGTAGGGCTAGCCAGCTCTTTATCTGTGTCATCATCCAGGCCAGCACATTTTCCTTCCATTCTCACAGACCACATGACCAGTGCTGTAACATGGCATATGTGGCCTTCGATGTTGAGAATGAGAAATATCAGCATATGTGTCTTGTGTTTTTTCAGTCGAAGAATCGACCACACCTGAGAGGGGAATATAATGTCTACAGCACTTTTCAGAGTCATGAACCTGAGTTTGACTATTTGAAAAGTTTAGAAATTGAGGAGAAAATTAACAAAATAAGATGGTTACCCCAACAAAACGCTGCTCACTTTCTACTCTCAACAAATGGTAAGAGTTTGGTTTTTGCTTTTGCTATTATAACTTGTGTTTTAACTGTAAAAAGGGAAATATGTTTACCAAAAGGCATTCCAATGTTTGTGCAGATAAAACAATCAAATTGTGGAAAATTAGTGAAAGAGACAAAAGGGCTGAAGGCTACAACCTAAAAGATGAAGATGGACGACTCAGAGATCCCTTTAGAATTACTTCACTGCGGGTATGCTTCTGTAGATGGCTTCTTATGTCTCAGCACATATTATAGATATTGTAAATACTGTAAAACCTCACACTGAAGCCTGTGCTGTCTAAAAGGAATGTGTGTCATACCCACAGGTACCCGTGATCATGCCAATGGACCTTATGGTAGAAGCAAGCCCAAGGAGGATCTTTGCAAATGCGCACACCTATCACATTAACTCAATTTCTGTAAATAGCGATCATGAAACGTACCTCTCCGCAGATGACCTAAGAATAAACCTGTGGCACATGGAGATCACAGACCGTAGTTTTAGTATCCTTTGTAAGAAAGTTATGGGTTCAATTCATATTGCTGGTGTTTTAGCTGATGTCTGTATTAATACACTAGTGTCCATTCAAGCAATGCTTGAGATGTATGATAGTGACTACATGGCTAGTTCATGGCTTGCCCTTAACAGCGTGTTCCCAGATATTGTAGATATCAAGCCGGCCAACATGGAGGAACTGACAGAAGTGATCACAGCTGCTGAGTGCCACCCTCACCAATGTAATGTATTTGTGTACAGCAGTAGCAAAGGCACCATCCGTCTCTGTGACATGCGAGCTGCAGCACTCTGTGACAGGCACACTAAGTGTGAGTATGGCTCTTAAGAGACGAAATGAGAAAATGCTATGCCAAAGTTCGATTCTAGTTTCCACGTGGGAATTTATCAAATATATATTGATGGCTATTTCTTTTTTCCCCCAGTCTTTGAGGAGCCTGAGGACCCAAGCAGCAGGTCATTTTTCTCAGAAATCATTTCCTCCATCTCAGATGTGAAGTTTAGTCACAGCGGGCGCTATATGATGACACGTGACTACCTCTCAGTCAAAGTGTGGGACCTCAACATGGAGAATAGGCCAGTGGAAACCTATCAGGTACTCTAATTGTATATTTTAGTCCATCTAAAGTCAACATACAGTATCATAGCCTTGGTGAAAAATGCTGCTTTCTGTCAATCAGTCATCAAATTCCCCAGGAATAGATTTAAGGTCAACAACGCCATTCAAGTAGTATGATTAACTGAAGAAGTAAATATTTAAGTAATAAGTAAATCATTCATTTATTCTGTTCCAGGTCCATGAATACCTTCGCAGCAAACTGTGCTCATTGTATGAAAATGACTGCATATTTGACAAATTTGAGTGCTGCTGGAATGGCAGCGACAGGTATGCCCCAGTAGTTTTCTCACCGTTTTGTCTTTTAGCAGAACTGCATTGTCGTACTTGTCCGTCATTGTGACCCTTCAGTCATTGGACCCCCCCCACGTGTTGTGACAACTGTACCTCATACAAAAATAAAGTGAAGGATTTTATTTTAACCATTGCGCTGTCTCACACCCCCCTGAGCGCAAATGTTCAAAGAAAATGCTTTTTATTTGTTTTTGTATTGAGTAAAATTGTTGCAGCAAAATGATGGGTCGTTGTGAACCTTCGGGTCATTGTGACCGAAGGCAGCACTAGGGTTAAGCATTTTGATTAGCCTGCCAAAATAAGTGGATGATACAAACATCCACAGCCTCAAATGTCTCTAACAAATGCCATCTCTCAAATGCCACGCCTCTCTCTCTCTCTCTCAGTGCCATCATGACCGGCTCCTATAACAACTTCTTCCGGATGTTCGACCGCAACACCAGGAGGGACATCACCCTGGAGGCGTCCCGTGAGAGCAGCAAACCCCGGGCCACCCTCAAATCACGCAAGGTGTCCACTGGTGGCAAGAGGAAGAAGGATGAGATCAGTGTGGACAGCTTAGACTTCAACAAGAAGATCCTCCACACAGCCTGGCACCCCAAAGATAATGTGATCGCCGTGGCGGCCACCAACAACCTGTACATTTTCCAGGACAAAATCAACTAAAAAGGAATTTGAGCGCGTGTTTCGATGACCAGGCTTTTACCGTTCTTGCGTTGTCAAGCCTACCTGTCTGTCTGTCTGTTCAAGAAGAAACAGCCTTGTTGTCCTGGTGAAGAATCTGAAAGCATTTGTCTCCTTTTGTTGCTGCAAGAGGTTGGATCAGTAGGCTTGTTTTATTTTGGGTCTGATGCTTGTTTTTCTGTCCTTGGTAACAAGCCAATGCAGACCCTCAGACCCAGAAAACAGACTTTGGTCAAAACAATGGAATGGCCCTCATAAGAGGTCAAACTCTGGAACGTTGGTGTTTGTCAACATTTTTGAGCCTCCGTTTCATCATTTAATGACTGAACTCGAAAGAGCCCTGGGAATGACGTCTTGTCAACATCATACCACCTTAAGACGACACTTTTTGACCTTCATGATACATGGATTGGTGTGCTGTAGGCCTACCTGTTAACATTCCCCAATGACCATGTATTCAGGTTGTCATCAATTTGGAAAACGGACTTTTCTCAACACCTTGCTATCCCTCATCCCTAATTGACACCATTCGACGTAGTAACATTATGTCACTAACTGTATCTACCCAAGAACACTTAAGGGTGTCATCCACCTAATAAAAGTAACAAAAACTCCAGATGTGTTTTCAAATTTAGAACTATGTATCACATCATGATGCTCTTTATTGCTTTGCATGTGTTTATGTTGTAGAAAGATGGAAACAATTATGTTCAGTCACGCCACTGTCTTTAAGCAGTTCTGAAGCAATCTTGGAAAATAAACTACTTAGGCTCAGAACCACTGTTGGGGAACGATCATGTGTCAAAACATCTATTGGTTGATTATTAAAGATGCAGGCTGAAATCTTGTCTGGAGATGGGCCACACAGGACAAAGGGAATCTGCAGCCTTAATACTATCAATGACAGCTACAAGTTATGACCCCTAAAGTTTTACAGACCTTATGTGCATTATTTTTAAATCCTGTTGTATAGATTTACAGTATGTCCTCATATTACTGCTGCTATTTGTGGCTGTCTTTTAAAATACCAGATATACTAGTTAAAAGGAGGATTATTGCACACCATACAGTTAAAATGATACCGAGTGCCTCCAAAACATGCAGAGTTTATGGTTCTTTATGTGAAGAGTAGGACATTAAGACAAGCCTCTTATATGTGCCCTTATTCGTTATTTGGAATGCCACTCCAATCGGAATTGCGTAGTGCAAATGTTGATATTTTTCCAGGTCAATGGAAAAATGACGGTTGACTATACAAGGAACATGTACTGATTATGTTATTAAAATGGAAACACAATGCTGTCTCTGTCCATTGATCCTCAATTTAGTGGCAATGTATTCACTTGTTTAATTATTTTGACCAAAGTTGAATAAAATCTAATTGTGTTCATTTGTGCTTGTCTGTGGCATTCATTCAATGATCGAGAACACAATCCTTAGCCAGTTGAGTGTATATCTGTTAAGGCAACATTTTATGTATCTCTGTCACTCGTTGAAGGTGCTTGCTCTAGTTAAATAAAAAACAACTACAATTTTATTTTCTATTTTTATTCTGTATTTTAAGGTTATTGACAAAAAGAAAATCCAACAATGATTGTCCAATTACTTTCAATTGTTTGAACCGTCACATTGCATTCCCTTTTAATATTTTCACTGTTAACAAAATGTAAGCCAAAAATTACAAACATAATCTACATTAATCTACATGATACTGTGTGAAAATTAGTGTAGGAATATATTTAAAAAGGAAATTCAACTAAACTACCATCAAAATAAACCAACTACTTAAGAATGTCACTATGATTTAATCATAACAGATATGAAAAATAATCAAGTGAAAGTCATAGCCAGTGAAAGTGACAGGCTGTGAAATGGCAGCACATTATTCTTTGAAAGGCATTTTTTGGGAGGGGAGGGGAGGGGAGGGGAGGGGAGGGGAGGGGAGGGGAGGGGAGGGGAGGGGAAAGCAGCAAATAGCCAATGCCTTGCTGATGATGACATGAAGCCATCAAAGCTAAAATAGCATGTCACGTGACCATATTGCCCTGATCTCGGACCTGTTCTCAGGCATGCTCAGCTGTATGAGTCACACCCAAGTGAAAGGTTACGTCACAACACTTCATCCTCAGTATGCGCTGTGTGTGGCAAGACGCCTCCCAAAGTAGATTCTAAGGAAAAGGAGAAACACAAAAATGACATACTGAAATAATACTGTAGCTATATCCTAATAATGAACATGACATACTGCCCTACAATGAGTTCAGCACATGCAATGCATGCCTCGCACAAACATCCCCATAGTTTGCCTGTGAATTCCTGGTGACCCATTCCTGACCCATTCCAGACCCATCCCGGTGTCTTACCCCAGGCCAACTGCCATTATGTGAGAGATGATCAAGGAGGGCAGGATAAGCTTCAGGAAGTCAGGTGACAGAACGCCACCCTTCTTCATGACACTAGTGTTCCTGATGCTGAGGTTTCCTGAGCGTCTACGGCGTTTCAGTTGTAACTGCCTGCAGAAGACACACAGAATATAAGGTCAGTTTAAAAGTGGTTTCCTCAGAACTTATCAAACTGGCCTAAAACTACAGTGGAGATTCCTAGCTACATACTTCGGTGGGTTGTTCTCAGGTCGACTTGACCAGTCCCAGATCCAATCAGCATTCTTCTTCATCAGGCTCTCTACTTCCTGTCTTCTCTCTTGGTAGTCTTCTTCAGACTAAAACAAGGACATTAGTGTCAAGGCTACGGTTGCCGATAGGTCAGCTAAGTCTGTTACATGAAGGCTGTAAGTACCTGGGAACTGTTTCCCTCAGAGCCTCTACACAGATGAAGTGGAGTCTGTGATCTCGGGGGACTGTAGAAAGTGAGAGAATGTTACATTCACGAGGGCATGGAAGGTCTATGTGTCATTGATTCTACACTAGCCGTTGGATGGTTGCAATGACATAGCATATACATTCAACGAAAGCAGTATGTCACACTTTAATTGGTTATCGGACCTGTTACACTGGGAGCTTCCTTTGGAGCTGCTTCTGCCTGACTCGTGCTGTGCGTCCAGCAGCAATTTCTCCAGGTCTACCTGCACACTGGAGATCTGCTCTCCGCTCCCAGTCCCCTGTGGACCCTGAGAGCTCGTGCCATAGTGAAGCTCTATCCAGGAACCTACAAATGCATTCACAGATACATGTCATGTATCTGTTTTACATTTAGACATGCCATACCATGTAGACAAATCGATACAGTTAGTTTTGAAGGCTTAGGTTAAACCACATGCCACAACACGTTTTGTGGCCTGGTTTGTTAGCTAGATTTTAGGAGATGTTCTTAACTAGCACCAGCTAGCTCTAGAACATCTCTAAACTCACCCTGTAAGCTCTCCTCAGTTGAACTATCCCTTTTAATCGACATTGAATCTTGTATTAACACAGAACGGAAAACTAATCCCACATAAAATGAATTCAAACTAATTTCAATAGACGACAAGTACAGTTGTGAACTTCAGTTCTCTCTTTTATGCTAGCTTGCTAGCTGGGCTCATCCTCAGCACAACAACACCGATGACGCAATTGTGTGTTTACGCTAAAATCTGATTGGCTTGTAGGCAGGGAGCTGTCGGATCAGGTGCGCACACCGCGTAGCCTCTGGGGCCGATCATATTGAACGCGTGTCTATGAACGCGGCTGCCTCAAAAACGACTTGTAAATTATTGTTATTTTTACAGCGGGTGAATCGCCTGTGGAACAGGGGTGTGTGCGCCGCCTGTGACATTGACACGGTGTGCTGAAACTTTTATGCGCGTCCAAAAAGCTATAGAAAAACGCAATTCACTTCTCAAGAGAGAAGCGCGCGATAAGCGCCGTATAGGAAACAATGGGTTTGCTAGCGCCGCGTTTCTAAAAACGCTTTCACATGACATATCCTAACATATCATTTTTTTAGGCATACGCTACATAGGCATAGCTATACATTTCAAATAGTTAAATTATGTTAAGGAATTAGGTTATCTGATTTCATTCCTGCATCCAAAATATCTGCATCTAAGACTTTCTAAACTTTGGTTGACCTGTCTGGAACGTTAGAAAAATAGTTTCTGAACAGCAGGTTTTGTTTTCGTCGACAGATGGCAACCATTCAGCATGTTATGTTCCGTTGACTTCCTCATGACTTTCTCTAACATGGCCCATCAGTGAAAGTCAATCTTTTTGTAGCCTACAGATAAGACCCAAATAAAAATCCTGCATTATAATTTTTTTGCAAATATCACATAATGCTCAACTATAACATCATTGATGCTAAGTCTAAATGTACAAAAAATCAATAACAGAGATGACTGGATGACGCACCATAGTTCCGACAGCAGATGGTGCTCCATTCATACCAGAAGTGTTTTCTTTCTCCCTTCCTCCCCGTAATATATAACTCTATGTTCCTCCCTCACACACATTTCACTCGTTTTTTTTCCCATTTACTTTTCCTCTCAGCTTCATTTGAAACTATTTTTCATTATTCAAAATAGACAAGCCCTTTGAACAGAAATATCTGCCAGAACCAATATCCTACTGAAATATTTATGAAATATTAGTAGCATATCCAGTAGGCGATAACATACAGAAACAAGAGGTTCTTATACGTAGCAAAGATAGCGTGTTTACCTATGCATCCAAATGTTATAGATTACAATACTGTAGGACAAACTATAGAGTTATTTAAAATAATGTAACCACCTATAGGACTAGGTTATATTTTTTCAAATTGTTGTGGAGCTGTACGATGTAAGCCTAACTGAACGACCGCTCAGGAACTGATTTTATTCCAATGAATATTTGCCTAAACATAGGACTAAAACCAATTCTGAAATGTTTTTGTTGTCCTTTCAGTTTCGGAACATTGTTGTTTACTATGGAGTTTACTGCATGCAGTGCAGTTTGAGTCAAATGAATGGCTTTGATATTCAGAAACTGTATGCTTGGATTAGCACCATTTGTCAATTCAGCTTTTTTCCCTTCAACTGCAAATGAGCCTGAAACAAACACTGACACCACAGACAGACTAATTAAGGGTTCCTACAGTCTTTAGGAAATTGAATTCCATTTTCTATCAGGAATAAGTTACACAAGGTCATATAAAATGCCAATGTAACACATATATATGGAGGATAATTAGATGAAGTTGATAGTGTTGAGATATCTTCCTTCTTGCAGAGTATATTTAGCTTCCTGCCATAATTCTCTGACCCTTATTTTCAACTCTCTGATACGACACAAACCTTTTTAAGGTAGAATGCACATATTAATAGAGCCAAAGCCATACTACACAGAACCATTTGAACCATCCACACAGCTAATAGACACAGCTAATAGAGGGTAAAGAAAGAAAGGTTTTTGTCGCACTGCACCACATCAACGGTTATGGGGGAATTCTCGAGCAAACTGACAAAAATGGATCACAGATTAACCAGAGTCCCTCGTGAGAACATATTGTAAGTAAGCACATGAGCATATAAACTAAACAAGTATGGCCTCACCAGTAGGTGACTTTTATGAAAGGTTACAGGGGATTAAAGGATTCGTTTAGGAAAGGCATGATGCTAACATTTTGAAATCTCTGGATATACTTAGGATACTTACTTTATGATGCGGTCATACATACAGGCACCCCACAGGGCTGTGTGCTCAGCCCTCTCCTGTTCTCCTTGTTCACACATGACTGTGCAGCAACACACAGTTGCAACCTCCTCGTTAAGTTTGCTGACGACACAACAATTGTGGTCCTCATTTCTGACAGTGAAGAGTCAGCCCACAGAGAGGAGGTTGATACCCTGACATCATGAAGTAAGGACAATAACCTCTCTTTCAATGTCAGCAAGACTAAGGAGATGAGTGTGGACTATAGGAGGCGGCAGGAGGTGGAGCATGCACCCCTACACATCAACGGATCCGAAGTGGAAAAGGTCTGCTGCTACAGGTTCCTTGGGGTGAACATCAGCAGTGACCTCACCTGGTCTGCTCACATGGACACGGTGTTCAAAGCGGCCCGGAAACACCTCTTCTTCCCGAGGAGAGTGAATAAGTTTGGCATGGACTCATTCCTCCTCACTAACTTCTACAGATGCACAATAGAGAGCATACTGACTGGTTGCATCACAGTGTGGTATGGGAACTGCAGGGGCCCGCAAGGTCCTACGCAGTGTGGTCCGGTCTGCTGAGTTCATCATTGGCAGGAAGCTCCCAGCCCTACAGGACACCTACCACATACGATGTCTCAGGAAAGCTGGCAGGATTCTGAGAGACTGTTACCACCTATCCTTCAGTCTTTTTACCTTGTTGCCTTCTGGCAAGCGATACGGAAGCATTTGGTCTCGCACACGCAGACTGGAGAATAGTTTCTTTCCAAGGGCACTCGCCACTTCTCACTAGCCACTTTACATACTGTCACTTTCAGCTACTGGTTATACTATTAGCAATATTGCACTAATTGTTACCCCACTTGTCTTTAGGTTAGTATAGGTCTGAGGTTACTATAGGTCCAAGGTTAGTATAGGTTATTATGTGTATTAGAGGTTATGTTGTTCTGTGCATCTGACAATAAAATACTTGAACTTGAACTGTAATAGTACATATACTATAATGGCAAATAAACAGTTTTATCTGGATATTGGAAGAGCTAGGTTGTTGTCGCATGAGTTACACGCACAGCCATTTCTGTATGACATGGTTGTCTCAAAGTTATAATTCAGATGGGTTGATGAATTATTGTTTACCCACAGGTGCTGAGGCATCAGTAGTTGTGGCTGCCAACCATCAAAACATGACAACCAGAGACCTCATGATGTAATATCCTGCTCACTACCCAGCTGGACAGAAAAACAGGACTGAGATGATGCTTCTCTCCATGGAAACAATATTCACCAAAGAGTTGAAAGCTAAATGTGCTGTGAAACAGCAATGTAGTTGTAATAAACTTCCAATCTTGTGTTTTACAACTACATCTCAGAAAACCAAATTCTGACCATGTAGGGTGGTGTATAAGTATGACTGGCCCTCCAGTGACATAGACAGACTCAATGATAAGATGTAGTCCCAACTACTTCTCAGACAAGGCTTGAGAGCCTTGCAGTAGATTCACAGTATGTCATCCAACCTCAGACAGAAACGACAACTCATCTACAACTGTGCCTACTGTGTGTGTGTTTGCCATGGTGCTGTATCTATTTCCCCTACTCTTTGTTGAAAATCTGCTTTATTTTATTTATGTGGTTGGAGTGATACTGAGGTTTCGCGGTTTGTGGAGGCATCTCTATTCATCCATTTCCAACACTGGTACAGATTATAGAAACAGATGTAATCATTCATGTTTATTGCTGTAGAGACCTTCAAGTGACTGGTGTAAGTGCAAATGAGAAACAAGTCTTAAAAATACATAAAAGCATAAATAAAACTCAGATAGAACTCAGATTATACTCAGATAACTCAGTTATCAGTCATCTCAATCCTTCATAATGCATGCACACGAAATGCTGATCCACCTAAATTTGCATGCACGTGTTCCCCTTGGCCTAGAACGATCTTAGTTCTAATGGCTTGGGAGTTGGGGTAGAGTTTTACCATGAATATGGAAAATATGTTAATGGAGACAATTAGACTCCATTTGAGAGGGGGTGTCTTTTGTTTAGGTGACAGGTCATGGAGAACTGTCTCTCTCTTACCCATCATAAAACATTAAATATTTAAGATGATGATAGGTGAACACATTGACATTCATAAAATACATTCTATGAGGCTTCGTCATCTGTACAACATTTTCAAAACGGCATTGTACATGAACTGTTTCCACAACTTTACTACTCCCACATTTAACTATGTTAAAGTAACTGTACTGAATGTTTTACCAAAAACCGACTCCTTTTGAGATTCTACTCTTTCTAATCACCAGTGGAACAAAGAAGATTAATTTGTTTAACATGACATCTCTTGAGCTAAACGCAGCGGTGAAAGAGTGAAGTATAAAGAGGGAGGTCAACACAGCAACACAGGTGGGGAGCGTCAGAAACAGAGAAACCATAGAGGAGTTGTTTACAGGAGATAGCTTGGTAATATACAGCATAAGGAGTGGTAATTGACAGCATACTGAGAGATAAATTGTAGTCTAGCAAAGCTGACTACTAAGGACAGTGATAAAGGGCAGCAATGATTGTGAGTGTGATCTGAGTTACAGTGTGTGTGTGTGTGTGTGTGTGTGTGTGTGTGTGTGTGTGTGTGTGCGTGTGTGTGTGTGTGTGTGTGTGTGTGTGTGTGTGTGTGTGTGTGTGTGTGTGTGTGTGTGTGTGTGTGTGTGTGTGTGTGTGTGAGTGCGTGTGGATGTGTGAAGGCTGATAATAATGGGAACTGGCTTCAGGAAAGGTGGATCGAGGCTACATGGACGAGAAGCAGAGTGGAGTAGAGCATGGCTGAAGAAATGGCCAGTCTGGAATTGAAGGCAATCAATAGTTTAGACAGGGCAAGCAGGGTAAGGAGAATTATAGTGACTGGGGGTGGGAGATTAGCCAGGGATGGGCTTGGTGTCAAAGTGGGATTTGCCACAGAGAAGGAAAGAATCGAGAGCTGTGACTGGATGCTACGTGAAAGGAAATGTCAGGCAGTGGAGAGCATCTCGTATTGATGCAATGAGCACAGAGAATGTCCTCCATTGTATTCCAAGAGCTTCTTCAAACGTTCCTTTCTCCAATTCTCTCTTCCATCTTGCTCTCGCTCACTCTCCTCCAAGCAATCTTTGCGGTCAGTAGTTCGGGCAATCCATTAGAGCATGTTTATACGTGTCGTTCCAAATGTACTTTAATGCACTAAGAATATAAACTGTCTCTTGAAATGGAAAATGGATATCATGAGTGCAATGATCTATGTGTATGTTCTTTTTAATCTCTAGTTTGGCCAAGAAAATCCACTTCTCAAATATTTTAAGATAAAAAAAGAAAGATGTCATTCTGTCTTATTATGCATGCCATAAATGGATTGTAGACTACTCGTCTTTTAAACGCACTTGATTGCCCCTCATAAAAACAACAACATTGATTTTCTTTTTATCCTTTATTAAATACACATTCTCCGTGCTTCCTCAGTTTCCCTGGGGACTGACGAGAACATGTTATGCATCGTTCTGATGAGCCTAGCTCAACAAACCAGAGGAATGTAATCATCCAAAACTAAGCTCATCCTCATTATTTTTACGCAGGCTCAAACAAAGTCATGTAGAGACGTCCCTCTAGGACCAATTTCAATGACTAAATAAACGAACAAGCCATAGAGACATTTGGCAACATTTAGGCCTATTCGTTACAAACACTAATTGTTCTAGACAATTCAGAATAGCACTTTTAGAGAGAGCATGGCGTGATTTTTATGTTTGAACACCGTGAAATGGACTCAAGGGCTTGTGTTCCCGTTAAGTCTCATGAATTAGTTCTGAAGGAAGCAATTTAGTAGCAATAGCATCTATTTATTGTATACTGCTGCTTAAATGTTTCAATGTTAACTCAGGAATGTTGCTTCTGGTAAAACTATACCCCAAAAAATATTTGCTGTCATTTTCTTTTTTCCACATCAACTGGGCCTCTGTGGACAGTGTGGGCTCTGAGTGCAGCCTCTGCCCCAGCTGTCTGGAGGCTGAGTCGTTCAAATAAATGACTGTCATCGACTGAATTAACAGTGACTGTTACACAGCACACCAGAGGGTTCTCCGGAACACTCGCATGGTGGTAGACTTAGGAAAGTGGCGATGGCTGACACGGTGAAAGCCGTGGGAACTACAACAAGAGGCATCTTATAAAGCATCGTTTTACAAGCCTATGTGTCACAACCATAAATTGCGACTCTGCTACAGGGACCTTTGGAGCTGCAAATAAATCACTGAAAAAGGTCCTGGCAGACAAAAAAGGGATGCGTGTGCTGAGGACAGTGACAGTACTTTCTTTGTAGCAATCACTAACTAGAATGGAGAAAAGGACTGAGATTCATCACTGATGGATGACAAAATTATATTATTCAAACAAATTGTGTATGGAAATTAGCTCTTCAATTGTAAAACAAAGCATACGTCAAAGTTTGCCCAAACCACTATTGTGAGATCACAGAAGATTGCTCTGCTCTCAGCTAAGTAACGGATGACTCACTCTGGAGTCAGAGTTGTATAAAATAGCACACTTTAATATGTACTGTACGTCCTCTTCCTCTAATTAAGATGAATCTTTTTTGCATTTTGCATAGCCTCATTGAAATAACTTTTAGAGGTATTTGTTATGTGTGGCTGCATGCTTAGCTGGTCATGCATGGTATTACATTATTTTATTATAATGATATCCATGTGTGTACTTGGATAAAAGAACACATCCAGCAGCTAAACATGATGCATACTAACGATTATTTCCATATACTCTGTGGAATAGGGTGTAGTGTTACTGCAAATTAGATCTTTGGAAGTGCTCAGCTGCACAGAATCCAACCAGGCAAAAGCAAAACTTTCAGGGGGCTGGCAGGAAGGTCAACCGCTGGGGCTGAGAATTTACATCGAATCTCTCCAGCTGGATGTGCATCTTTGAGCTACCACTCTCCCAGACGCCCACACCCACTTTCTTTCTCTTCCTCTCTCACTCTCTCTTTCTTTTACACACACAGTAACACACGCACAAATGCACTTTAGTTTGCTCTCGTACATCTCCCTCTGTCTCACACACGCTCGCACAGAGTACACAGATAAACACACTTAAAAGTACACACGAGTTACAAGAGATCGTCCATATCTTACTGATTCATGATTGGACAGGCAGGTCAAAGGAAGGTTGATAATGAATGAAAAGAAGGACATTTTATTTGTGGTGAAAGTTTAAATAGGATGAATTTTTCTCTGGTAAACGTTCACGTGTAAAATGAGTTATGGGAACGACCGGTTATGGCTCTGTTGTTTACTAAATGTGGTGAGTTAAATTTGTATTTAAGGACTGACATGGGCAAACCTAAATATGTGTACCACAGGAATGTCAAACAGACCCACAGAAGGTTTTCCATTGGAAACAGAGAGCTAAATACCCATGTTGAGGTGGTTATACTGTGATATCCCACAGTATAAACATCTCCACAAGGAGCAAGTACTGTACTTACATAATTCTGCTCATAAACAACCAATGATTTTAAGATTGAGTTTGATCAGAAATATACATGAGAGAGAGAACATGTTAGAATAGATCAAAAACACCCTCCAAATAGATTGGTTTACATGTTTGGAAGTTTAAATTTGCTATAGGATGGAACTTAAGATATAAATACCACCCAAAAATATACATACTGAAAAAAAATCTAAAAATGGTTATCACAGATTTAGTATTGTAATACTGGAGTTTAATATTGCAACATGATTACATGTGCCTAATAATATTTGGCTCTAGGTATGTTTCTAGTGTGACTTTAGGGAGGGATTTAATGACATCCTCAACCAAAGCATTATCATAGCAGCTGAATTGTATTTCATATTGTTGTACCAGCCACAACCTTGTGGGCACAATTTCCCTTTCATTTGATTTTCATGTTCTCATTGGTATTTGAGAGCGATGGGGCTTTTGAAGGCAATGCAATTTGTTTTGATCAGGAATTGCATCACCCACTTGTGTATAGAGACAATTAGAACCGCAGGGTATTATCTCTCACATTGCATTTGCCTGGTAACAGTTTGATGTAGCCTAAAGTGCTTAGTGTATGGTATGTCATATGTTCTAGTTCTGTCGATAACAATAACGTAATCAGTTTAATCAAGGCATTTAAAACATGTAAAAAAAGTGGTGGAGGTAGTGGATAAAGGACCCCAAAATGAGTTATTTATTCATTTGGATACAATATGGCATTCATTTCTGGAATGTCTGTGACAAATTAACAGGTGTTAATTTAAAGTAATGATTGTACTTGCATCACTGCTTATTTGATGCATTTGAAAAACATGCATTAAATGTAATTGTTAATTACTTTACTGGAACGGTTACATGATTACATTTCAAGATACACATGTTTATTGTGATATTATTCTGATGTGCTTCTATTTTGTAAATTGTAATTTGCCACATTTAGGTAGGCACGGGCAAAGTGGATTGTGTGAAAAATGTCTGCAATAAGAATTGGACAAGATGAGGACACTATTTACAGTAATATTTTATATTATATATTTATTTATGTCACATTTATTGTTCCCTGATAGACCACCTCAGCTGATGCACAATACAGAAACAAAATCACTTGAAATAATATATATTTCATTACTTCTTTGTCACACTGAACTCATAAACCACTTGGATTTTTTTTTCTAATTTATTCTCATTGATTTCATGCTAAACTTCAGATATCAGCATAAACACATTGGGATTCAGTTTAGATGAGAATGCATCCTGAATGTGATACAAACATTAAAATGCTAACATTTGCACATAAAAATGTTGAATGTAAAATGTTACCATTACTGTTTTAAAATATGTTTTTACAATATATAACAAATCTTAACAAATAGACACCTACACAGAACACTGCACAAGATTCGCCATACTATTACTGTGATTAGAACAATTATTTGTCCACAAAGGTTGCACTCATATTCCTCTTTTGTCCCTCTTGCAAAGGATCTTTTTGAAAGACCTTCGAAAGTCATTGTTGAATACGGTGTATATTACTGGATTCAGTGAGCTATTACAGTATCCAAACCAGAAGAAGCAATTGAACAAAGTCTGTGGAACACAGCAGGAATCACACAAGGCTGTAAGTGTATAGGTGAAGAAAAAGGGGAACCAGCAGATAACAAACACGCCTATGACCACGGCGAGAACAAACGTGAAGCGCTTCTCTCTGTTCTGCCTCCCTTTCCACCTGCTCACTTTGACACAGGGCTGCGTGTCCGCCCGCGGTGAGGGCTCTCCCGGTTTGACTCGGCTCACTTTGCCCTTTCCCTTCTTCCTCTTCCTCTTGATGGAGCAGCTGGGGTTTTCGTTGGCATCTGAAGAAGAACACTCCTCGTCCACGTCGACCCCGTTGACCTCTTTGCCTTCTGCTGCTCCCTTGTCCCCCTTCTTTGCCTCTCCTCCCCGCCTCTCGGGGGGCTCCTGCTGCACTAAGCCGTACTGTCTTTGATCATGTGTGTCATGGTTCCTCTTCTTCTCACCTGGGGGGACTCTGCTTCTCTTCTTGGCTACCTGGTAGATTCGAACGTAAACAAGGATCATGATCACGCAGGGGGCAAAGAAGGATGCCGTGCTGGAGAAGATGATGTACCACTTCTCCTCGTTGATCTTACATGTGGGACCTTCCTCCTTGGCCCCCTCCTTCTCCATGGATATCAGAGGTGGGAAGGAGATTATGGCTGCCAGCACCCAGACAATAAACACTATGCATTTTATTCTGCGTGGTGTCCTCTTCAGATTGTACACAATGGCTTGCGTGACAGACCAGTATCTGTCCAGACTAATGGCACACAGATGTACGATGGAGGAAGTGCAGAAGAGAACATCCAGAGCCAAGTAAATCTCACACCAGACTTTACCAAAGTACCAGTATCCCATCAGTTCATTGGCCAGAGAGAAGGGCATTACCAGAGTGGCCACCAGAATGTCCGCACATGCCAAAGACACTAGAAACAAGTTCTGAGGTGCTCTCAGGGCCCGGCATGTGAACACAGCTATGACTACCAGCACATTGCCAAACACTGTCAGGAGAATCAGAAAACCTACCAGAATTGTGAGAGGCACTGAGGTCTGCACCGTGTAAGGAAGCTTGCCAAGCAAGGTCCCGTTAGTGTTGGTTGAGTTATCACAGCCCATTAGCTGATCTGATGGTGTCCTTGTAAGGGGGAGGGTTCCTTTTTAGAGTCTCAGAGTCCTTATTTACCAGTAGTCCACCAATCTGACAGATTCATGGATCACTTCTGAATAAAAAAGCCTTTTCGTCTGTCCACTGGGACACATTGTCATCAAGAAAATAAACAAGCCTCATCCTGTTATTCTGTAAGATATAACATTTTGCAAATACCCATGCAAAGTGTTTCAGAACAGCTTCCAAACTGTACTCTACAATCTTGCCTCAAAATATATATCGACAATAAATTGCCTAATCAAAAACGCTAATCTACCAACCTTTGAACTGGAAAACTTTCCAAAACATCCTACAGAGGCTCTTACTGCGTCGGGTAGCATTATTATCACTGCAATCGTTGACAGGATGGGTGGATTCAACGTCTGTTGTGGCTAAAGTGTGGAGAGCTGCTTTTATATGGTCTTGATCTTGCTCTATCGTTCGATACGCTAGTAATACATCAGTGAGCAATAATGGGCGGGGTTCAAACTCTATCAGGGTTTTTTTTTCTTTAATTTTTTTTCTCCTTCATGTAAAATTGATAGGTTTAATACGTTATCCAAATTGACACTATGCACTTTCGGCTACGGATCAGTCTAACTGGACACTAACCCAGGTTAGTAGGCTACAACACATGGATGTATTTGCAAATAGTGTGCATACTTATATAAATTGCAGCATGGATAGATTTGTCATGGTGCAAACAAACAAGCCATCATTTATTTACTTTTGCGTGTAAAATGTTGTGTTCTTAATCCCAGTCCGGCAACAAGATATTATTCAGCAGGTTTCCAAATTGATATATTCTGTTGTAGGTCTATATCTAAAACTACAATATGCTTGAATATGAACCTTCACTATTCCGTTGTACTAGTTATAACTTAGAGACTGAGGTCCAGCATTTTGCGGGGTTTTAATTAAGCACCATGGACAGAGGTAGACAGGTTTAACAGCACCATCTACTGGCAATACATACTGGCAATGTAATTTGGTCTTAAATTACCGCGAGAATAGCCCTTTCATAACGGTAGTTGGCTAAGCACTTCCGGTTAATTTTGTTGGTGAGGAAAAGAGACGAAGCGAACGATTCTGTTGTGTTTATCATTTTGGCAGAAACAACAGAAGTGAATCCCAAATATTTCATATATTTGTTGAACCAAATACGATTTACAAAGGTAAGAAAAAAAGCGCTGCCATTGTCTTAAAATCATGGATACATTTAGCTCCAAACAACCATGGAAAACTGCCTGTTGGTGAGGTGGTGATGTTGGTTATTGTGTGGCCTGCTAGCATGAAGCTACTACTAGTGCTAGCGGCTGTAACGTTAGATTCCCACTACTAGCTAGCGGTTACGTTTTAATGAGAGACTCAATTTGTTTGGTAAACAACGTTCCAGCAAGTTTGCAAGAATTAGGCGTTTACTGTACGTCGTATATCATCCAATAGTTAACGAATGCTAGGTTTATACTGTTGCTACATGATATAGCTGTATGTAGTAGTAACGCGTAGTCTGTCTGTTTTTGATCGTATTCAGATGTCGGACGACTTGATGAAACAGTTAAGCAGCTACAAAGCCCAGTTACAACAAGTGGAAGCTGCCTTATCCACCGACCAAGATAATGAAGATTTGATGAAATTGCAGAAAGACTTGCAGGTAAAGCGCGACACGGACCAAGGCTCAATTTGTTTATATTACATTCTAGAGGCCCTAACCTCACCCTGACTAATATAGCTAAACAGAGTCGTCCCAAAACTGAACTACCCCGTCTGTCCCCTTTAACAGGAAGTCATTGAGTTGACTAAAGATCTGCTCACGGCTCAACCGGCTGAGGGAGCCTCCAGTGCCAGCTCAGATGCTGCACCCTTGAAACACAACTGGAAAGTGGGGGACAGGTGTATGGCCGTATGGAGCCAGGATGGACAGTGAGTATCACCAACCTAATTTTAGTGACATTTGAAGTTAAATTACACCTGACCTGTGCTGCCTTGGTGATTTAATGTGTCACAAGTTAAATTAATTGTTTGTTCACTGGTGCTTTAGGGGGGTTGTGTCCAGTATGTTGAGCTTGAAATGTCCATAAGATAATCAGTTTTATACTTTTAAAATACTTTTTTAGCTTTCAAATAATGACAATATGACCATAGGGGATGAATAAATAAGCTATATATTATCTACTGATTGTTCTGTCATTGAACAGGTTGAATTAACGTTGCTAGTTGAGTAGGGTGTGAGTCTGTTGCTTGTACTCACCTGCTTACAGCCGTGATTCTTTGACAGGGTGTATGAGGCTGAGATTGAAGAGATAGACGGGGAGAACAGCACGGCGGCCGTCACCTTCGCCGGCTACGGCAACGCCGAAGTGATCCCACTGCAGAACCTCAAACCGTCCGAGGAGGGAAGGCATAGCGACGACGAAGGGATGGGGAAACCCAAGTCCAGGTACGAGAACACTGGACACTTAAGTATCTCCAACTGTCCAGTGATCAGAGACAGCTCCAAATGTCATCCTCTGCTCACCGCGTGGTTCTCTGTCCTGTATGTCCCGCGGCAGGAAGGAGCAGATTGCGGAGCAGAGGGAGTACAAGAAGAAGAAGGCTCAGAAGAAGGTGCTGAGGATGAAGGAGCTGGAGCAGGAGAGGGAGGATCAGAAGTCGAAATGGCAGCAGTTTAACAACAAAGCTTACTCCAAGAACAAGAAAGGACAGGTAAGAAACCACTGTGGCTCAGCGTGTCGACGATTAACTTACCCAGAGGCCCGGAAATGTGTTCACCTGTGAATTCATCTAAAGCTGATTGTTGTCTAATGGGACCTTTCCGCCGCAGGTCAAAAGGAGTATATTTGCATCTCCAGAGAGTGTGAACGGAAAAGTGGGAGTCGGAACGTGTGGAATTGCTGATAAGCCCATGACACAGTACCACGACACATCCAAATACAACGTCAGGCATCTCATGCCACAATGATGCGTTTGTCTTACCTTATTTGTCCCACTGTACATGATCTCAATCAGTGATTACCGTTGTGTTTATATGGTTTAGGTTACTAAGTAAATTAACAAAAAACTGCGTGCACACCATTTTTGACTGATTGGTGCAGCATTGTAGTGTCACAATTTCAAAAGAAGAACTCTTAATGAAGGCATATTGGCCCCGTATTGGATGAATGACGGAATGGAAAGCAAAGTCTGATGGTCAAATCGTTTAGTTTGTTGGATTCATGTATCTTTGCTGATATCAGAGAAGCCAAACAGCTGAATCTTTTGCATGATTTAATCAGCTTTAGTTGATGTGGCAAGTCGACTTGTTTTGAGGATCATCTGGATTGTACGGTCCTATATCATAGTGTTTTACTCATGTCTGGGTATTGATAACGAAAGAGCTTTGTAAAGTGAAAAGCAAGGTATATTTCACACCAGAGAATTGCTCATTTTCCAGCCAAGTTTTTTTATTTCAACATACACACGCGTAATTCTCCTCCCCAATTTTGGCCCAAAAGTTTAAAAGAATTACTGTTTTCATATTGGAACTGATTGTCAGTTCCCTACAGGTGGCAGTAATGTTCTTTATTGCTCTATATGCGCTGTATTTTGTGATGTTGTATATTTTACCTTATGTCACTGCTGTTGATATAAGCTTCTTTTTTCTAATAAATTCAGGGATGACTGATTTGTTGACTGCATTCTGAGTCATTTAGTGTATAGAAATGCAACATTTACATAACTTTAGTTGACCTTGTAACACAGACCTTGACTGGTAAATTTCACCCATCTGTTTTAGGCACCTACATTTTTGTATTGTATCTTCTATCAGAAGGGTCTCGTTAATCTTGTGAATGTAGACCAAACGAGTTTGTGAGTAATTCCTAAAGAGTATTGCTTTCTAATCCACTTCTAGGTTTCTATTGTGATGAAAAACTTAGTGGTTTATAGATCAATAAAATTACTTTTCAGAAAGGGCTCTACATTACACGCATGGGGGATTAGAACCTGTGACGTCTTGATCTGCATTCAAGCACTCATAGAGCTAATACCCATCCCTACTGTTACAGTAAAGGAGTCAATTAAATGTATAAATCCTTCAGTATCAGCTATTGTGTTGAAATAATCCTCACTTCACTACTTGGTAATGACTAGAGCTCGGTTCTAACACCTTGAATGAAGTAGCAGAGCCTGGTAGAGATGTTCAGAGGTTTATTGATCAAGTTTCCAGGAACCATAACACAACATAAGCGGGAGACCAGACACATGTTTTGCAAAAGTCACCTTTGATGTCTGATTTTGGACAAAAGAAAACATTCTGATATTGCTCAGAATTACTTCCTTGATACAAGTCTTTTTCATAGTGCATTTTACAGTTTTCCAAACGTTGGATAAAGACTTGAAACTAAGAAATGTGTGCAAGAGTCAACTTAGTCATGTTAAGACACATTGGTGGTAATGATCTATTTAGGACTTGTACCAGGAAAATATGGGCATGGATGTACACTGAAATGTCTCATTTGGTTTCTTGGAATAGAGTGGGCTAGCAGTGCAATATCTGTGTATAATTTGTGAACAATTAGATTTCAAATATTTAACATACTTGCTCCAAATAAATTACAGACTAAGGGTTTTAACTTTGGAATGCCCCTCTGCTATAATTCGAAACAAAAGTACTACACACAGGCATAGTTAAAACCATGTAAATCAACTGCAATTCTGTTTGGAGTGTTTTGCTGTTCATGCCACAAACACATTTGCGGACTCTGGCTTTTTAAACAGGTCAACCCAAAGCACACGACAACAGAACTGAAGGTTACATTCAAAACACATGCACATCAGTAATTCTGTTCCAATCATTACAATCATCTTTTAACAACTGAGATTTTCATTAATAAAGCCATTGTACTGACATACAAAACTAGAAAATTTAATTTGGTGCTGGACGGACAAAAGGGTGTGCCATAAAGAGTCAACAAAATTGGTAATTGGAGTTATTGCTTAAAACGTGTGCTTGGTCAAGTGTAGGATAGCTTATATATTATCGTCTGAACGTTAATCGGTTTCAAAATGAGAAGAGGGCGTATGCCAGTGATACATTGAGCACGTCCTGTTGCCAAGCTTCAGTGGGGATATCTTAGTAATACTCAGTGAGGCTTTATAATCAAAACAATTAAAACACAACTAAGAACTCATTAAAACATCCAACTAACTTCTTTTGTCAATACAATTCATTCAAGTGGGCCAAGACATACAGCACAATAAAATATAGCAAAAATAAATATTACATATTTAAATTAATTACAACCATAGGTGGTCTGAGCTGTTGGGGTAAGACAGTGTTCCAGTCGATAAAAGGTTTCTGCTTGGCTGGGAAGTTCTAGACTTGGTGTGGAACCTAAAGGGGGTTCCTATCAATAAAAACCCCATCTAGAATGCTGACATAAGTCATAGACGGTGGCTTGGCGATGGACAAGTGATGTCTCTTTCCTATGTCTCAGTGAGAATAGTTTGTTCGGGACATCCAAAGGAAGGGACACTTTTATGCACCTTTAATTTCAATGTTGCTTTTGTCACTGGTGAGCTTGGCTGGTTTTCTGTCTTGAGTCTTTGCGCTGGTTTTACAAGAATAAGGATAGAGTGTAGGGTGTATAGCCCACATCAAGGTTGTGGGACTTTTAGTGGCTGTTGATCCTATAGTGGAGGGTTAGCAAAGGATCAGTTTAGACTGCAAGTACAACTGTATCAGGCTGGTAATCATATGGAAAATGCTAGTCTTGGACTGCAGGCGAAGTTGAACTTGAACTGGATCTTAGAATAGGAAGGCCAGTTTTAAACTGCAGGTGACATTGAAACGTTCAGGTAAAATGGGGCTGCACATCCGCTTCTTTGCAGGGGACCAGTTGAACTTAAGGCTGGATGAAGGGTAGTTCATATTTTACTCTGCAGGGGGAGATAGGGGAGATGCTGCTTCTTCAGAGTCGACCAGGCTCTGCAGCAAGAGTGCACTGTAGAGTTATAGGCTGGGTCTTGGGAGGAGAAAGCCATGTTGGATTGTAGTTGAAGTGGAGGTTCAGGCTGGTGCTTTAGGTGGAGAAGGCCAGTTTTAGACTGCAGGTGGAGTATCCCTCATCGCTGGCCAAGCTCTGCCTGCTGCTGTGGTCATCCAAGTCACTGCAGCCGCTGGTGCTAACACTATCCATCTCTCCATGGGAGAATTCAGTACTTTCCACGTCCACTTCAATCTCTTCTGCTCAACAAAAAAAAGCACATATACACATGTTAATATGCTTGTTGTTTGTTTTTTTATAAATTAAGGTTTTCCTCATGTATTTTCGAGTGATATTGTCGCCACTGGCTGTGAAGCTATGGGGGCTCACCTCTGTCTGAGTCAGAGTGATCGGAGTGCAGAGGCGAGCCCACGCTGTCCATGCGGACTCTCTCTCTATCTCCAGGACTCTGCAGGTGAGCTAGCTGCCTCTGCAGGTGTCTCTGCTCTCGCTCCAGGGTCTCAAGCTGGTGCTGACTCCTACGATCCATCTCCTCTAGCTTCTGCAGAGGGGAGAGATGGGGGGAGAGAGAGAGAGAGGACACAGAGAGAAAGACTGTCATCAAAATTGATTCCTCCGAGTGCTTTTATGTGGTGCTACTTTTGCGTGAACCTAATGAACTGTACCTAATGTCCATGCATTGCACAACATTCCACACATCCAGTACTGCTGGACAAACACTGCTGAACAAACACTGAAGTGGGCTTTAAGCTTTCATAATCATATGTGAATCCCTCTGCATCAGCCCAGGCTATAAATACCAACAGACCCAAACAGCAGTAGTGGCTAAGTATTTCCTAACATTTTTGTATACCAGCCAATTGGAGGGCAGGATTACGGTTGGTAGGAAAAGCAGGGCAACAGCTGTGTAGGGAGGGCCAAGCTCACAGGCCACATCTTCTTTTCCTCACTGGCATATTTTCATTTGAAACTCACTATTATACAAATGATATACACACATATGGGTTAAGAGTATATAAGATTTGACATGGGGTTGACCAAACAAAAGAGTTGAATTGACTATTGAAATAATGCAAACAAATCATTGGCACTGGCATCCAACAAATAGTATGTTCCCTTTGACAGTAATGCTAATTGAGTTCTCCTCTTAACAAATCTACAGGAGGGGAGGAGGAGGGGTGGAGTGACGGCTCTGCAGGGTTGAGTGGATCACATTGTGTTTGTGTGCTAGCCCAGGCAGGTCATGGGAGTTTCGAGTTGTTCCTATCCATGGGGGCTTCCATTAAACCATTTACTAGATCTCATGACAGCCTTGTTCCCATGACACCAATGCACGGTTGGTGTTGACTACTCTACCTTGATGTGTGCTTTGGCCTTGTTCAGCAGCCCCAGGGTTGTGTGTCGGCTGCAGTCGGGCCCCAGGGGGATGAGGGACTTCAATCTCTCCAGGCACAGACGGAGGTGAGCTCGTCTGCAATGCATAAGGCAGAATAAAGAGGATGTACAGTTGATGAGTTAAAACAATCGAACAAAAGCTTCCACTGGATATGGTGCTACAGTTCTAACGAGCAAACATTGATGATAAACAACATGTTCAATTTAGCTTGGGAATGCAGCAGCCACATGATGACATCCCTGGATAGGTCTAACTACCTGGCTTTTGAAATTATTAATTTGTTTATAAATTGGCTTTGCAGAGAGATGATGAATAAGGTCATTTTAATTTCACAGTGTGCCTAGTTATTACCATTATGTCTAATTTGTTTTGAATACTGCTTAATTACATGCTTTGCATGCCGAGCAAGACCACAAGTACAACCTCCACTATTCTTATGGATTCTGTTTGGTCCAGTCTCAGAGCTGCGTCGGTCAGCCAGGCACTGACTCAGATGCCAGTGCTTCTCAGTATGTGGTCGGGCAAAATGCCTCACAAGAAGCCCTTTGCTTTCAAATAATATGTAGGTCATGTTGTGATGTCATCTCCCTCTTTCTGACCACCATTTTGTAAAGCAAAGATGGTCCCGTTCAGATAAGCTGTCACTCACCATGGGCCTAAGCTGTGAAAGTGTGTGTAGTATGACTCTCACACCAACTGCCTGCTCTATGTAGATTCGCTGTCACTGTGTTTTGGATTTTCTTTAAACAAATGATCAGCAGTGAGAGGCTTTTCTGTGCAAGTGAACATTCTCCCGGAAAGAGTTGTGCTGTCTGGGGAAAGCAGGTTCTAGTTTGCTGACTAGGAACACCCTGTCCTGGACTTCAATACCTTGGATTTGACTTGCAAAATGGTTCTATTCAGTGGAGATATGACGAGCATCATCGTGAAGACTTGCATATGGGTGACACCTCTGTACAAACAGACTTTGACTCAAACAGTGTTTCGTTTCAAAGTGTAGCTATGATGACATGGCATATGAGGTTATATCACATGTTATAGTGGCTGAGCTGATACTTATTAAGGTACCAAGGATATGCAAAAAGCATGCAACCTGGAGAGTATAGAGGATATCGACTACAAACTCTCTTTCAAAAAATAGCTAGTTCTTGAGATTGTCCCTGACTATCCTGACTAATAAGTCTCTTTGCCACACCAGGAATTCACAACTTCTTTCATGGATTATTTGCATTTTCAACTGCATGCATTAAACTACACGAATAACCAGAAAACTCTACTATATCTCTTTACTTACCTATTCTTTTCCAACTCATTGTGTGCTGACCTGAACACAAGAAGAAGAAGGACATTTTAGATACCATACAGCTGAACAGAGCATTCAGCCATTACATTTCAAGTTGAACCAGTGTATGGATTTCCAGTTTAGTATCACACATAACCGTGTCGTTTTTGCACTTTTGTAGCAGAACATTAGAGGCATATTGAAAAAAGGATAAACATAGGCCTACCTGTTGTGAAGATTGTCAATTTTTTATTCTTTAATTTGCGTTGTCTCTGGTGATGTGTGGTCTCAGTTGTGGGGAATGTTGACGCATATCCATGTTCACATTCTGAAAATGTAATGGAGTAATCAATTATTATTTCAACTAATTTACCAAATGACCTTACATTACCAGATAGGCAAACACTTTTTATTTTTATTCACATCAGTGTATTTCAGTATGGCCAGTAACATTTGGCCAGTGACATGACGATAATAATGAGAATAATGCACAACTATTCATGACCCCTTTTCTGCTCATAATAGTTTACAATAATTAATAAATGGTAGTCCTGAATAATCATGTATGCCATGAATCATATCCTTTTTCTTTGACGAGCTCATCTCCAAGACTACAAATCCCAGATATCATCTGAGTCCGACCCAGTAACATGCGACGTCGATGTTGAACTTGCTTGTGGTTGGCCAACTGCAAGGACTCTAGACCAGAGCATGACTCTAGTCCAATCAAAACGGTCAGATTTGCTCCATGTGGAAACCATGTGAGCCCCAAGACCAAGGAAGCGCAAGTGCAACTAAAATGAGCTGTTAGAAAGTATGAATGAGAAATGTTACTTAAATCTATTTGATCAGCTACTCACATTGAATCTGTATGCAAGATTCCTAATTGTAAGCATTGCCTTCGCCTGCACTCAGTCTAAAGGCTAATTATATATTTTCCTATGCAAGACACCAACATTCTCAGTCATACATTGAAGGGGAAAACAAATATATTAAATATGGACTCATCGTCACGAGATATAGTTTACACATATTGCGATAATATGCAAGACATGTTGACCATTAACATTTGAATAAACACAAAATTAGGTCAAAGGAAATGTCTGTCAGTGCAGGATGGAGGTTCAGTCTTCCTGAACATAATTAGACCATAGAATACAAGGTTGAATTGATATGTTTCTCAAACATTTGTAAAAAAATGTTTCCCATACAAAGGGCCCATGTTTATGACAAATTCCGTGCATAAGTATTGTTTTTTGTCATGCGTATTTTGCTGTAGGGGCCATGCACAATCATAAAAACAAGTAGCTATGCGGTATGCTACTTTCATGTATTTTCATTCATATGCAGTGGACAAGATTATGTTTTAATCGCTTTGGCAGAAGGGGTTGGAATAGTTATATCCGACATTGTAGTCAGTTATTGTTTTACTGTCAGACATTTCCTTTGCGCGTCTTTTGTCGCCTTCGCAGCTATTGTTGTCTGCTTGCCGAGTCTATGTTTGAACACAGGCATTATATACTTACTTCCATTGTTCTTTTCGTTATTTTCAATGTAGTTTGCTGCATCCAACAGCACTTGCACGTTTTTCATAAAAGTGTCGATTTGGTCCATTGCGGAACATTTGGATAGGACGTCGTTGAAAGAATATCCCGACATCTCGCCAAAATCCTGTTGGTCCATAGATGTATCAGACTCCAATAGGACTTCTTCGGTTTTCAACTCGTTTTGCTGTCTCATGTATTTGACCATTTTCCTTTTGGGTCTTTGACAACTCAGCTTGACTGAATTTGTTCCCTTGTCTGTGCACGGGGCAAGTGAGCGCTGATGACTGAACTGAACTGAGCTGAGGTGGATGGAATTGCAGTCCTTGGCCTGAGCCACTTGCCCTACTTGGTCGCTAATCCCTCCCACTAACGCATGCACATTGTACTTATTGTCAACGGTCTATGCTATAATAAAGCCTCATTACCATTATTCTGCACGAAGCAAAATATTTATCTCACAACCACCTCATCTCGTCACATTTAGGTCGGTGTTAGCTCATCATATATTTTACTTCTTGCACTAACGGAGTAACTGTATACGATCATGAGGTGAGATCATAGTTAATGAATAGTTAACGCAATTGGTCATTCTTGATTTTGCATTTTATAAACAAGGCTCATAATAAGCATGACATATCAAGGTCTATATTGCCGTAGGCCTACACATGAATAAATAAACACAATGCTTGACAGTACTTGACAGTATTTATCTTGCAGATCAAGAGTTTGATCTGCTCACCAAGGACAGGATAACTAGATATCTCAGAAAGGACCACTCCTAACTTTTACACAAAGGCGTGACAAAGTGCATGGTCAGGCTTCAATCACTTTAATGTATGAGGATGTGAGACAGTGCAGTTTTAGAATGATTGTTCCTGCAGGGATTTCCCTATAGGATTTCCTATAAAACATCAGACACCGTGTCCTAATGCAATGCATCCATGACTGAATTGAAAAGCAACCTGAGATTATTTGCCTATATAAAGACCTATTGTTTTCTCCAGAATGCCATCTTGGAGATCCAGTTACTTTAGCACCCCCTGTTGCTACCTTTGGCTTGTTTTAGAACAAATGGCATAAACATATTTTTTGACAAACCCCTAAAACTGAACATTTTTATATACAGCAATGGACTGTTTCAACTGTTAACATAAAGGATCAGTTCAAACACTTAGAAAGCATGTATTGCCCCTGAGTAAAAGTCATTATTAAATTGCCATATTTCACCATTTAAATCTATAGCAGTGAAGCTTTAGAGACGCTAACCTTGAAATTGAATTCATTTCTAGTTGGACGGTCCATTACTATTGTGCTTTTGACTGATTAAGAAGTCATTTTTCCCCTGGCATAGAAGGAGGGAGGAGGACAGAGGGTAGAGGGACTGCCTTTAGGGGAGCAGCCATGCGTGTGAGGCTGTGTTGTCCCTCTGAGACAATGGGTGCAGATGGCTGCCCTGCTGCAGATGTGGCCAGGGCTGTAACGGACGCCTGTGAGAGAGGACAGCCTCCCATGGAGTCTATTTCAGCTGCTTGGCAAGAGCTGAAACGCACACACGCACGCACGCACACAGACACTCCAACATATAAACTCACATATATAGAAACAGACGCATAAAAAGAGACAAACTCAGGTCAGATAAGGGTAAGACAGACACGTACAATGAGAAATCAGACAGGAGATTGACGGACACTATGAAAACATAGCTGGGCAACATTAAACACACAGTGTCACAGCATCTAGGCTCATGGACAGACAGTTAGCTGTTTGCCTGGATACTGACAGCATGGAGAGCTGACCCACTGGAGGATGGTGTAGAATGTGACCCCAACTGGAGTAATCTGAAAAGCCTGCGGATTACACAAATGGCTCGGCTGTCACCGGGGAAGCAAAGTCACACGGTTGTGAGTATTTGTGTGTGAAACCATGTGGCAACAGCCCCCACTGGTCACACTCAGCAGGGAGTGCATGGCATGATGTGTGCCTAACAGCACATTTGTGTCTTTTAGAGCGAGGCAAACTACGAACAATGGATATGGATGGAGGCATTTTTCCAAAATAGCTTCCATTTTGAATAGACATTCAAAGTCTGCCTGACTGAAAAAGTTTAATGTGCCACAACACATTGTTTACTGCTGTTTGACTTATATTTGTTATTGTCTAATACCTCCATAACTGTCTCCAAAAAGTCTTAAACACAGGATTGCACAATTATATGGTTAATGCCATCTTTATATGACTCTCACAATTTAATATACTATTATTCATAACTCTAATAATGTAATATGGTGTTCTATAAGAGGCAATCTAGCTCTCTGTGCAGAATACTAGTGCTTGTGCTTCCCATTGTGTGCACACAATGACTGAACTTTGCCCTGGGGTCAGAGCAGACGGACCCTCCAGTTAGGCAGTGTGTCACCTGCTCCTTAAGCAACCCCCCAGCCAGCCCCTCTACGAGTAACGCTGTCATTAACACTGACAAGTGATGGAAGAGCTCAGCCTTAAGCTCACACATGCACACACACACACACACACACCGTGTGGGGTGTTCCGGAAACCATTCGGTTTGTTACCTCACACAGTTCAACTGGGAAATGAAAGCATACAGTTGATAAAGGCCTGAGTTTTGAGCTGTGAAGCCCTGACAACCACTGATAAGACCAAGAGGTTGAAGGGTGGGCTTGTGTCTGTCTCAGTGTCCGTGCTCGTCCTGTTCTCTGAGTTGGGGGATGGAGGTATGGCTCCTGTCACTGCCCTGACACGAACACCTGTTGGACACCAAATCCCCTCTTTGTCTCAGACCCTCTCTGTGGGTTACCATGGCAACGCCTATTCACACCATAGCCCGAGACTGATTATAGGGCATCCCAGGAACAATTATCAGGAAGGTACATTGTTTTGTAGGGGCCGCCATTTTTTAATTGATCGGCATGTAAACTGATGTTTCAAAGAAGGCATTGTCATGTGGATAGTCTCCGCTGCCCCTAGACCCCAGACCATTAGGATACCCTGTTGTTTCGACACCTAAAGAATATGTCAGGCAGCTGCATATACGAATCATTTTAAACCCCTCAATATATTCATTCATGTACAATATTTCACTCCTCTAAAGGTAATATAAAATCCGTTATCACAGGAAATTAATAATTGTCTGTGTGAATCCAGCATGCTGAAATAAGAGACAATAACACAATCAGGTTAACACACATTTTCATTGTTACATTTGATGTAATGTACACTGCAGCTTCATAGAGAATTCAGTCAACGTAATGGAGCATCTATGCAAAACACAATCCTATATTACAAAAGCTCAAAGTTAATATATAAGCATTTCAATACAAATAATGAAAATCAACAAAATTATATTAGTAACAGAAATTGTGGCAGTGAACATGACATGTTATATTTATTGTTGGTATGATTGAATTTGAACTTAAAAGCTAAACTAAATCCTAATCCATTATTGATTAAAGTCAAGTCTATTACAGTACACAAATGCGTTCTACTCCAACCGATAGTTCAGCATTGTGTTAAAAAAACACACACGCACACACAACCTTCTATTTACACAAGCACACGTTTCTCCCTTTGGGTCGAAGCAAGCGTTCACATATTGATTGGGATGTGGGCATTTGATCCTTGGTTTATAGCCTGCATTCTCTAGTTTTACACACATTGTCATTACACACAACATCAGGGAATGGCTTTTCATATCGTAAGGCAATCAATGAATTGGACACCTGACCTACGTTCCGACTTGACTCTCAGTCGACCTCTGACATTCACAGCTCGTTTCTAGCACTTTCCGTAGCCCTAAATCATATCAATCATCTTTCATTTTGCTTTACGTCATGTCACCACTCGAATCAGTAAAACACATGAAATGGCTCATTGGTTTACAAAACGTCTTAGTCTCTGCTCACAATCACAACAAAGCGGAAGCATTAACCACGAAGACAGCATCACTTATTGCGAGACATGCTTAACAACTGCCTTATTTGAGCATTGCTATGAGTTATATGGTCAATATAACAGTCCATAGAAACACATGTTCTGTCTATATATTCATATCAAATAACACTACCGTGAAATATATCTTAGCCATTAAAAAAACAGTAATATATTGTTATACAAACCATACTGATTAAGGCTTGACTTCATATATTTTCACCAGCTCCAGGCAACCAGACTATAAAACTCAACAGTTCCCAAATGGCACTTCCATGTCTGTTACAGGTCCTATCAACATACATTCAATACTGAACTCACAATAAAATCTCTAAAATCTAAAATGGTAGTTCCAAGAGTAGTTAATTCAAACTAAGTATAATAGTTTTTTGTCTTGATTGGTAACTATTACTCACAGCTCAGTTACAACCTGTTGCCTAACTGACATATGGTATGTTCTTCTTATGTCATGAGCAAAGCCCTCAAAAGAAATGATTGACAAGAACAGGCTACTAGTTAGTTAACTCAAATTCATGTCAATTCAACAGCTGCACCACTCAACAACCCAATCATCTCATGCCAAAGAAATGCATTTCATCAAAGCAAATCGTCACTGTCTTCAATTAGGCCTCTGCTTTCTCTTTCTTCTTCTCCTTCTTGCTCATTTTCAGGAAGGAGGGAGTACGGAACTTCTTCTTCTTCTTGGGGGACTTGCTCTGGCTCTCAGGGGTCTGTGGATCCTTCTCTATGGATGTTATGGAGATCTCCACAGTATCTGTGGTGCTAACGCTCAGCTTGGATACATTCATGCTTAGGTTCTCCATCTCATCCAGGTGGTCTTTCCCATTGGAAAGGATATCTGTACACAGGAAGGAACCAAGTGAGTTCAGGAGGGTCAGGAGGTAGAGAGGCGGTTTACAAAAAAATACTTGTCGTCTTTGTTCAGTTTCTGGAGAACTATAACACGTCTCTAGCCGCTACCTTGTTTGACAGGAGTCATGAGTGGAGAGAGGGACAGGGATATGGTGGAGCCGTCAAACGTGGTCATCTCATCCCCATCTGTCACATCTTCACCATCTGCAGGGAAGAATCCAGAAAAGAAGATACATCATTGTAGGTACAGCAACAAACATGACCTCCCACAGGCACTGCATTGTGCAAGCGCAACCAAAACATCTATATTCAATAAAGTCGGAACCAAAGTGAAACTCTGGACAAAGAATATGACATGTACCCACTACATTTTTAACAACGACTGTGAGAGACGGTATCATTCTGACAGGTCGTGGAGATGTTCGGATGGTGGGTGGGGGAGAATCCTACCATCCTGGCCTTGTTGCCTGCTCTCCACAGTGTGCTTATACTCCTCAAGCTCCTTCTGAGTCAGCCCGCTGAAGGGGTTGGGAGGGAGGGAGCGCGTCTGCTCCTCGTCCTCCATGATGAAAGCCTGAAGGGGAGTGAGGACATCATGAAATCTTCAGCCTGCTATATGGGTCGACAGACCAGAGGAACGCATGCAGTACAGACTCTCTGCGTGTCTGTTGATCCTGAGCACACATTAGTGTCAAACTTACTGGTCCGGGTTTGGTGTCCACAACAATGCCTGCTAGAAGCTGGGACTTAGGACCTGCTGTCATCTGGTCACACCTGTTTTGTTCCCTGATCTAAATATAAAACACATTTGATTTACAAATCATTTACAGATCATTTATCATTTTTAGGGCTGCTAGTCCCTAGACAATTGCAGTCGCTGTGGTCCGACTACAGAAAGTTCAATCGAGTCACAATATATTGAGTGAGTGTAGAAACCTCCTCTTTGTCAATGCAGTGTCTTTATAATGGATTGATCCTTTGTGCTGTCCAGCTGTCAAGCCAGAAAGACCCTTGTTGATACTATTATAAGATCAATATCAATTTGCTTGGGAACAGAGTTAAATAGTGCCTCCCATACACAGTAGAGAGCAAATCTTGCTTTAAATCAATAAAGGTCATAAGTAAATAAAGGTAACAAATCAAGTAAAGAGTCAAACTAACCCGGTTCCTCTTCTCTAAGACGTCTGTGGGATTTGTGTTGAGTGGAACAAACTGGTTGGGGTCCTCGATTCGTATTGGGGTGCCACTGCTATTGCCTGATTCTTCGGATATCATCCACTAATAAGAGAGAGTGCAACACACACAGAGCAGAAAGCATAAATACAGTACTGAAACTTGCCATTAGCCGATCCTGAACATTTAGGGGAGCTTCCACAAGAGGGCAGGCTAACCCACAAGTTTAAAGTGCAGCGCTTGTGCTGTGTGCAGAGATTTGGACTTGGGCCCTAGCTTGTAAACAAAGCCAAATGTAAGAATAAGCTTAAGAGAGGTGAGGCTCAAAAGCACACGTTTTTCCTTTGACACTTTGTTTCTTTTTTTTTGGAACATTTGCTGGCTCAACACATCAAGAGAAAAGTGTTTCACCGTGGTTTTGGTCCTGGGGCTGCATTCTCCGTTGGGTGAGCGCTCGGGCACGTTGACCTTCAGGTAGCTGTTGGGAGAGTTGAGCCAGCGGGTCCTCTCCCTCTGCTGCTTCTGGGCCATGAACTTGAAGGGGCTTCGCAGTCCCGTGTCCCCCTCCTCCACGGGCACCGCCGACACCGTGGCAGGGATCTCCACGTCGTTCTTCGTCCGAGGCTTCTCCCTCACTATTGGATTGCGGTAGGCATAGCCAGTCCGGTAGCCCTATCGTACCCAAAGACAACACAACCGCTTGAGCCAACCTCCCCGCACATCCTTAAAATAATATCCTATCAGTTGTAAAATACTAGTTATTACACAGACACATACTTTGAGTTTGTGTATTTTAGCTGATGTCTCGACCACCCACAGTTCTGACTGCAGGAAAGACAGGCATTCTTTAAAGTTCTAGAAACGTCACCATACACAAACATTACTTTTGTGATGAGGAGGTGCCTGCTTTCAAAGAGAATAGATAACATGGGCCAACACATGACAGCTGGCAGGGCAACTGATGTTAGGAATACATCAAAGAAAGAGAATAGAACAACCACTTTGAGTTTGTTAAAAGGGGGCCAAACAATGTGTGCCGAGTTTTCCAGTCAATCGACTCCAAATGATTGTGTGGTCTTTGCTCTTAACTCCCCACCATCTGGAAGCTATGACTGAGCAGGCGTGCAAGAATCATGGAGAGTGGGAGGAAACAGGGAGTGGGTGGAGAGGGAGAAAGAGAGAGGGGCAAGACTGCAAAGCAAAACAACAGTCGCAGCCTCCGGCATTTGGCTGATGGCAGTTATTAGGTGAGTAAAAAGACAGATCACACATGTGGTACCACCCTCTGTGAGCAGAATATGATGTCTGACCCTAGCCATTAGCACGGTTAGATACTGTGTTTCGGGGGTAAGAGACATCACACAGTAATCTCTAGAGAGGCTAAACAGACCCAGAGAGATACCCAACGGCCCCATTATCCCCAAGCTAAGATTAGAGCCTCCCCAACGAAGTCCATGACTCAGTAAACAAGGGAATTCGCCACAACTGAGATTTTGTATTTAGTCCAGTTACTTTTGCATCAGTTCAAACAAGTACATATACAGTAAGAAGGAAAAATCCAGAAGACTAACAACGTTTTTTTCTGGAACTGGATACAGACACTTCCCCAGGAAGTGCATGGGAAAGGAAACGCAGGGCATCATGGGTGAGGTCAGCAGCTGGAGAGTTCACTCACCAGGTTGTCCAGCATCCTCATGAGGGATTCAAACTCCGCCTCCCCCACTTTCCACTTGACCTCGCTGTCCACGACCACTCCGACTGCAGCCACGCCCTGGGTCAGGGACTTGAACTTGTCCCGGTCCAGAAGCAACAGGTTGTCCGCTCCTCCGGAACATCTCAGAGCGCTGACCTACGGATGTCGACACCATGCCTCGTTACCCTGGAGCTTTATAACGTTGACTGTGCGAGAAAAAACACACATCTACACCACCACCCCAATAACTGTGTGCATCATGGGGGATTTACTATCGTGGATGTCTGAGCAAGCTCAGAGCATTCCAGATTGAGCACATCATAAATCGAATGGAAAAACCAACACAGGACCAACCAGACACCGGGGATGATAAGCGAACACAGAGCGATGTAGGAGTGCCTCAATAAAAGAGACATAAACAATCGAACTCCACCTGGCTCTTTTAGAGACCAGTGGTCTTAATCACACATCCACTGTTTGATTCAGCTGTGTTTAAACAGATGTTAATGTTTCACTCGTTTTATCCCGGTGCAGGCAAAGCAGGAACATTATTAAAACTGGAAAGTATCCAAAACCAAGTTAACATATTCCAACACCAGGAAACCATTTTTTACTGTTGTGAGGAGGCTCAACAGGCATACCCCGAATGATTTATCCGTGTAATTAATTTGTGTGCTTGGACCACACAAGCAAAGTGCAGCAAAATAAACACCCACTAATCTTGTACTGCAGCCCAACTTTGTCCACCTATTGCGTTGAACATGTGTTGAAACTACAGAAAGGCATTAGCAGTGAGCTATAGCTCCATTAACTGAAGGAAACAATGCCAGTCATTAATCAAAGGCTCACCTGGATCTCACATGCCTGCTGGGCGTGGTAAATGTAGTGGAAAGCCTCCTCTATGGTGTCCCCAAGAGCCACCAGCCCATGGTTCCTAAGGACCAGCACCTGAAAGAGGATGAAATGGTAAATACTTACGAGTAATACATACATAGTATGATTCATTGTTAGTGTCGGGAAAGCACTATAAAGACGTGCTGAAAATGAATGGTGTATATGATGCAAGACTTGCTGTTCTATTGCGGCCGTTACAACAGTGAGTGACTGTTGTATTTATTTGGGGCCTTCATTTGATGTTACCTTGGCAGTGGGGCCCAGAGCTTTCTGGAACTCCACCTTCTCCTCTTGATCATCTAGGCAGCCATGGTAACTGAAGTAGGCGATGTCTCCCAGAAGCATAGCCTCTTGGGAAATGGGCAGGATGCCACATTTCATGGAAGACACCTGTTAACTCAAGAAACAAGCAACAGTGACTACTACATGTCTACAGCTAACTACAGGCACATTTTGTGCCATGTGTGCCTCTATAAAATGCCCTGTTTGTTTAATGAGGAAACATCAAAGTAAACTGTAAAGTACAACAAACAATGTGTATCTACATTCAAAATTATAGGGAGATTTTTTTTTATCACCACAATGTGTGCAAATACCACATTCTGACATTCTATTTTCCACACAACAGCTCGCCATTCCAGTCCTATGGTAAACTCACAGCAGCGGAGGCGGGGGTGTGAATGTGGATGATGCACCTGACGTCAGGCCTCATGGAGTAGATGGCAGCGTGGGGACTAAACCCCAGCGGGTCTATGCCCAGGAAGGAGGAGCCCGGGTCCATTACATCACCAATCATATTCACTTTCACCTGGAACGATACGAACCAAGGGTTACTATGGCAACACAGAAAACGTAGGCGTAAATCACTCGTCCAAACTCACTAGGCCCATCACTATATTGTGATTATATAAATACAGAGGTGTTTGGAAGAACACATTTTGAATGTAAAAGATTACAGTGGAACACGTGTAATTATCACCCGGATATCTGCATAGTAATTATTATAATTACATATTAGGAACAAGATGACAATTATGCAGTCGACACAATACTGTGATACTTACCTTACATATGACCTACAATACAATGTTTGCGGCTCATCTCTCAACATAGCCTTGAGCTGTCTACATGGCCATTTATTGATTGCGCTGTTCAAATCAATAGACTAACCATAACGTACTCAAACATTCTCCACATTTTGCACGTCTGACTGGAGATAGAACTGCACTGTATGCGTTATCGAAGCCATTGGGCAAGGGAACAAAGCTTTTTCTTTTCTATGTCTGGCATCTCACAACACAAACCCAGTCATGTGCTTCTTACCAGATTGCCAGCTGTGACTTCAGTAAAAGATAGTCCTTGTGGGCTGATAAGAACATGGCCTTGTTCTTTACTTACACGGACCTGGAAGAATAAGACAAACTTACACAGCTGCTACGTGACAAAACAGATAGGGGCTATATGAATTTATGAATATAGGAACACATCGCTAGCAGCAGCATTATGCCAGCTGCAACAATTTATATGTTTTCTACCATCAGCTTTTCTGTACGTCGTACAGAATGTATCTGTGGCCTCCTACTTAGTAGTGTATGTGGCTATGAAACAGAGGGCTCTGTCTGGTACATGTGGATGTAATTGTTGTACTGTGCCTGATAAAACACAGACTTTCTCTTGACAAGCGAAACACCTTTAAGAACTATGCACTTCCACTCCCTGTTTTTCTGCGGCACTTTCTACATGCACCACTTGGAAATCTAAATGGAAATCTAAATGTGTCCCTTTAGCAGAAGCTTTCATCCGAAGCCGAATACAGACGGCGATATGAACCTGCGCCCACTGAACTATACCCATCACCATATTGGTATGGTGCTTTGGATGAAAGTGTCTGTGAAAGTGTCATTTAGAGGCACTTTTATATTAAAGTGTTAACGTAACCTCAGCTGGGCTGATACTCACAGTAATGTAGGAGCTGGTGAAATGGGCCCAGCTGAAGAGGTCTATCAGCCTGTAGAGACTAGCCAGCTTACAGCGATTCTGCTTTTCCCCTTTGGCAAAGGATGGAGTCTCGACCCCGAACAAGTCATTAACTGGGGTGACCATCCCAAGGCCTGTGAAGAAAAACAGGATTCCTGAGCATCATGTGGGAAAACTGCACCCACTAAAAGACAACATTACTGACCATGTAAATGCAAGATATAGATTCACTCCGTATTACTTCGGCCTGCATCAGCAACACGGAGATTGTGATTACTTGGTGGAATTCCACATCTCTTTAAACGGTTCTCTCTACCCAGCTTTCTTCAAATCTTCTCCAACGACCACAAGCCGAAATGTTGGCCGTAAAGAAACTGCTGCATATCAAATCAGTCCATCCCAGAACCCAGCATCCAGTTGGGTCGTAAATGCGGTTGTTTCGAGAACGTCTAACGAGGGCCTGCAGCGTATTTTTAGACCGTATACTGTATAAGGCCATTTCAACTGAACTCCAGTCTTTTTACAGCCACTTTACCCGTTTCCCCCCCCTGCTCAAAGCCAGCTCTGCCTCCATCACTTCAAAAACGATGAGGCCACGAGCATGTTTACATTTCCAAACAGTAACAGTCTGAACATTCCTAAAAATTGAGCCTTGTAGCCCCGGGCTGTTCAGTGACCTCTACAGAGACAGGCAGGGCAACATAATTGACGTACTGGGCATCTGTAATTCATTATGTAGACCAGTCTGTCGATGACTTGTTCGAAACATTCAGACAGAGGAATGCTGTCAACAACTTACTGCATTTTAAGCCATTTCAGGATATTCAATGTGGCATGTGTTTACGCATACTGACCGACAAGTGTGACAATGAGGATCTTCAGGATGCATTATGAAGACAACGTAATACACAGAGACGAATGGACAGATGGACGCACACTTAACCCCAGACAAAGAGGCACATTCACAAGGCAAGAGGTGCAGACTAGGGGCACAGACAGACACACATACTTACTTTGGGGGGAGGTGAAGGAGGCCGTTCCTCCCATGGTGCTGGCCATGATGAGATCAGCTATCTGCCTCAAAGCCAGAAGCCCTGTAGGGGTGTTGCCTTTTGTCATCTGATCCTGGATCAGGCCTTCTAGTTCGTCCTTGAACACCTGGGAACCAATCAGTAAGGGGTTAATATCCTCCTCTGAAATCTGTTATAGGACTGTTATAATCCTGGGGAATCCCAGATGGAGGAGGAAGGAGAGGGATAATGTGGGTTTTCTAATGCATGGTCCACACCCCTCCGCTGTGGACAGGGCCGCCATGGCCAGCTGAGAGGGAAAGGTGAAGCAGTAAAAATAGCCAATGTAGGTCAAAACATGACCTTGACCCAGTTCCAGTTCCTTCTTTTTCCACCTTTTCACCTTTTCACGTTCTGACATGTGCACAGTGTGCTGCCGGTCCTAACTGAGTTCCTCACTAATACAAGTTTACACAAATCACACAAGGGACTTCTTAAGAGCTCTTTGTGTGGTTGTGAATTGGCAGTGACCAGGGGAGTCGCCTTCCCATTAAGCCAGACTATTAATTTATACCCATCAAGTGGCCATGAATCACTGGCATCCTTCGCCTCCAAAAACCCCTGCTATTCTCCTATGTGCAGCTCTAGTGGAGCTGCCAGCATTCTGCTCCATCTCAGCACCGTTCCCATGGTGATGTGTTAAGTTCCACTTGTTAACGTCTCTTACGCAATCTCCGACGAGAGCGTGGGCTCATCTTATTTCAACAGCTCCACAGGCATGCGTTGCGATTCAATGTGTACTGCCTAAACTGTCTGAATATCTATGCTTCTTGTTGTTAGAAGTATGCGTGATGTACTGGTCTTGGTAATATGCGGTATTGGATTAATAGTTTGGATACATGATGTAGAGTAGACAATTTGAAGTACAATAAACTGTCCACTGCTAACAAATTAGATTTTTTTGGTGTCGATTAAATGAATACAAATGCAATGTAGGATATCAAGTGACAATGTACAATCTGTATCCTAAAACACCAATCCTTTTTGATTAATTATGTCCATGCTACAGTGACACCTATAAGAGAAAATGTGTGATGTGAACAAGAAAAAGTTTAAATCCATTTAGACTTAAATATTGAAAAACACAGCAGGGATGCTTCAGTGTTTTTGTTGACAACAGCAAAGTCCTCTTTAGTTAACAGTGAAATAAGGTGTGCAGACAGTTGCAGGCTGGTTTGTACAATAACACAAGTTCCATAGAATGCAAAACATACTTTAAAACACCTACAACTGTCAACAGTGTTTTTCAACAACCGAGTGGTTACGGCAATATTGAACAGTTGGTTCTCAATCGACAGTGTGGTCATGATTGTGTTTGTTTGAGTTCAGACATAGACGGGACTACATACAGGGCTCTGGAGAATCTGGGTCACCCTCTTCTTCTGCCCCATCATGTTGAAGTCCTGCCTTAGGTCAGGTGACATGTTGCGGCTGCGCTGGTACTCCGGGTCGTTCTCATCCACCCGGTCGAAGTAGCGCTCCTTGGAGTCGATGCTGGACAGGGACAGGGTCATGGACCCTGCCGTCTGTCTGATATCCACCAGACTCATCCTGCCTACGGGGCTCCTCACCACAGCCTCTCTCTATAGGTCTCTCTCTGGTCCTCACCTTCCACGCACAGCAAAGGAACCTGGTCTAGCAATCTGCGGGGAAGGGAGGAGAGTATTTGACTAAAAGTGACTTCAAGAAGTGTCCACAGGGTCATGGTCTTTATTTTGTATTCTTTGACTCAAACACATTTGTTTTACAATCTATGAGGTTTTCATTTGCGCTATGCCATCTTAACCACGATCTCTAAAGAGAAACAAACCGGTCTGTGTTCTGATGAGACCTGTGGGTGGGGGAGGGGAGGTCATTTACCTATGTGTACTGGCATGCCAAGTCCTTTAGAGTGTATCAACAGAACACCACAGTGGGCCTTTCTTTTGCAGCAGCATGTAAATCAAGCTGTTTGAGAGGGCAGTTTGCACCTCTGGTGTTAAAGTGGCACCTATGGGGGGTGGTGGGGCATCATGCAGAGGTCTAACCAGTGCTGTTCTTGAATGTCTTCTCTTGACTAAGTTAACCATCATTTTACTGCAAAAGGTCACAGTATTCAGAATGTAATTCAGGGGGTTGGAGAACTAAAAGTAACCCAAGTAGCCTAAATGAACATCAGTTTCATGGCTGAATGTAAGTCTGTTATTTTGTGGGCTAGGCTTTGGTAACATCAAGGCACTCAACCCAGTTACATAACCACTTTACACGATCGGCAATAGGATGTGCTGACATTCAAATCAAAAGTGTGCACAGTATTTTTCAAAAGATCGGCTACGCAACATATTTTATTTGTTTACTATTTTTGGACAGTTTGAGTTAATGAATGAACCGGATTCTGGACACAAATAGGCTGATAATGTTTCCTGCCATGTTTCATTGTCTACCGATAGAATAATCACGTGAGTTAAATGTGTCCTGCACGACATCGGCTAAAACTCAATAGTTTTGATAGCCTAACCTGTGCGATGCAGTTCCGAAACTAAAATCGCTTTAAGTCTAAAGACATTCTTGATTGAGTTCCTAGATCTACTGAAACATCAAAGACAAACGTTTTTTCAGACTTTTTTCCTTACCTACGAATACGAGCCCTCGAGTCCTTGTTGAAGTCCACCAAATTCCTGGCGAAATTAGTTTTGATTGGACAGGTTCCCATATATTCTGTAATCCTTTAGACAACCTTTCGTGTTTGCATCCGAGCATCCACTAGTTGCGAGAGTGTGTAGGTTATGTCCATGCACTACGAAAGTGCAACCGCGTGTTGTGTGTGGGTGTGTTTGTGTGGGAAAAAGGAAAAAAGAGACCATGCTTGTATCCACCCACCGCCTTCGCGGGTCAAAAATGTGAAAGCACTCCCCCCACCCTGTCTTACTGACCGAAGCTTGTCTCGACTTCTACACCACTTTCTTGTGTTTTCCATAGGCACTTACTGTACGTTTACAGATGCTCTGAGTTGGCATTAACTCCAGACAGTACGACAATGATGCATGATGCATAAATCAGGGACCAGTACCAAACTAAGGCCTGAAAAGATGAGTTTGTGTGAGAGAGTAGGTGGGAAAAGAACATGACTGCGGTGAGCTTTGTGATATCTAGATCCCATGATCTCCAAACCTTTAAAAGACGTTAACATCTAACGTTGAGCCTCAAAAGTGTTTAACACTCCACCAAGTAAGTAGGCTATGGCCGAAAAGTGAATCCTGACAGCTTTCCAATAACATAGGATGTTTTCTAAAAGGGAGCAATGCATCGCAGATGTCCTTCCCCCAATGGCACAATAAGGACTCCATGTGTGCATCTTTAAACTTCAACATGAGCTCCTTTTTGGCCACTGCCCCCTCCCCAAACGGGTCTAAAAACACTAGATAAGTGGAGCAATATGAGAATTGTCAGGGCAGTCAGAGAGGAAACTGCCATAATAAGTACCATCGACTATTACGACTCTCCACTTCCATTCACAATAGTGCACACATTCGTTTCTCTGATTCTCAGTTTCCTAACCACTGAAAATATTGAACCTTGAGGACTTGTTGGGGGACTCCCATCCTCCTTAACAACTTGTAAACATTTATCCTCTAAATAATTAAATGTCTTAGCTGTAAACAGGAGATACAATGTAAGACCACACAAAGGGTTGGACCATTAAAACAAACCTCCCAACTTGGACTCCAACATTATTGTAACGTGTGCTGCCAACTTTAGGAGCAGTTCACAACATTTATTTGTCAAGTGACGTGAACACACACAGTAAATGTCTCACACCCCAACACAAACACACACACACACACAGACACACGGAAAGAAATGGATTGGGTCACTGACTGACACAACAATTCCAGGAAACAGAGTGGAGTCTTTGAGTCGAAGCAGATATGGGGGCACATGGGTTGATGTAATGAAAGGCAGAACCTTTTCATTCCAGAACGGTCTGACCCTCCAGCTCCCCACGGCCACCCTGCAACCCTGCCTGCGACCCTGCCTGTCATGGCAGAGTTCCCATAGAAACCACACACAAACACAAATGAGCACAGGATAAGGCAAAGCCATACGTGTGCTTCAGCACACACACATAGCATCCACGGGTGTACCCCCACACTCAAACGGACTATTTAGACTTTTTGAAGGGGGGCAGCCCATCCTGGAAACATTGACCAGATGTCTCTTGTTATTATTAAGGATTTGTGCTAGGGCTGTTACTATGATTCAGAAAGAGCTCTTTTAGAAATTATTATTGTGTCAAATCTGATTCACGAGCACATCCTTTGATTCATTTGAGACATTTTAGTTTTTATTATTGCTGACTTTATCACAATATTACAGACATGATATACAAATGGCTTTGAATGAAGTAGAAACGTAGCAGCATGAGAGCACTGAAAGAGCACTGACATCTCAACTCAGACCTGAACTCCTTGGCAGAAGGAATCCCGTAAAAATATTTATAGTAGAAGAGGAGTTTAGGAAGGAGGAACAAGGCCCACTACTCTGCCAAAAGATTTGTTCAACCTTGTGAGATGCCCTCTACAAAAGTTGACATGTACACTCATCAAAGATGTTTGACATTTTCATGTAAACTGCATTTGAATAGCTTGTTCACTTCAGAGAATACAATTTACCGAATGGGTCTTGTTCCCCAGGTTTTTGGCTTGCCTTCAACTTTTTTGAATGTCCTGATGCGAGAATGTAATCTTGTGTATTTACAGCTCAGGAAGCAATACTGAAACAGCTTGGCATGAACTCAATTAGATTGGAACTGTATAGCCTTGGGATAATGGAAGTCAAAGCCTCCATTTTAAAGCAGCCATTTCAACGAGTGTAAAGATCCGGACAAAAATGTGTTCATATATTTTAAATGTGTTGCTGTCATGAGCTCTGAAGCAGCTTGCAAATCAATCCTAAAAACTTTTAGTTGAGCTTTTATTTGTAAGGGTCACTAATTATCACCCAAATCTTTGATGGAACACACCACTTGTGATTCTTGATTTTTTTTGTTGCATTCATGGTTATTAAAGAGGATTTTTAAAACATCCCAGATTGTGTGTGCATTTCCTTCTTATGGGGAAACCAGAGTGGCGGATACATCCTCTCATCAGAGGAAGTCAAGAGGAAGTCATGTCCTGAAGGATTTTCTCTGCCATCAGGTCATGAGGTAACATCCCCTCATCAACCAATCAGAGTCTAAATGAATATCTGATGATGTACTTGTGTTTGTTCCTTGACTATATGTAGTTTGGAAAGACCCCTGGAAGACTCTTGAGAGTACATAACATATTTTTACAGCTCTTTCTTCCTCCCATGTCTTCATTTCTGGTTATTATTCTTTAGCCTTTGAGATGTGAAACACATTGACCCTTAACTCCAACTCTGCTTAATTGATACCAAGTGTTGAGAACCCACAGACACCACAGTCCTCTGGGAAAGCTCAACCCATGTGTTGTTAATTTGTTCTTTCAATACAGTAAAATATCCCACCACATCCGTTAAGAGTTTGGGGCAGCGGATACCATATTACATTTCAGAGTCAGTTCTGTGGAAGTAAAACATCCCTCTAAAAAGGATCTGTTGAGAATTTAGCCAACAATATCCAACAGCAACTTAAATTCTCCACAATTCTATGAAAATAATGCACCTAACATTTGACATTGAGACAGCTAATACTGCTTCCATGTGGCTTCTTACCATTGAAGGAGTTACCTGAAACCAATACTTCCATCTGTTTTGTACATACAGTCGTATGCAAAAGTTTAGGCACCCCTCTGAGGCTGCATGATAATTTCCTGTCTTCACCAAAAAAGATCAATATAATATTGTAATATTACTTTTCTAGTTAACACTGAGTGCTGGGGTGTTTTCCAGACAAAGATATTTGGTGTAGCAGTATTTAGTTGTGTGAAATTAAATCAAATGTGAAAAAAAGGCTGTGCAAAAGTTTGGGCACCCTTATCATTTATTTGATTTGAATACCTCTGCCTACTAAATGCTGATTAACTGCAACACATAGTTAGTCTGATTAACTCGTTAAGCCTTCAATTACATAAAAAGGTGCATTCAATCATTAGAAAGGGTATTTAAGTTAGCCAATTGCAAGTTTTGCTTCTCTTTGATTCTCCTCTGAACAGTGGCAAAATGGGGGCATCAAAACAGCTATCAAATGATCTAAAAACAAAGATTGTTCAGCAGTATGGTTTAGGGGAAGGCTACAAAAAGTTATCCCGGAGGTTTCAGCTATCAGTTTCCACTGTGAGGAATGTCATTAGGAAATGGAAGGCAACAGGCACAGTTCTTGTTAAGGCCAGAAGTGGCAGGCCAGGAAAAATAACAAAGAGGCAAAGGCGAAGAATGGTCAGAATGGTCAAGGACAACCCTCAGACCACCTCCAAAGAGCTGCAAGGTCATCTTGCTGCAGATGGTGTCACTGTGCATTGCTCGACCATTCAGCGCACATTGCACAGAGAACAGCTGTATGGGAGAGTGATGCGGAAGAAGCCTTTTCTGCACACGCGCCACAAAAAGGCTTGCTTGAGGTTTGCCAAACTACATTTGAACAAGCCAGGCTCATTTTGGAACAAAGTGCTGTGGACTGATGAGACAAAGATGGAGTTATTCGGTCACAACAAGAGGCATTACGCATGGAGGCAAAAGAACACAGCATTCCTAGAAAAACACTTGCTGCCCACAGTAAAATTTGGTGGGGGGTCCGTCATGCTGTGGGGCTGTGTGGCTAGTGCAGGAACTGGGAATCTAGTTAAAGTTGAAGGTCGTATGGATTCAACTCAGTACCAGCAAATTCTGGACAATAATGTTCAAGAATCTGTAACAAAGCTGAAGTTACGGCGCAGTTGGGTGTTCCAGCAGGACAACGACCCGAAACATTGCTCCAAATCCACTAAGGCATTTATGCAGAGGAACAACTACAATGTTTTGGAATGGCCATCCCAGTCCCCAGACTTGAATATAATTGAAAATCTATGGGGTGACTTGAAGCGGGCTGTCCACGCTAGGCACCCATCAAACCATACTGAACTGGAGATGTATTGTAAGGAAGAATGGTCCAAATTACCTCAATCCAGAATCCAGACACTCATCAGAGGATATAAAAAGCGTCTAGAAGCTGTTATTTTTGCAAAAGGAGGCTCTACTAAATATGAATGTGATTTTTCTGTTGGGGTGCCCAAATTTATGCAAGTGTCTAATTCTCTTATGATGCGTATGGCATATTTTCTGTTTATCAAATAAACCTTATTTCACGGCTAAAATATCACTGTCCATGACGTATGTGTATATATATGACAAAGACGTTCCTCATCCAAACGCCCAACATTTTATAGATGAAAGTAATGGAGATTATCAGGGGTGCCCAAACTTTTGCATACGACTGTAATTAAATGGGATTAAGCCTCCATAATCCTGATTAGATTGATGCCTCACTGTAAATGGTAGTCTCACAGTGTTCTCATATCTTGGACATTAAGATAATTTCCCCAGAGAGCGTTATGCAATAACCAGGGCAGAGTCAAAGGCCTGAAAATGGTCCATTTCAGAAACCCTATTTAAGGATATTGAACACAGCATGGTTTAATGGTTTAATTAAGTGATTCTACTATGGAGGTGGCTATTGTTCCACTTGCAGAACTTCCAATTATAAAATAAATACAAGAGGAAAAAACTAAACTTTAATTATTTTGTACTTAAATGGTGCACTGGTACCCTTCATCAACCAGTAATGTAGGCAGCAACTTAATTGGGGACAAAAGATTCAACCAATTCTCTAATACTTACATCCACAGTGCACCAATTATTTTGTAAAAAACAGCAGTATTGTGAAAAAAAAACTAAAACAATCATACTTCTCTGCCCAGAGCTTGACAACTATGAAGCTATTAAAATGCTATGAAGATACAATCAACCCAGTAGCAATTTACAGTCCTTTCACCCTAGAACATGGCTGTTATTGGGACTGACATCGAGGGACCTAACAGTCATTACGCTGCCCACACACTAGCAGGGCTCTGGACAGGAGGACTGGCTAGCCTTTGTTGATCTAGATGGAGGAAGTGACCGTGGCTGAGGCTCCTCTGCTTGTCTTTGGATGGCCTCCATGTTGAGATGGGTGTGGCTGAGTTGAACTCAGGCTAAAGTACAGTAAGGGGTCTTGCAGAGTTGGGACTCCTGGTGGGTTATTGAACTGTATGAAGACAGATCATGATGAGACAGCAGCGCAACGGAGACGAGCTACTCTGACAGACTACTGTGCATGGACAAAAAGCCAACTTGTGTTATCGAACTTGAGATGCCCTTGGAAAATAAATCATTCTTTATACTTGGTTGAAACAACAACTTTTTCTACTTAAAAAAGGCTAGGGAAATACATTGGGTGGATACAAACGTTACCAATATGCCAGTCTATACCATCCAATGCAATTTCAGATAGAGCAACATTCCCACTCCCACCTCTGAAATGAATTGGCAAGACACAATTACAAGCGTAAAATACTGTGGGTTATGACCTACTTTCAATTTGATGGTTGCCTTAAACACACTTAGTGGGACACTCGTCTTGTGAAATCTCATAGTGTTCCAATCCTACATCTAAAGTCAACACATGCTAGCCCAGTGTTGTAATGTTACTGGAGGAAGAGACATTAATTGAAAGCAGCTGTTTGTAGACCAGCAGCTGGAACTAATGTGAATCTGTGACGTCAGAGAGTGGCCAGCCAGACTGCAAAAATACATTTTAACACTAATACAAAGCTGCCGGGGCTACTAAGACAATCTGCACAATCAAACAGCCTGGATATACAGTGGCATTAGAAACATTGGCCAACATTACAGTGGTCACATTAGACATGCACCTAGAATAATTTATAGAAATATATAAATCATATATAAGCCATGCACCTAGAATAACTCTCAGAAATGAGAGCTGGGTGAAATCAATAACATATTTGAAAAGTAACATGTAGGAAATGTCAGAAAAAGTATTCCACTCGTATTTGCTCATAACCTCTGTCAACGACTTAAATACTTGGATAAAGACAACAATAAAAGTAGTTATCTTGTTTTATCTTGCTTACCTTTCTAACAAGTTGGACCACCCGGGCATTTGTGGTTCAGAACCTGAAGAAACTCAAAGCTGGTCCACCTCTTTGGGAGGGAATTCTTCACCTTAGAGGTCAAACTCCCACGGTTCTGCCAGTTGTCAGTCAGGTCCCTGTTTACATGATCACACTGGGAAGGGTTGTCTCGCTCCAGCCAGGATGGGAGATTCTCATTTCGGACTCCATCAGTTCCTCCAGTGACATGTGCTGCCTTTTCTCACAGTCTGCCGGGCATAATCTAGACAATTTGTCAGGGGAGGTTGGGGAGAACAGTCGGGTGCCTGAAACTATATTATTCTAATTTGGGAGGAGCAACAGTGGCATCAATCTTCCACTGCACATCCCCTCCAGTACGGATGACAGGTTGAACTTTTGTAGTCTCTCTCTCGCCCCCCCTCCCCCCGTTTGTTCTTTAAGTTTGAGTTTGGTTCTAAAAGAAATGGCAACTCACTATTCAGGCAGTGCTTCAGGGAATACTGGCAGCTGTGTCAATATGCCTCCGTCTGTTATCAGTTTAAGCTGCAACCCACATCCATCCCCTCCCACCATTTCCATAGGATACCTATTCTCTCTCCTGGTCTCTGAGAGCAGGCCCGCGTTCCAAATGCTGCCGCTCGGAGGACATTATACAAGGAGAGCATGCTCGCCTGCTATCACCTCCTCCCACGCGCTCTGAGGGGATGAGTAAGAGCACCCTGCTCTCCCTCTTCAGCACTCTGCATGAATACATCAGTCAGCTGCCGGAGAGCCGTCGCCACGGGGAGTAGGACACAGCCGCGGCTCCAGCATGGAGCCCCTTTATTATGCGGCGCACCGTGGTCAAAACTAGCGTCACCAGATGCTTCGTATATACTAGGGAAGCAACAGAGAGACTAACTAAACACGAACTGCGTGAGCGAGACAGAGAGAGAGAGAGAGAGAGAGAGAGAGAGAGAGAGAGAGAGAGAGAGAATGGAGGAAAGTGGTTCAAAGAGTAGTCAAGTGTGGGAGTAAACTATGAGATGTGTATTGTATGCTTGTCACGGATAGATCCAGGCACTTCAAATAGACGTGTTTGATTGTCATGGGTAGGACCGGGCACTTTCAAGGTGTTAGCCTTGTCGTTATTGCTGTGTGAGAAAATATATTCCTATGAGTGGGTTGTTAGACTCTGTGGGGTCTATGAAGATGTGCAACATGAATACAGTATTAGAGTTGGAAAATATTGCTAGTACAGGAGTCATAGATTGTTATGGGAACATCTGTGTATAAATGTTTCTTAAGAATATGTACTGTATTTAGATTGGCAGCAGCTGAGGAGATAAATTTAGTTTTTTTTTCTTCCCTGCCCACCATGTTGTTGTTGTTTTAAATAGGCTGATAAGATGTCATTTCCTGAGCATCATCAGTGACACATGCACGCAGCAGGATACCAATCCAGCCAAAGAACACACCCGTGGAGGTCAAAGGCTAGAGTTGACCTCGGCTATGTTAATGTGAGGAAACTTCATTTGGGACGGTCCACCATCAAAGATGATTTTACTTAATTCAATAGGAATAAGACATGGATACAAGTATGACCACAGAGCCCACTAGACTGTGAATCATTTCTGATTACAAAGATACTTTATTTAGGGTAATTCAGTAACAATATTGCAAGTAGAGGTGACTACTTACTGTGTAAACACTGCCATCTAGCGAAGACAGGAGGTACTTGAGTTCTCCTTCTCTTGTGAAGTCAAGACCACAAAAGATGGATTTTATTAAAATGAATTTCAGAAAAAAAGAAATGCCAGTAATGCACAAAAACAATGTTCACTTTATTTACCATAGCTTTCAATCATGGAAGTAGCTGATCTTTGCTTTGTGAGAGATGCATGGTTCAGAGTCCTGGGTACCAGTGAAGCATTATAAGAATGGTTTGTCAGCTTGTTTCCGGATTAAGATACTTTAATACTGTTTCTGAATAGGCCTGAGCCAAGCTGTGGTATGGATATTTTGGTTCGAAGAGATTTTGTACTTAACATTATCTACATTCTTAAAATTAAATTGTCTGAAGTCGAAATTAGAAAGGTTACAGGTAAGATTATTGTAAAGGTTAGATGCTGTGGCTTGGCATTCTCTCTGTTTCTGTCTGTCTCTCTCTTTCTCTCTCTCTCTCTCTTTCTCTCTCTCTCTCTCCTCTCAGCCAGTAAATGAATGTGTCCCCACTTGTTCAACTGATGGGAACTGTTGCAGGTCAGATACTGCTGCAAAGGCAAGGCAAGGCAAGTTTATTTCAACATTGCACATTTCAACAACAAGGCAATTCAAAGTGCTGCACACAAAACCGTTGAAAGCATCAAAACATAATGCAAAAGATTTTAAAACAATTAAGTAAACATTCAATAAAACATTAAAAACAGTCAAAAAAGCAAGAAATAAAATAAAAGTTGCAGTGCAGTTTAAAAAAATGAAATTTAGGAGTGAGATGCAGAAATATAGTGAGATGCGGAATTGTACAGGAGGAGAGGCTACATACCTCATGTATGAGGAACTGGTCCCAGACACTGCCCCATGGGCATCTCCAAGGTCAAAATATACATTTAGATAGAGTGGTGTCTTCCATAAAAAATCAGATTGATTTCATAATTTAATGTAGCCCATCTGATGATCTGAACCAAAAGTAAAGTTTACTCTGAAAGAGGAGTAATTGCAATTAGCAGAATCAACATCTGCGTTTTCATTATTTCTGTGCTGCCTACTTAGAGGGGAGTAATTACACTTTACTATTTCTACTCTACTTTGTCAGTGCAATTTCATTAAACTGAGACTAAATTCTAAAATGTAGATGTACTGCTGTTTTTGCTGCTCGCATAGGCAGAAATAGCCTGACATTTCAAGACAATTACAAGCATTTTATTACAGACAATATAAATATGGATGGACATGCTCACTCCAGAGGACACGGGGAACTTTCACCAACTCCAGCACTCAATCCTAGCCTGTCTTTGAACTTGGTAAAAGCTTGTCATTTCATCACTCAGCCCACCTCCACATCTCTCCTCAGAACACCTCTAGTCAACACCAGAGCGTTTCCCCCCCACCCCCCTTCTGTTCCACAGATTGCCAAAGCCAGCTAGTTCAGAAGAGCCCATTCCTCCTGAGGTGACTCGAGACCTTAATTACCCCTTGAACGAAGCTGTGGATGGATATCAGAAGCTAAGTCTCACCGCACACTCCGTCTGATCCTCCTCAGGCAATTACAACTTCTGCCAAGGCTCTGGCGGAGGAAGTGAAAAGAGAGAAACAACTTAATTTGAAGAGCGCATCCAAGCTCTGATCATTCGGCCTTCCTGTGCTGTCCTGAAACTAAAAGTCTTTAAAATACTTTAAAAACAGGATATCTGATGCAAGTCCTAAATTCAGAGACTAATTATACTGTTAGTGAAGACCTGCTGGTCATTTCTCTTCCTATGGCATGTTTCTGTAGAGGGCCCATTCTAAATAGGTGTTGGGAAAAACTGAAACAATAGATCCAAAAGGAACCTTGTATTTTACAGTCCCCTGATGTGAAATGTATAATTCTATCACTGGACACTATGGGCTCTGTCTAGAAACCGGTTAATAGTGAAGTCTTGAGCTCTGAAGTTGGGGGAGTGTAAAGTAGCAGTTCCAGAGACACACAAACTTCATGCATGCACAGTAAAGAATCCCTGCATGTAAAAATATCATACCCTACGACTCAAATGTCTCCCCTCTCTATCACTATAGGTGTCAGGAAACCTGCAAACCAGAAGCATCATCACTCCACAACCTGTTTTCCACCTGCACCATCAGCACATCGCACGTTCACTGCTGTCTGGTCTCAAGCCTTGATGACATTGTCATGGTGGAGTTTATGAGGCCATTCACAGCTCAGCAGAAAGACATATAAAGTTCCTGTGGCTGCATCATTCAGGCCCGGGGCAGTGGTTAGTGAGGGGGTCACGGACATAAGAGGTTGGTGTAACCTCTATTTGATGTTATCTGTTTCTTGTTATCTGTTGGGTGTCATTGTTCATCAAACTGACACTTGCTCAGAAACCTACTGGCCTATTAGGCAGCATACACGCACACAGATGCTCCTGTGTGTCAAAGCAAAGTGACATGTGGTAAAACATGTTTAAAAGAGCTCTTGAACTGGAGACCCTCCGTAGTAATTGGTTGTCAACTGTATTGAACACACGGAACCTTCTGGACTCAGCAAACCTTGCTAGCACTACTCAACATTTGAATTTACCGTTTTTTTACCCCCAATATATTTTATTTATGAGGCGACTTTTTAATTTGGGGATTGAGCATCAGCAGAGCAACAATTCCCCTTTTCTACCTGCTGTTCAGCTTCACCTTCTCCACAGAGAACATGCTACAGGCCTGATGACTCACCACCAACCTGTTTTTGTGACCCTCTCAGAATAATCCTGTCAAATTGGTGCACAGCAAATTCAGGTAAGTCACAGCGGTGTAATTGTTAGATGATGGCACTCCCACCAGTGGTTACAGACGTGGTGACACACACAGTGCTCAGACCATAGATTAGAAATGGGTTGAATGGAGCCAGAGTGCCAGAACTTGTTGTGTTTCACGATGAGTCACACTGACCTTTTCCATGTAACTTTTAAAACAAAGACAGACCAGATGTACCAGAGAGAGAGAGAGAGCCAGTGATGTTTCCTTGACGATGAAGTGACCTTGAGTGGATACAAGCCTCACAAGTTTGAAATACACAACTGTTTGGCCATGCCAGGTGATTTGAACATAAATACGAGATTTCTCTAACAATATAGTTATCCCACATTCCAAAGTGGGTACAGAGAATAGCTTTAATGACTTTAGGACCTGAAAGGATTGTCCATTCAAGTGTGACGCTAAAGTGAAAATTCTGAAAGTATTCATTATTTAAAATACATTTGATGTTCCAGTTATACTATTCTTGACGTGAGACTTTTTTTTGTTGCAATGAAATAGCCTGCCCCGAAGTCACAATTAAAACATGATTTTGTATTCAATGCAGTCTTTAATAAAGACAAAACTTTGAATGGTCTATTCGAGCGTGAAGCTAGCAAAGTGGCTTGTCAGAGAATATTGCCGCCTCTCTAACGAGCTCTTTTCCTGCCTATCTACAGAATCCCTCCTTCTGTGGGTTTAATCCTTTGTGTACTTGTCTGTTGGCAGACTTTCAGGTAAGCTGAGGGTTTAGCTTTGCCAAACCTGTGTCCTGAATCAGCAGAGAGGACACTCAAGGCCTGCATCTTAATTGTTCGACGTGATCCCCCCTTTCTTTCCTTATCAGGCCTGTTATTCGCAGCAGAAGGAGAGATAGAGGGAGTGTTACAAAATATAAACCCTTTAAGTTTGAATATAGAGGTTTAGTTTGGATGTGCTGCAGTGGATGCCTCTCTGTCTTGGCTTCTTAGCCTATTGTGCCATGGCCAATTGAATCATTATATTGCAGCTCTCTGTCACAAAATGGCTTCCTTCAATCATCCTAATGTGTGCATCACATTGGAGCTGGGTGAGACATGTCTGAGCTCAGATGACAGACGCCACAGAAATGTAATCCATCACATTAATTATAGATTATTTTACACCCATCTTGCCTTGCATTAGTTAAAATGAACATAACTTTTTATATACCTTCAAGATGTATGAATAGTTGTGTGTGAAGCTAAGCAGATTCAGGTTATGCATGGTCCAGCAAAAGACTAGTAGAGTAAACACACACAAAAATCCAACTCTCCAGAGAGCTTACATTTCCAACTTCAAACTCGGCACAAATGTTATGTTCTTCAAAAGCATGTTTAATTGACATCCCATTAGCAGTCTTTGGGTATCCATTTTGTTATTGGCACGCTGACCATTGGCCATAAATGTGAGGTTTCATGAAATTGAATTAATGACATGCTAGAGGAAAAGGATCCCTTTATCAATTACACACCAGGCCCATCCAGCAAATAAAGAAATCAATTTGGACTGCATTACGCCTCAATCGAGTCATTACCTATTCACTTCACAAGAATAATGAAGACCCAACTCAGAGAAACTTCACTTTTGACATATTCCTTCATGTCAAAGTGGGGTTTTTATAGCACGATGACCATTTCATATTTCAGTGAACCTTATCATTGGATAGTTACAATGACTACTCTCTTTTTTCACTTTGGCTCCATTTGAAATTATGGCAGACAATCCCGCCAGCGTTTCTTTTTTGTTGTTTAAGCCTACCCAAGTGAGTGGCCATATTTTATTCATAAGTCTGAAAAGTGTGCCACAGAAAAGGCTTGGGCCTCCGATGCCGAGCTTCAAAAAACGTTTTTGGATAGCACTCATAAAAGATTTAACCGTTCTCTCAGAATGGAGAGTTCAGATGTGTCGTCTTTTAATTATTTCATTTTGCAAGGGAAGTTCGAAAACATTCACTTTGAATCCTGAAATGATCTATGTTTTTACGGTGCTGAGTATCCCCAACTGGACTCCATCTAAATGTAGTAAATAGACAAAAGTTTGAAACTGTCGGATTCTGTTTGAATTAGATGTCAAATGGGGATAGCTCCTCTTGAAACCATGTGACAAACACTATGCCATTTAAGTATATCACAAGTGCACATTTCTACATGTTTTTTTTCCCGTTAGTTAGTCTCAAGACATTTGTCTTCACGTGTATATTATCTAAGCATTTGCAATTACCTTCACAGTTGAATTCTTTACACAGCCTAACCACAGCATTGGTTTTGATCAGTACAAGTGTTGCCTCTAAAAAGTGATACCTTTGATGAAGGCAATCATTTCAATATTTTCAGACAGAAAATGTACAACCAAGAAAAAAAATTACCATCCTCATTCATTCCATTTTACAGGAAAGAGCAGCCGGCCTGTACATTGTGTACAGTTTCATATTCCTTGAGTATGTGTTGAATTACACAACATAAAATGGTCACAATAAAGGTATGGGGATCATGAACTCAATCTTTATAACAATAAGCCAATGGAAAAGATGAATGTATACACAGATAAATACAAACACAGACAATATACAATTTCAGGACAGAAGATGAAAAGTAACGTTGTGAAATCTACATTCAAGTTTTAGGAATATATTATTGTAGCCTTGACAACTTGTTACAGAGCCAAAAACCTCTTCAGAGGAGTCAGTGAGCTTTTATGTGCGCTCCTCAGATTAATTCTCTGAGGATCCGCAACTCATGACTGTATGACAGTCGAGGCTAAGGCATATTTTTCTCTCTTCCTGCTTCACTTTCTCTCTCTTTCTCTGCCTCTGCCTCTTCCTCTCTCTCTCTCTCTCTCTCTCTCTCTCTCTCTTTCGCTGCCTCTTCCTCTCTCTCCCTTTCTTCCTACTCTTTTCAGAACAAGCAAAGACTCCAATTAGCAGGTTTTTGGGAAAGGTGTTATGACAGCGACAGAATACAATTTACAGTTCTGAATGTCTACCTAGAACCTTCTGCCTACTGTCGTTATCAGTGAGCTCAATTATAATCCACGGAACTTTAGGAGTCAGACGACTGCCATGATTGAATTGACTCCTACGGGTCAAGGTTGGCCTAATCCACGAACACATCTGTCCAAACTGCTGAAATCCTTCCTAAAACTGTTGCTTGGTGCCAAAAATGGGGACCAGCCACAAAACACACGTGGTCATCCAAGTCTGTCCCGAAACCTTTCGCGGCTTAGCGGAGAGCTGGACTGAGGTATGGATAGTGTGGGGGTTGGCTCTATCCAACCCTATGTAGAGCCAATTGCAGGCAATTGCAAACAACTGACAGTACAGAAAAAAACACTATTCTACAGGATATATCTCTGTGACTATTGTTCTGATAAACAACCCCAGAAGGAAGACTAAGGATTAAACATAATGTGACTGATTTGATGTGTTGTGTTAAGATCTTTTACACAGGTTACTATGTATTGATGTGATCTTTTTTTGTTTTATCATATCTCGGAGACGAGGATAACACGCAACAAGAGATCTGATTGAACATTGTACTAAATGAAAAATGAATTCATTGTACCTCAAGGCCCTGCTTAGAGGCTGCCAGAAACATATCTTGCCAGTGGCATCAGAAGAAAAGACTCCCAAGTATTGATTTCTCATAGTGGCTTTAATGTGAAATGACTGCCTTGCATGAGAGCCATTATGTAGAAGCTGCTTCAACAGAATGCATTGATTAATTTTGTCTTTTCAAATGGCAGCTCGAGCTATTCTGGGAATATTTCATTGATACTGAAACTTTGTCAATATGATAGCCTCTGCTCCACAGTTCAAGGTTTTATTCTTCAGAGTTTTTTACACCCGGAGCTGTATCCTAGTTACTGTGTGTGTCACACAGGGCTACACGGACACACACATGTGCATACACTGAATGCACAATGACATGTTCTCAATAGAGTCATGGCCCATCTCCCAGTATAGAACTAACTGAAAAGCTCAAAGTTTACCTTTTTGCAAATGCAGTTTATGACATAATTTTGCTTTATTGAGGCTGTCAGGATGTGAGAGGTTCAGTTGTAACCAAAACACCAGCCTCTATAGCTGCTTCGTAGCCTAAACAGAATGTATCACCAATTTTGCATGAATAGCTAGAGATGGTAACCCTAGTGTACAAATCTCTGTTGTGCATTTCAGACTATCAATTCTTGATGTGGTAGCCTTCATGGCTCAAGATTGACAGGCCTGCTGCAAGTGTGTGTGTGTGGTGGTGGTGGTGTGGAGGGATGCGGGTGGGGGGCAGGGGTCTGTTTTGTGGCGGCCTTAATGCCCACTGCTGTGAATGTGTCCCTGAGCTATAGTGCAGGGTCGTAGCTGGAGACGACCACCTGAGCTGGGTGTAAAATGGGCTGTAAATCACAGAGGATATGGGTGAGTGTATGAGAATGTGGATGCGCATGTGTGTGTGTGTGTGTGTTTGTATGTGCGAGTGCCTGCATGACTGCAATTTCCTCTGCATGTGTAGTGTCTGTGCCTATGCTGTAGATATGTTTGTGTCATTTGGTGTAGGCCTGTGTGCATACATTTGCATTTATTAGCGACATGCGTGTGTCTATGTGTGCGTGTGTGCTGATGTGCAATGCGCGTGCGCATGTGTCCGTCAGTGGATGTGTGTGTGTGGATGCACTGTTATTCGGTCCTGTGTGTGTACAAGTATTAGTGTAGGCAGGCAGGCATGTGTGTGTGTGCATGTGTGCGTGTGTGTGCAGGTCACCCTGGCTCTGCCAGACCAGATGTGCATGAGTCTGGATTGTGTGGAGTGATGAGTGGCTCCCTAGCTGACTCTGCAGACTTGGAACAATGCACACAGGTCTCTCCTCCTAATGAGCTCCTACACAGCACACGCACGGAGAGCAGCCACTCTGCCTTGAGTTTCAATCAGGGCCTCCATCATATCCGGGGGCCAGTGCTTTATTATCGGTCTGTTGGCACCACACCAAAGATCCTGGCACCAAGAAAATCAAATAAATAAGATCAAAAACAGAGTACAGCACCTGAGGTGCCTCTCGTGAGTTGATGTCGCGGAGCACAAAGTGACAGGTGCTTCTGGATCAGGGTGGAAAAGGTTTAGCGATGCAGGAGGACAAACAAATGGGTGTTGTTTTATTCATAGCTTGATAACCTCACACAAAAAGGTTTCAACAGTTATCAGGCATTCAAAGCATTTAAATATACCCTATTTACCAGATGACATCCTTCAGTATAATGGTATAATTGCAAGCTATGCTCATCAGAACCTTCTTGCAAGAATTTATGTTTGGTTAGTTGGGCTTATTTGTATTAGGCTTTATGCAGGAGAGCATGAGATAGCAAATGTGATATAATTGTTTTAATAGCCTATATTACCATGTATGCATTAGTAGTCTATGTAAACACAACACGTGTACAAACATACAGGCACACAAGAAGTTCCACTGCCCTGTGACTCAGCTGTCCAGATTCCTTTCTGAGGACTAGTAACTCTACATTATTCATTTCACCATGTCTTCTAAGTCTCGGGGGCATTCTTTGAGCAACTGGAGATCATCTCGAAGAGCCCTGGAAGGCAATGCAAACTAGGAAAAACTAGCAAAGTTTTACAGAAAATTCAATACATGATTCAATCTACTGATATAAAGACATATATTTATATTCACCTCCAGGCAAAGACAATGCACTTATTCATGCTTCATCTCGACGATTTATGAGATTTTCTTTATGGGATCTCCTGTTGTCTCTAGACGTTCTGCCAGACTCTGTTAATACCTGATTCAAGGTCTAGTCTTGTAGAGACTAAAATGGCTCAGATGAGTCATAGAATAGCTAGTGATTAATTGAGGGTAAATATTTTTACCTGCCTTGTGGTTTTTTACCTCAGGGGAAACAGTCACAGACTCTAGTCCACACCCTCCAAGAGTGTTAGCATTAGTACTCTTATCCAAGGTTGATAATGATGAAATTTCTGCTCAGGACGGCAGTTTAGAATGCAAATCTGCTCATGCTTCCAATCATAGCCTGCTAGCAACGTCATAAAATATTCATTTTCACAGGAACCCTATTCTGTGTGGTGGTGCAAAATCTTCTGCCTCTCATGGAGAGGTACAAAGATAGATTCCGATACCCTACAGTACTTCTCTGCCATATCGTGTACCTGTCAGGGAAATTACAAAGGCTCTGCGCTCCTGTCAGATTTCAAACGTCTAACCTTTCCGTCTTAGATTTGGTGTTGCTCTGACAGTGCTAAATATAAAAGATGCCCCCCAGTATTTTACAAGTATGCTGTTTTGATCTCGAGGGTTGTGATATATGCTTTGGTTAATAATTGATATCTGGAAGGATGTTTCTCTCATACCCCTTCACAGGACTCAAAAACGACATTCCTGAAATGAGAGGGGTCTCCTGGAAGATTTTACTTTGTGAATGACTGATGCACTGTGTGGGAGTTTTCTTTCTGTTAATTGTGCAACGCTCGGTCCTTTTAGCCTGCTATGGCCTTTAGACTAGTCAGAAGAGACTCGGTTGACCTCATTAGACGCTAGCATATGGAGTTAGTTAGCGACCGGTGGACCTACTGGAGTTTCTATCTGCATGCTAAACAACAATAGTGACCTTCTCCTTCTTTGTTGAATATGTCTCTTCATGACTAATTAGGCTGTGGACAAAGACTAGTGCCTATAACCTCGCCAGGAGGGCCATGACTCAACACCACACACAGTAAGACCTCTCATGGCAAGGTTAGGATCATTTCAAATCCACATGTAAACTTCACCCTGAAATAGATGGATAAGGGACTAAATCAAGCCATGCCCTAGGGCTGTTGTTTTAAGAGTGGAGCATTGGGAGGGGGCACTGGGGCTGGCAACAGCAGAATACCATAACACTGAACTCTCACAGCTGCGACCGCTGGGACACCGAGAGGCACGGAGAGAGAGGGCAACAAGTCCTCCATCCAGAGACAAAAAGATTGAGGAAGGTATTCCTCCCTGTCTGTGGTACGTAAAGACACCTAACCTGACAGAATTGGATGGCCAAAAGCTGAGGAAAAATACACTACAGTCGGTTGGACGTTTATGTTTACATCTGTAATATCACTATTCATTATTTTATTGTATAACTCAACTCGCTGTAATAGTGACATGTGGTAAAGACAGCAAATAGAAACTGCAGTGAATGAGACAACAGGATTTGCATCTTAAAACTGACATGTCCAGGATCCTTTAGTAGGGTGGAAACCTGAACGGCACTACACCTTATCTCTCAATACTGTAATTTAAATCTTTATTCGTGAAGTCAATCACCTCTCCTCCTGCCCCAGAGGTGTGTTCCATGCTAATTGAACTGGAAGTCTCAAGTGTCCATCATAAAAATCAAGGAATGCTTACAGAAAAGTCCACCAGCTCTACATTTAGGTTTTTCAGTGCCATGCCTGAGTAGAACTGAATCAATCATCCTTTATCTAGTCCTCTCATATTCAATCTTTCTTCAAAAACAACAGGATTACATGTCAGTTTGCAATCAGCGCATAGTGAAGAGAAGAATTATCCTGGGAAGCGTGTGGGCTCAGAGGTAGATCTGTAGATGCTGTTATGGTTGACTCTAGAGCCAGAGGTTCTCCAGTAGTGGGGGCAGATGTTAGCTGAATCAGAGAGGAAGATATCCACATCCGGCTGACCTCCTGTGGTGATGTTTTGCTCCCTGTCTTCTTCAGAAACACCATTGTTTCTGGGAAGAAATTACAAGGCAGCTGGTACTAGTTGCTACATGAATCTTAAAGACTAGAGCAAGATGTTCTGGTAATAGGGTATCATCCCTTTGTTCTTCTACACCGTTAAGCCTACTCCATGTTTGTTAAAGAAACTAGGTAAGCCATTGGCTCTGTTTAATTCTGTTTCTTCCATACAAGTGTCTTTGACAGGGTTTTCTCTTAACTCTACACAATAGCAGCTTATGCTCAGGGAACAGAAACGCAGTTTGTATTCAGTCTGTGCAACAGCCAGCATAGCTGCAATCTTGTGTCCTGAAAGACAATGACGCCTAAAGGCCCCCTGGTGTGTAGCTTTAATATGTATCTGGCTCTGAAATCTGCCACCTCACATGCCTTATATGGTAAGGAAATGTGTGTTCTTTCATTGTTTCACATTCAAAATCACCTCACAGCACGACATTTACCTAGACCTTGGTTAATGTATGATTATTATGCATTTGTACATTGTCCAATTCACATTATAGCATTACTAATAACAAAAAAGCTTTAAATAAACAGCTATGATACAACCTCAAAGTCTATACAACGGTTTCTCCTCAAATAATTACAAGTTTGTCTTTTATGGCCAACTGAGCCAAGAGTGTTTGTGTGAAGTGGAAATTCAGCCATCAATCTGCATTATAGGCCGGTTTCCTCTTGTCTTAGGGGGGCTAACTGAAACAGATTGAGACAGCTACTGCACAGTGCATTGCTAATGGCTGCCAATGAAAGACATCTCTGTGTGACTGACCGCTTTGTGGAACAGGAACACAGTCTGAGTAAACCAGTGTGATGGGGAGAACTCAATATAAGGAATCTGTTTCTCCTAGTCTCTCTTTCTTATCGGGCATCAGTTAAATGTTCCTTGGAATAACATTTCATTAAAAGGTGTGACTTCTAATCCAAGGGGAGTTGTAATATGTTGCCCATGTCAGAAAATGCCCAGTGAGGCTTTATACAGTACATGCATGTTGTGATATATTGTCTGATGTGCTTTGGTGAAGCTGTAATTGTGCATAACCTATGTGCTAATACTTATGATGTTGGTGTTTCTTTAGGGGAGAAATACTTTCCTGTCTGGGCTGTGAAACACTTGTGCGGGGTACCAGCAGCTTGTGGTTTCCTGGATGGTTAGAGTACTGTCATGGTTAAAACACCAGTAACAGCATAATGGCACATCTGAGGGTGAGGGAGATGTATATGGTTTCAATGGAAAATAAATAAATAAAGTATTTACCCTTGCATATTTGTTCTACTATTTATAGACCAATTTGTTTATTCTGAAAATATTTAAAACCTTTGACGTCCTATACCAGAAAAACCACCAATTCAAAAACAATTAATTTACATCTGAAACGCAATCATGTAAATGTATACCTTTTGTATTCATCATTTTGATGGTCATATGAAGGCGTTAAAGGAATAGGAATAGCCCTTTTCTATCATCACAGAATCGCACCCCCAGCTCCTCCTCCGGTGCATCACTTGCATCAGTACTTCAGAGCGCACCGCAGCAACCTACGGGGCCGAGTTCACTTTACAACAGCGGAAATCAAGGACATCTCATTAAGAAGAAAATAAGCACGAGCACCTTTTTGGTAGGATATATTTCAAATCAAGTAAGACCAAACAAGGATGGAGACCAACGTTAGCTGCTGCCTTTTTTGCCACATTTCTCTGTGGATGTGGCTCTTCTCCCTAACTTCAACCATGGGCATGACCAGAGCAGAGACAAGGTGCATTCCATCTTGCAAACAACCCGACAACAATTCAGCACAGTCGAAACACTGGGCTGGGATGGGTCTGTTTGAAGAGACTGCAAAGGAGGGTCTAATAAACGAGAGTGACCACAGCGACAATATTGCGGAATATATCGACAGCGTATATGAAAGAAATACGAGATCAGTGACGGAATTTCCATCCGATCAGCGAAATACTTCAAATAAGACCGATGAAAGAGATAGGGACCAGAAGGAGAAACTTTCTAGTTCCGAAGTACTCAATCAATCTGAACATGTGTCACGCCCGAAAATGACGCATTTGAATGCCAGTAAAGTTAGTGATCAGTACGGCAGTTATACAACAAATAATAGTTTAGGAGGAGCTAATATAATTAAATATTCTGTATTACCCCAAAGCAAGGTTGCGACGAGTTTCAGAAGTCGTAGGAGGCGAAGAAAACGCAGCACGCAGATACCAGATAGCAGAGCAACTTGGTCCGGATTTCGTTGGAACGCCGAGGATGATGCTTTATCGTCGGGACAACACGAGTTGAAACTAACAAGTTCGACATTCGCACTTACTGGGGATTCAGCTCACAACCAAGCCATGGTGCACTGGTCAGGTCAAAATAGCAGCGTAAGTGAAACTCATAATGAAGTTGTGTTGTGCGTGGGATGTCAATGATCTCTTGAGTGACATTTGATTTAGCAACTGTTAAAATATGTAATTCTGAGTGGATTCATTTTCCAATTTCTTGCTCGTGCAAAGACATTCTACACCTCCTGATTATGCTCAATATTGTCTGACATGAGAAAAGTGCTGGGCAAGACTGCCATGGCGCAGGTCGGTGCCAGTGCACCAGACAAGGATACTGAAGAGCTGGAGCTCTTTTTCTCTCTCTCTCTTTTACGCACGCACGCACGCACACACACACACACGCACACAGGCAGGCACGCACGCACGCACACACCCACACACACACACACACACGCACGCACGCACGCACGCACGCACACACACACACACAGACACACACACACACACACACACGCACACACACACACACACACGCGTACACAACACACACACTTTCTAACACTTGCGTTAGTGTTGTGAGTACAGGTATCATGTAATTATCACATCATATAATTTACTAGTATCTTTAATTGACTAGGTCTTAACAATATTAGAGCACTACTTATGAATAAAGTGCTTTGCAATTCATCACTGGTCTTGATTTGAACAGGACTTTTGACCCAAGCTCCAACAACAGGCAGGAACAGGAGATTCCAGCTTCATAAGGGGAAGAGCATTGTGTTGTTTCCATGAACAGCTGCACCAGCCTCATTATTAAGGTGATGCTGCAGATGCAGTGCTGTGGACCTTGGGGTCTTATATAACTCACCGTCTAGGGTAACCTCTTCTTCACTATTTTTACACACCATATCGTATTTATGGATCCACTAAATTAAATTAGTTTTGAAAGGATGTTTATTGTACTGAAACATATTGAATTTGGGTCTTTTCACAGGTTTGAGGTCCTTACGTTATGTTTGTGGGACAACAGAACAGTGTAGTAAAGAATAATGTTTTAATATCTGATAGAAGTCAAGGGCACATCATCTACATTGTCAGTGTCGCTACAATACTGCAGCAGGACAAAGTGTCATTCTGTCCATGTTATGGATAGGAATCTGCAGTGTTGGTACCACTATTCACCAGCTCAGTAAACTCCCATAGCAGCCTTATTCAACTAGGCACTCAATCCGTAAATCTCATTTTATCACTTTACATTGACAGAACATTGTACAGTTAAGCTCTAGGTGTGGGTTCTGGTTGGTTGGTGAACATACATTCAAAATGTATCAAAATAGTAAATATTCAATGTTTCTGTTAACTGTAACATATGGCTAGAATGATATATTTGCAGCTCTTAAGCATGGTGTTCGGTGTCTAGTTTTGTGACTGACCTGTTGCTTCAGTCAATAATGTCTTGGTGCCATTTAGCTAATTCTGACTTGTGTGGATTTGGGCTACATTTGATTGACTTCAGTCTCCCTCCCTCAACCTGCTCTTAAGGACTGCCCAGGCTCTATAAAGCTCAACAGTTTATTTTGATGGCCAAGCAATAGTCAGAATAGCCCTCAACAGACACAATGCACGATGCAGAGATATTGCTGATATACAGAGGTATTGCTGCGCCAATGTTTATCTCAATCTTTTAGAAAGCTCTAATTCATCGTTATACTTTCACGTCAGACGAGATTAAACAACATTGTTTAGAGCCATTGTTAGTCAGCACACTACGGCTCCTCTATCTCTGAGCACCAACATGTCAAAGTATTGAGAATGTCCATGCAGCATCCTCAATTAGGCTGGAGATACTTGTTGACAAGGACAACAAGAATTGGATACTGTCAATGACTAATCTTGGCAGAATTGATCATGCCACCTCATGGCTGATGAAGCTCGGAGGCACAGCCGGCTTCCATACTGTGACCCACATGTGATCCCAAACTGAGGCACACGCACACATCCAGAGAAGAAGATGTGCTTGGTGACATCTTAAGCCTGGAAAGGATAACAAAGAAATGGCATCCGAGCCTCACAAAGTTTGAGTTGTTCCTTAGATTTGCATCATGGTATTATTGTACTTTTGTACTTGGTAGCTGTGACTACAAAGGAGTATTGCTGCCCATTTGAAATGTTGTTGACAAGAGGCTCCACCACACAAAGTGAGAATATTATGTGGAGGTGGCGCTTGAGCTGCAGAGGCGTGAAAATGTATCTTTCAGTAAATAAATGTTGCTTGTTTGAAAAATCCTTAATCAAGAGAAACCTGCGCAAATACTCCAACAGGTCCAACTGACTGCTGTTTGGTAGTACTGGTAAATTCGGGCGATATAGTGTTAATTGGGTAATTTAATATGAAGCTTGTATAATTCATTGAGCTGTACCAGATGCCATTTGTTGGATGGATGATATTTCAGTTATTTCAACTGGTTTCATGGAAGGTAGCTATTGTGAACTTAAACTTGGTAGGTTAGAACTAGGATATGCGTATCTTTGTAATATTCTATTGTGAAGTCGCTTCATAATTCATGACTGCATTGACCTGTTCTCCATGTGAGAGCACATACCTCTGACTTCAAACAATCTAGCCTCAGCCCAACATCTGCTCTACCAGAAAACATTGTCTTTGTGAATAAAGGGATATGAATTGATGTGGCAGACTAAAGCACATCAGTAATACACCTATGGTTGAGATAACACTGCCTCTGCCAGAAACAACTCAGGTGTATCCCTGAGTATAAATACTCCACAACATACTGGATACTGAAATTGACACACTGTTTTATATAAGGTGATTTTAATGTTGTTTTACGAGTTAAAGGTTTAAATCTTTGAGGCCTTAGACTCGAAAAGTCATATTTTCTCCCAAGGATTTCCAAAGCAAAATTATTTTCTATTTGGGTTGTTCACTAGTTACTCAATAGTCCATTTTTTAATACTTAAGTTGTCAACGTTTAGAATGTAGATCATTTTCAATGATCTTTCCTCATAGGCAACAGGTGCTGTTTAACCAATGCATTTAGAGACTCAGTTTGCTGGACTAGCTCATTTAAACCTGACATTAACAGGGAGTAGTCAGATGGGTGCTCCTAAATACGGTCTAATGATCATTTCATGGTGACCTTAACTGAGCAAAATGTTTGCAAAACATAAAAGTTATGTCAGTAAGCTTTTAATTGCAAAAGTAAGGTGAAATTACAGATTTTTTTTAACTTAATCATCTTGGCTTTAATAGAACTATTAGAATGGTAACTTATATTGTTGATATTCCGATCATTTCCTTCAGTAACAATAGCTTTTATGGAATCATCCATCTATTTAATTGCACAGGCCAAATATGTCTAGGGTGTTATTGATGAGGTAACTTAATTCCAACAGCTGATAAGGTTTGGATCAGGGAGGTGTTGAGGCTGGGAGGGAATTGTAATGTGTAGACTGTCTCGCCCTTAATTTGTCTCTTTCAGGTGCTCTTCATCCTTCCGTAATATAAAGCACCTCCACCACCTCACCCCACATTCCTTTAATACAATGCCCTCATGGCAGATGGGTAATCTCTTCAAACTAAGCCGTTTAAGTCCTCAATAAAACCTCTTTTATTCCTCAATAATGATCAGATTCATCCAAGTGCATTTTCCCTTCAAGGTTTGAGATTTGCACAGGATTTAGGGCTTGAAAATCAATTTGCTTATTCTCGTATGTCAAATAATCTTTTTTTGAGACATTTGTCACACACTGGTACAAATCGTGTTCTAAATGTTAACACGTCCTCTAACATCTCACCCCAAGCAAATAGGAGCTTGTCCTTCGACTACACAATCCCCTTTGTATCTAGAACGAGATCATATTTTCTCCAAAACAGTCATCCAAACATAAATGGTTTGGACTGGTGTGAATAGCTATAGTTGGAAGTTGTTATTTTTTTGACCTAGATAATGTTTTAGACATAAGGTTCTCAGCATAAACCAACCCTCTCACAGTGAAATATCAGCCAAATTAATACTCTATCACTATATCGATGCCTGGTCTCATTAACTATTTACATCAGCAAGGGAGTCTTACCTTAATTTTTAAACATCTGTCTCAATCCATAAACTGTCAGTCTAACTCTAAAACTTTTCCTGCTTGCACTTCAGAAAATGCAAATTATCATAGTCTAACCCTGGACCTTCTCCAAGTAAATGCATAAGTTAATTGCCCTACTGGAGACGGAAAGCAATTTGTCCTAGTTTCCAAACTGCTGTGGGTTGTTCTATTGTCTCTTGCCCATGTCTAGCAAGCTGTGACTTTTAAAAGCAATAAAGGCCATGTTATTAGTAGACTATAAATCACATACTTATGTTTATGTTGTCAATTTATTTTAGCACATTTTATACACAGCTAATAAAAAGCTGTATTTTTTCAGTTGATTAGATATACAACTGCAGCAAAAATGTCAAACAGGGAATAACATGTTATAAATATTCCATTATAAAGATGTATTTTAACTACTGGAAGAGTTACCCGGCTTTCTCCAACATTGTCTTCAAGTATTAAGAACTGGGGGAAAAGGACTTTGTAGTGCACTACATGTAAACATGAAACCCTGTATTATTAATGAAGAAAAGCAAAAGCTTTGATTTATGCTAAAACAAACGGGAAGGAAAAGACAGGACGTTCGTCTTTCATATTAAATGGAGGGAAATAGACCTGTCCTTGGAGACCCATTAATAAAAAACATCTGGAACAATTTACAAGACAACTTAACAATTTATAGATCCCCATTCCTATTATGTAAAGGCTTGTATTAACACGGTGCAAGTACGTTTTTCTTTTACGATTCTCAGAAAAAAGAAGAGACGTCCACAATATTTACGTGCCGAGGCCTTGCCTGGGATGAACGATAGACGCGTTGTTGACTTATTTATTCATTTATTTATAGAGCACTGGTGGTAAGCCTAACGTTCACCATTGTAGAAGCCCACTGGGTCCTTAAAAATAAACCAAAGCACATGTTCTCAGCATTTTGCTGAAAGAAACTGCACCCAACACAAGCACTCAGAGAGACTCCCTCACAAGTCCTTAGAAGTTTGTTTTGGTTTTGCGTATGTTTTTTTTGGAGCTTGACAGAAATAAGCATTGCTGTTTTTTATTGGGTTGTTGAACCGTCCTCTTGCCCTGGGGTCATAATGACCTGAGGCAATACTGATAGGATATGTTTGGATTATATGGATATTGAAATCGACTTATCTTGATTGAAGCAAAAAACAAAAACATCAAGTACAATTTCTATGTTTGGGCAGTGGAGATGTGTTCATGGTAATATTACAGAACTTGCATGACTTAGTTTAAATACGTCTGTAGATAGTCTCTTTGGCATTCATAGGCCTATGGCTTTACCTTTTTGGGACGCTAGAGCAGATGTTGTTTATGGCTATTTGCTTGTATTCTACACGTATGTCTGTAACATTGTGTCAAATTTCACATTTGGGTACAAAAGTTTAGTTGAGGTATGAGAACAAATTGGAACCTGGGTCATCGGGACCCAAAGGTGAGGTGTTGGTGTTTTTACAGGAGGCAAGACAAATAGGAGGGTTAATAAACGAGACTACGGTGCTGTAAGCTAGTTGCTGGTGTGTACAACGATGCCCTAAGGCCACCCCAGCACGTCCTCATGAAAGGAAATTGCTTTTCGGATTGAGCATTTACTGTTATTATCAATGATAGTACATACAGTTGATTATAATGAATCAACTGTATGTGCTCTTCTTTCTTACATCCGTTTTATGACCTTATCGTTACATTACTTGTTACGATTGATGACGAGTTTTGACCTTCATCCAACATGTTTTAATGAGGATGCATGTATTTAGTATGCAGGTTATCTTCTCTGTACTGAGGCTTGATGTGATAACTGTGTTGTGTTTTTTTTCAGGTGATCCTTATGCTGACAAAGTACTTTGACTTCAGCACTGGCAGTGTAACAGAGAGTTCTCTATGGAGGTAAGCATCATTTCAATCTGTCTCAGTGGAGGTAAGTCTTTCTCCTGTGGTACTCACATGATGCTGCTTACTGTATTTGCCATTAGGAGATGTACATGGGAGTTTAGATAAAAAGATACATTTTGCTGTACTCAAATAAAGCATTGCAGTTCTGTAGGCTTCCCAATCGCACTGTCACAGACAATCAGAAAGAGGCAGACGGCAGTGTCAAATATGTACTGAATATCATTCCGGAGACAAGGTTCCCTGTTGTGCAAAAGGAGCTTGTCCAATATTGGATTCTAACCGGTTATTAGGAAGTGTGTTTTTTTACTGTATGCTATTGGATAACAGGGTTTAAACTGACAATGTTTGGTGTCAACTTTTTATATCTTGAATATGTCTTACATGCTGTGTAGATGTTTACGGTAGTCTTTTTGAGCATGTCATACAATATATCCATGTCTTTGGTAATTGAACAATTCTCCACTCATCTAGGAAATTGCTTTATGATTTTTTTCAGTTGCAATTTTATGCTTGCCTGGGTAGCCTAATTATTCTATCAGTATAGTAAGCAATAGTTGTTGCTACACGCCACCCACCAACCACACCCCTAACTTCTCAGCATTACTTCATACTGTAATTGAATTCTAGGTCAACAGACTATGGAACAACATATGAGAAACTTAATGAAAAGGTTGGACCGAAAACTATCCTAAGCTACCTGTATGTGAGTCCCAATAATAAAAGAAAGGTGAGTTCCTATATCGTTCCCTAATCCTAAACCATTCTGTATGCGATCAGAAACAAATATAATCCTACCTCAGAAAACACGATACTGCACAATACGTGCAAAGCCCACAGAGCACATCTGGCCTCCATGAGGCTCTCGCACCTCATCGTCGTCCGCCGATCCGGCCGCTGTCAAGGCGGGAACGTAATTCCCGCGTCTCCTGTCTCGTCTCGTTCCAGATCATGTTACTGACCGACCCAGAGGTAGAAAGCAGCTTGCTCATTAGCCTGGATGAGGGGGCATCCTATCAGAAGCACCACTTAGCCTTCGACGTTCTCAGCCTCCTCTTCCACCCGGAGCAGGAGGACTGGATCCTGGCTTACAGCCACGACCGAAAGGTAACTACAAAAGGCAGCTGCCACTCAGAGCGGAGAGAGGGATCGGCAAGCACCGAACGGCCCGTGAAAATGTCAACAGAGCGTATTGACTTTATTAACGTTGTTGACATCAACAAGATGCTCGGCTAGTGATTGTGTGCCTTTTTATGATGCCCTTCTAAAGGCTAGTAAAGGGGAAACTTCTGATTTACCGTGTCGAGCGAAGCACCTGTACATCCAACTTGTGAAGGTCACATCAAGGATGTAGTTTGGAGTAAACATCTTTTCTTCGCAGAATATTACCTCAGGTGTAACGTGGATACTGTGGTGAATTCTGCTGTTGTCATTTATTTTTATTTTCGTGGGTGTCCACCGAACCTGTTCTTGCCATTACACCGCTGTCCGCCAGATGGATGTGCTTTTGATGGTGGGCGTGTTGCTGTTCCCTCCTCGACACATCTGTCACCCCAGCTATGGCTGCCATTGCCAAGGCCCCAGACAGCTCATCACCTGTTTCGACTAACCAAGCTACAGGGCCTGGCTCTAGCTACAAACAAATAGGGGCTAGTTAGTGTCCCAGACAGGAGAGGAGGTAGTCAACAGGGGAGACACACAGACACTCTTTTTTATCCTTCTTATTGAGAAACCAGCTGTCTGCTTTACTCAACGCAGCAGGTATCAAACCCTTCCTCTCAATTGGCTATTGGGAGATTCTGTGAGAGAAACCAGTCAACTCCAAGGAAGTGAGATAAATGGTGTGAAAGCAGAGATGAGAGACTGTTGAGAACCATCAATAGGGTATTACATTTAGATGCCCCCGGAGAACATTGCCTGAAGGCTACTGGACAACTTTCTGTTAAATGAAGTCTCCCTGTTAATTCCCTTTAAATTATTTTGATTGAATCTAAGTAAGTTGTTTTTTACACTAATATTCCAGCTTGACCTCGCATCTTTTAAAAATGCAGTAGATACAAACCCATGTAGGCTGGCTTTTTATGTCATAGATATTGCAAGTATATCTCTGTAGTCTGTTCTACATCTACTAACTGATGGAGTCGGGAATTCCTAAGGGATATAATGTAATGAAAACTTTTCTGAAGTTTAAAAAGTCAACTTTTAGAGCATACACAGTAGCAATTCTATATGATCTGTCATGATCAAAACTTGAGTTGACAATCAGCTTGAGCATAGGTTGAAAACGACTCAGAATGTCAAAAGATTTGATGGAGGAAGAATTCAGGCTAGTGCACATGTGCCAAATGCTTGTTTTAAACTCTGTTTTATCTGTTATTTTATCCCCTTCCCCAGCTTTATGTCTCAGTGGAGTTTGGGAGAAGATGGCAGCTGGTGCATGAGAATGTGGTTCCCAACAGATTCTATTGGTGAGAACAGGAGTCAATTATTTCCATACACGTGTGTCCTACTCTCTATTCTCTCTGTGGGCTGACTATAAGTCTTTTATTTAGGGCAGAAGTGATACCAAAATGTTTATCTTACAGTCATTACATTTTAAAAGCAAAATACTATTTCTGAAGTAAGGGGTATTCCCCATACATGAGGCTCAGTTAGGTAGACGTAACGATGTGTTAAATCACTCCAGCCACAACACGTGACTAGATTTATAACACTTTCACATATATTGTCAACTTTGACAGCCTGAAACAAATGATGACAAAGTGTTTTTGAGGCCAAAACCAGAGTTGGGGAAAGATGCTGCAGAGGCAGTTCACTGTCCCAATAACAACATTATTGGCTTCTTGTTCAGAGCAGTTGATGTTTTTGCCCTATGGCAAAAGTAGACACAAAAACACTCATTTGGGAAAAGTGATAGCAGGGAAAACCTGCCTTAGGTATAAGCTAACACTTAAGTTTTCCCATAACCATGAAACACAGCAATACAGAGTAGCTTGTATTAGCTTGTGTCAACAAAATACCTTGCCTCAAGATATGCGACAGCGAGGCCAAAGTCTTGTCCGACTAGCCCAACATCTTGTCTTGTTAAGAAGCTACAGCACCGAACAAAATGCAGATTCGTTTTTTTTTCTAGTGACGAGGAGAACTATACAGGATAACATATAAGAAGCCTGTTTAAGGACACTGCCTGCTGTTCACCAATAGAACGGGATGAAGTATTTGACAGAAAGTCCATTAAAAAAGATGGAGCTCGAAGGCAATTACGGAGTGCTGAGGGAAGCACAATTGAACCTTTTTTTTATGATGGCCCAGACCCTGCCATGGTATGGAAAATGAGGAGAAACCCATCTTCTGCCACAATAGCTGCTATTAATACAACAAGTGGTCACTCTTGTCGCTCTACACTTAAACCACGGCCACGAAGAAACTCCATCGAAGGAGGATGAAATGTGGCTTCCCTTCAAATTGCACCGTGCCGCGGGTCGAATGATTGACAGGCGGATGTTTATGGGCAGTGTTGTTGTCTTGCCATATTTCAAATGAGAGAATGCAAGCGGCTGCATATTTACCCTTGTAATTTCACACAATCAAAATGGAAATCATGACTATTGTCGTTCTTCAGGTGTCTCACTGCCTGATACGTTATATTTCTGTCTTCTGAAAGATGACATTTCAAGAGAGGAAATAGCATGTTTGGACTGAGCATTTGGCATTTAGAAATGAACTCTTTTAGTCAAGATGAATGTCTTGGTTTACACCCTCTCCCTCCCCCCTCTTTCATCATTGCAAAAACGCTGTCCTTGATCAGAGACTCCACATGTATGCTAAAGGCTGTGACTTCTTTTCATCGTTTCATTTGAGATCACACGTTTTAAAAGCTAATTCAGTCAAAGAAATTCTCCATAAATATGTATGATATTTTAGATGTAGCATGTTCTCATCCCAAAGTTGACGTTTATATACTAAATAATGAACACCAAAGGTGGAAAGGAAAACATAAAAGCTGTTATTCATCTCTTTTTCTCGTGTGACAGGTCCAAACTGGGTTTAGACAAAGAACCAGGCATGATCCACCTGGAGACCACTGTGTCTGACGGACGTGAGTATTTTATCAAGACTCCTGTAAATTGTGATTACACCTTTATCTAAAGACATAGGGATAGCATATCGTAATTGGACACATTTTCCTGGTTATAGCCGCATCAACTTAACTTCCATTGATTCTCACTGCTTAAACCAGGAGATGATAGAAACAGCTTTGCTTTTCAACCAGACAGTGATGGCACTTAACAGCATTAAACACAATTCTCCCCTGCTGTTCTTTAGGAAATAATAGAACAAAGCTCACTACATAAATCCTCCCTCATTTATACAGCGTCTCCTAACATACTTCACATGTAGTTCTACTTACATCACACAATGTATATAGAACGGTAAAAAGGACAAACCATATTTTGGACCATTTCCAAAAAGTAGTGTCATTTTTCAGTTTTCCTGAGAGGAAAAACATTACACTTAGACTGTAACACCCCCATCTGAATTGGCTGCATAGAAACTCGAAGTTAGTTCATTTTCTAAGGGTTGGTAGCTCCAGTATGACATGGCTCTTGGGGCTGTTCCATTAGGCTTCCAGTGTTAATGCCTTGTCTCTGGGGAGACTAGCTCGTTTGGCTGAGACTAACGCACCAGGACAGTCATTTCAGCTTTTCTATTACTGAGAATAGAAACAGGTCTCCCAGGTCTTCTGTTCTCTGGCTATTACCAACGCAATTAAAGTTAAAACCCTGACTGAACACAAGTGACGTTTGTTTTTTTATCCCTGATGTATGTTTGCTAAGCATTACTGTAACTGTGGGTTGCAGGCTCACAGTATATCATGTGTAAGCTGCAGAACTGCTCCGAGGCAAACAAAAGCAAGCCTTTCCCTGGGTTTATCATCCCAGACTCCCTGGTGGTTCAGGATGAGTATGTTTTCATCCAGGTGGGTCATTATGCAAGGTCATTAAAAAGACACATTAAATACTTCCACTGTTTTGTGTGTGAATGACGTCACGATCTCATTAGCGACATCTACAAGGTGGATACGTGAGGGAATTCAGTTGCATAACCTACTATCGTTAGCAGTTCTATTTTTCCATGTTTTATGCTAGAATATCCTGAATACGCATGCTGGCTTTGAAGTTGTCATATGTGTAAGCATGTTGGCTTATTGTTGGTAACCTCTGAAAATTAGCATCAATGTTAATATTTTTAACTAGACTTGCATAATGGCTACTGTCGGCACATGCATACTACAATAAAATCTCTTTGCTTTCTAGGTGCCTATCAGTGGCCAATCAGTCCATTACGTGTCATACAAAAGAAATGCTTTCTATCCTGTGAAACTCCCCAAGTACACGTTACCAAAAGTGAGTTCACCACTCAAATTAATTTTGTAGTTTGATTTGCAAGGAATGTTGTTCTTTGTACTTCTCCATGGAGTCTAAGTGTTGCTTACTCATACATAAATTGCTAATTGCTTAGCCCCTTCCAAACACTCAAGGTTGTTTATGAAGAAGAAAAGGTGAACTGGAAGGGATAAATGAAAGGGAAAATTAGAATCAACATAAAATAATTAAAGGATTTATGAAGCCTTTTATATGGAAATCAACACATCTAACAAACATGAACAAAGGCATACATAGTGCAGTGTTTTACCGTGTCTTAGCCGGGTTAGTAAACCGGCTTAACGTGATGTTATCCTCTCAGGACTTGCAGATCATCAGCACAGATGACAACCAGGTTGTGGCAGCAGTGCAGGACTGGCACCAGAATGACTCATACAACTTGTACATGTCAGACGCCCGGGGCCTCTTCTTCACTCTGGCCCTGGAGGACGTGGTGAGCAGTGGAGGACCAGAGGACAACGTCATGATCGAACTCTATGAGGTACTGAAGTGAACATACAGTCACACAGACATAATAATCATAATAATAATAATAACTTTAATTTAAATTGCGCTTATAAAATGAATCAAGGATGCTTTACAAGTATCAACAACAAAGGCACCCACCAATGTTGAACAGCATCATGTTCTGACATTAGGACATGTCTGTTAATAATGTCTATTATTATGTCTATCGTTTTGAACATCACAATTGTACATGGGTAATTTGATGTTCTTAGCCAGCATTACAAATACTAATCTTAGGTAGCCTGCTGCTGGTAAAGCGAGGCCTTGCAGCCACTACTGTCGGGTTATAGTGATTCTGTTGTTTCACGGTTGACCAGTGATGAACTTACCAAGCAGCTGCACCCACATCATATCTCTCTTGACAGAAAGCCATGAGGCAAATTCAAAGAAAACCCTGGAAACCAATGGCTCCAAATTGTCCAATCACATCTAATTAGCCTCATCTAGACATAGCAGGTAAAGACACACTAAATAACTCTCAGAGACATAAAACACAGATGGCTATCAGCTGTTATTACTCCGGTTGCTCATTGACCTCTATGAAAAGCGGCCATTCTGAAGTGTACATGCAGGCCGGGGCCAAAAACACGGAAGTGAACATTTCATGCAAGGTTGCTCGAGATTTGCTGCGGAGGAGTATTTTGTGCGGTGAAAATGGCTAAGCGAACCCGGCAATGCCATGAAAAGGTCAGCGTCATTTTGATAAAGATTGGTGAACTTTGAAGAGTGAAGAGTGCAGCAGCAGAAGGAGCAGTGAACAGAGTTATGGTGTCGTGCGAGCACATGCACACTCACTTGTAAATACAAAGGAGAAGATGTCTCACGGCTTCACCATATGTTGTTTTCACGCTGCAGTCCTACAGATGGTCCAGAATAGTGCTCCCTGTCAGAATTGCTATCGTGTAAAGGCTTCACTTCTTCTCCAAACTACAGCTGCAACTTTACTTAGTTTGAATAATTTACAGCTGAATCTTTGACTCCTCTACCGTTTTTTCTGTCCTCTGACTCACTTTCTCATGTTCTTAGGTGGCGGGGATTAAAGGGATATTCCTCTCAAACAAAGTGATTGAAAACCAAGTGAGAACGTACATCACCTACAACAAGGGACGAGACTGGCACCTTCTACAGGCTCCCACCACTGATCTCCGTGGTAACCCAGTGGATTGTGTACAGGTGAGTGGGCTTCTGGACGTGGACACCATACCAAACATCTCACCGGGTGTCATCGGTTGGAGAAAAAAACGATTTTCTTTGTGTGTGTGTGTGTACGTGTGTGTGTGTGTGTTGTTTTTCCAGCCTTACTGTTCCTTGCACCTGCATCTCCACGTCTCGGAGAACCCCTACACGTCTGGAAACATAGTGAGCAAGGAGTCAGCGCCAGGAATTATCGTAGCGTCAGGTGGGGATTTATTTGATCCTGTGTTTCCTTGACTTTGTTTGCCTCATTAGCCGACACCGTGGGGGCTGTCGGTCCTCCTGCGCTTTCCTTTCTCGCGGGTGTTACACAACTCTCACACTTCTCGCTCTATATTCTCAGTGTCTGCAGCGAATCCATAGTTCTCTTCCTTTGCTCTAAAGCCAAAGATCTTCTCTCTCAAGTGTGATCGGTCTGCTGTGCGGAACGGATTACAGTTTGCCTGAACATCTGAGGTTTAAATGTTGTGGGTTGTCTTCGCTTTCGGCTGTTTGAATGCCCGGTTCCGACTTCCGACAAAAACTGAGATTCCACTTGCAAAACTCATGGCAAAACTGCGCTAACGATCTAGATGTACTTCCGGCTATTGGTTGAAAAGCATACCAAATGAACCCAATTCATGCACACAAATGTATCCATACACAGCAAGGTGACTAATTGCCTCCGTCCTTGCACGCAGGTACAATTGGACCCGAGCTGACGTCCAATAACGTCAGCATCTACATCACATCAGATGCTGGGAACACATGGAGAGAGGTACGCATGCACTCGGAATAAATGAGCGTGTGTGGGTCCTGAAGTCTGAGCCACAATCAAAGGCTTCTCACTGAGCTTTGCATTGACTCAACAGTCAATATGTCTGAAGCGGAACTGAATAGACGAGGCAGATGAATGCTGCCGGGCACGCATTAGGATCCTTGCTGATTTGACGGCTAAGCACTGCGTTTACAGACTGTGTTTTTATGCCCTTTATTCCCCTCGTCTTATCCATCGGTTGCTATGGAAGTCATCGGTTTTCACGCCAAGGCCACATAACTGGTGGATTTTGTAATGATGCTGTACTCTACAGTACATGATGCCAAGTATCGCACCAGGCTATACATTTCACAGTTAGGAATCAATCAATGAAAAAGTCTGTGCCATACTGTATATTGCTGTACCAGTGGATGAAATGTTTACGATCTGTCTCTCGATTACGCTGCAGGTGTTTGAGGAGGAGTACAGCGTTCTCTTTCTCAACCAGGGAGGGGCACTCGTGGCCATTCGACACACTCCTCTCCCCATCAGGCACATCTGGTGAGGCTTTCACGACCGCACGCTCTGAAGTGTCCGTCTTTTACAGGGCCTTCCTGTCCTCCTCTATGTTTCTCGATCGTCTACGGGCATCATTTGTTCCGAACACAAAAGCGTTGACTTCTGTCCGTTTTTGTGGTGTTGAATTGCTCTTCGGTCATGGTGGGTGTCCATTGTAGTCCATTGTGCTGGCCAACATGAATTGATTTCTTCCCCAGGCTTAGTTTTGATGAGGGGAGGGAATGGAACCGATACAGCTTCACCTCCTCACCCCTGTACGTGGATGGCGTGTTGGGAGAGCCGGGAGAGGACTCGCTTATTATGACGTGAGATCAGAGCCAAAACACTCAGACGGGTCATCTTCAAGATTGTTATTTCAAGCGTTTCCTTGATGTTTTGTCATCCTTCTTATCTTTGGTCTTTCCAGAATATTTGGCCATTTCAGCCATCGTTCTGAGTGGCAGCTGGTCAAGATTGACTTCAGGTCGATCTTCATTAGAAGATGTACCAGTGAGGACTACAAGACATGGCAGTTACACAACGAGGTAAAGAGAACTTAAGCACAAAAAACTGCCTACATTTTGTCTAACATGAAGCTTGCATTATTTAAGTAAAAGAAACGTATTTCTGCTCCGATGAAGCATAATCCATATACCTGTTCAATGCACCTAAAGCGAACTCTAACCAAAAAAGTGTGCCTGCTCATTTCTTTGATGGCATATGAAAAAAAGAGACATTTCGGAGACGTCTTTCATTATTCACAACCTGACTTTTTTCCTCAAAGGGTGAAGTGTGCATAATGGGGGAGAAGAGAATCTTCCAGAGTCTGAAGGCCAATGCCAGATGTGTCAAAACCAGAGATCAGTACATCTCCCACTTGTCAGACTCCTGCCCGTGCACCGAGGCTGACTTTGAGTGGTGAGGACACCTGCCCTTACTCCCGGGACACTACAAAACATTTAACTCTTAAAACTTTATTGATCTCCTTTGTGGTAAGCAAGAAAGTACCGCTGAAGCAGAAGTTCTTACCTCATGCATAATTCATAGATTAACATTTACATTTAACAGATATTAAACACTTTATTTAAAAGGAGCCTTCTAAGAACTCTGTGGTATTTTGCTGAGGCAGAGCTAAACTCCAACAAGTATTACCAGCAAAAAGCAACGTATATATAAACACAAAATCACGACTTTGTGAAAATTGGGCACTAGAGAAACACAGACAACGCCTTTTCAAAAAAAAACGATCTTATTCATTGCTTCATTAACACACATTCCTCCAAGGTTGAATGGGAAACCCTGTAAACACACATAACATGGGCAAGATCACAGTTAATTACATGAAATACTAGTCCTACGTGCGAGCCACAGCCACCACATCATAAAACAAAAGTAAAACCCTTGTAAAGAACACAAAAAAACACAAAGAAGTTATGGATATGTCTGACGTTTCTCATTGTGTCGTGCCATACATTTTGCGCTGTGCTTGTGTTTATGTATCTCTAATATGCAGGCTTTTTTATTGCATTGCAAAATGCAGAAGATCCATTGTCTGGTCTGGTCCTGGTCAGCTTTATTTAGATTTCCTGGAACCAAGCTTTTACTCCCAGCTAATGCACCCTGGTGTGGTTTACTGGAACAGAGACAGATGTCAATCACAATGTCATTACCATTTATGTAACGTTGTGTCACTGAGTGCTTCACATTAAAAATCCCTTACCTCATAGTCTGTAAATAAGATCAAACATATTGGAGAGTAGATACTTTATTACAGATATACGTGGAGAAAAAACAAACAGAATCATAAATCAGACTATTGAATTATTTTGTTGCTGTGGATTCTTTGGTCTGCAACATCCAGTCTATTCCGCTACTTATACTGCTGGCTGCCACAGACTCCTTTATTCCAGTTTATTTATTTTCCTTTCAATCTCAGCCTTTTAAGACGGTGTCTCATTGATCTTCCCTGTGCCTGTCCAGTGACTACGGGTTTGAACGGCAGACTGATGGGGGGTGTAGACCAGCCTTCTGGTTCGTTCCGTCCTCCGTGTCTAGAGACTGCATCAATGGAGACAGTTTCCTCAATACCACTGGGTAGGTTGAATCTTTAATCCCTACTTAGAATCTATGTTCCCCACGGCATCCGTGCAGGGTTAGGATGCATGCGGAAAACAATGACTTCCTCGTAAATAGGAGGTGTAGTTTATGATCGTCTTGAAAAAACGATGATCGTTCATTGAAGACGATCCCCCAAAAACACGGATTTATTGTTGTATATCTTATTTTATGTATGTGAGTGTGTGTGTCTCTGTGTGTGTTTGTGGCTGCGTTTGTGTGTGTGTGTGTGTTCCAGATACCGTAGGGCTGTTTCAAATAACTGCACAGAAGGCAGTCTGGGTCAGTACAGTCCACGGAGGCAGCGTTGTCCCAGCCAGGCCCCCAGAGGCCTCCAGCTGGTCACCAGCGATGGGACCTTAGCTGCCACCATGGGCACCAACATCACCTTCCTTGTTCTCCTGGAACAGGTGGGACTCTTACCTTTTGCATTACTTTAGCAGGCGTGTGTGTGATCTGTGCATGAAGGCATCCGATGCAAGAGATTTTAATGACGTGTCGAAAGTAAACTGATTGAAACTAGTACAAAATTAACCAAATTCTTACAGCGTTACTGCATGCATTTAGAACCATGCGATTATTTTATTCATTTATTCAGTGACGCAGATTTGACATATAATCAAAAATATTGTGTATGGAATTTTTGGTGAATATTCAAGTCTTAAGGACTGAAGAAAGATCAGGTCTGATACATTGTGCTGTCGCACACTTAGTGAACATACAGTGAAGGCTTCTCTAACTATAGGGAGATGGCTCCGCCACCAGTATAACTTTGGACTTTGGAGATGGTACCGCCATTTCCTACACGAACATCAGTTCCATAGAGGACGGGATCAAACACATCTACAGTAAAGTAGGAATCTACCTCGTGTCAGCTGCAGCTCTCAACTCTCTTGGCTCAGACAGAGTACTGCTCTACCTGCATGTCACATGTGAGTACCTGCTTGAGTGCATTATGGGTTAGAGTCCAGAGTTTGTAGTGCATTTTCTTTGTGAATCTATTTTGAGGTGATTATTGTATTTCCCTGTTGTACGTAGTTATTTCAATACATTACTGTGACTGTAATGCGTTTTGGGACAGTCAGTGGTGTAGCGAGATACATAGATGTGGTATGGTATTTGTCTACTGCTGTGAGAAGCAGCACGTTTGATTATTTGCTGACTGAAGGTCGACTCGAACAAGTGCGTCTCTCGGCTCCCTCTGTGGTGGTCAAGAACAAGGCAGTGAACCTCACCACAGTCCTGATGCCCAGCCAGGTTGGAACTGTCATCTACTACTGGTGGTTCGATAACAACACTGAGGTCTGTCACACCTGAAATCTATCAAGTCAATAAATGTCATGAATTTGTCTACCTTGTACAACTAAAGTATATCTCCCTATTGTTCTCATTCTGTTCATCTCTTCCCTCTTGTTCTCTTGCATCCCCCTCCCTCCCTCCACCTCTGCTGCCCTGGCCCTCTCTCTCCATGTGCCCCCTTTCTCTCTCTTTCTTTTACTCACTCTTCCTCTCTTTCTTCCTCTCTCTGCATCTGTCACACCTTCTTTCTCATTCTGTCTATCAATCTCTCTCCATCTGCTCCCTTCCTCTCTCCCTCCCTCTTTCACTTTCTCTCTCTCCCTTTCTCTCACCCACTCTGTACCTCTCTCTTTTTATCTGTACCTACCACTCAATCTCCCCCCTCTCTCTCTTTCTCTCTCTCTGTCTATCTTATCCCTTCCTCTCTCGCTCTCTCCCCCCCCTCTGCTCTCGCTCTCGCTCTCCCTCTCGCTCTCGCTCTCTCTCTCGCTCTCGCTCTCTCTATCTCTCTCTCTCTCTCCTCTCTCTCTCTCTCTCTCTCTCTCTCTCTCTGTCTCGCGTCCTCTGTTAGCCGGTAACGACACTAGTAGGAGGGGTGTCCTTCACCTTCACCGAGGAGGGAGCTCACACCATCACAGTGCAGGTCTCTGTCGGCAGCACTCTCCTCCAGGACAGGAGAACTGTAGCTGTTTATGGTGAGACCTGGCAGGAGCCGACCATTCATATCCACACGACTCGCTCATTATTACAAGAATAACAACAAAATGTCCCTAGACAACGTTTTTAATCAAGTTACTGTTTAAAGATTATTTGATCTCCTTATGCCCAGCTGTTCATTTATGTCCACTAGTAATCGTGGTTGTAACTTTGCAACATACTGCCCTTTTTTGTCGCCAAATATGTAATTGATGTATTTGACATTTAGGTATTCTTAAAGAGCATGTCCTGTCTGTGTTTTCTTTCAGAAAATTTTCAGTCTCATGTCCTTGCCTTCTCCTCTAACGTGGATGAGCTCAACCCAGGCGTGGCAGAGTGGAGACAGGACGTCAGCCGAGTGGTCAAGAACACCATGGTCCAAGTGAGTTCTCCAATACACTGGTACCAATCCTGTACTGGTAGGATCGGCTTCTACAAAACAAATTTGTACCATTCATTTTGGTCTAAATCCAGCCTCTTGTTTGTCCAGTAAACTATTCCTACTGATACAAACCGTAGTAAGAAGACGTAGATTCAAAAAAGCACATCACTAACAGTGACAATTACTTTCTAAGAAGCTTCTAGACCAATCATGAGGTACTTACAAAATTACAAGGCCAGTTCCTAGGTCTGGCACTTCCATAATTTATAGATGTAAAAGAGAGATTTCGACTAAATTGCCCCACATGTCCTCAAAGTAAGGCTGTGACCCTTAGGAAAGAACAGGTACAGTGAACTGTGAGGTAAAGTGCTTCTAGCTCCCTTGCCCCTGCAGGGGCCTCTCTGAGGATGTCAGAAAGCAGTTATATAAAAGGCCTGGCTTCTAGGCTATATATATAACCCACCATGGCTCTCAGTATGAAACATTCACGGTGACCTTCTGTCTTGTCAGATATTACCAATGTCTGGACAAGAAAACTGACAGCAGACCTCTGGTTATGGCATGAATGCACTTAAAAGGCCTGCCCTTAACCAAAGACTGTCAAATTGAACTTGCATGTTTCGCCTGATTTGTGCATTATACCCTGACAGTGACTGGTACTTAGTCAAATGACATCTGAAGCAGAAAACCCACCCTATTTAGCCTTATGTCACAGGCACATGCCAAACTGCACTATTTGACCAAATCTCATGTAAACAAATCCTGGATGGGGATACTACGGTGGCTAAACCAAGTCTTCATTTGTTCCTTAAAGGTCACAGGTATTCGAGGGGAGCAACTCCTGGTGTCTGTTTTCCCAGGTTTGCCGACGACAGCAGAGTTTTTCATCATCCCCGAAAAGAGGTCATCGGCAGGCACGCAGGAAGGGAAAGGGACACACTTAGACCAGGTACTCTATTTACACTCTCAACTGTTAGAGACGACATGCTTTGTCTTTAGTTAGTTGCTATCTATAGCTTTGAAGGTATATTTGTACAACGTTTCTGTACATTTGTTTTCAAGTATGTTTTTGAAAGGAAATTAGAAAGTGTTTCTTTAAAATGGTTTACATTGGATCAGGTATCAAGTAAGCATACAAAATAAACACTGATCATTCTTCGTTGTCACATTGTCTTTATCCCCATTAGTGTCATGGTTTGTATCAGTATATTTCTTCCCATATAATTCCATTTGTAGACTTCATCACTATAATCAGAGCCAGAGTTATCTCATTGTCAATTTAAAAGTTTAAATAACAGCTTCACTAAACAGCATGATGGGAAAACACATTTCCTCTTGATTATGTTCTTCATATCACAGCGGGTTCATGATTTGCTCATAATGAGTTTCTCTCTCTTCATTGCTTTAATTACACATGCACAGGGTTTTAATGTTCCTTTATTAGCTACGGGAGCTCGCAGGCGTGCCTCTTAATATTTACCACATGAGTAATGCTCAATTATACCACTAGAGGGGCAATGCCATCTCATCTAAAACAATCCTTTTTCAAAAGAGTAACCACGATCCATCACAGCCCAGCTCTGTATCATACTGTGGAATATCCCCACATCTTGAGCATTGCTCTCTCTGTTGTTATATTGCATATACTATCACTTATTTCTCCATGTTATTAGTGCAAATATTTCTAATGGAGGTATTAGAAATATGTTGCATGTTAAATGTAGTTATATATTTCTTAGATGGCACCTGCTATTCGGGGAAGCTGTTGAGGTAGAATCATTTAATTCTGATCCTAAAAACCTGTAGACATAAAATAGGATTTGTTACAATCCTGAAATGGCTTATTTATGAAACAAAGAACCAGCATGTGGCAACAAGCAAGCGTGTCCCTGGCTTACATTTAGTCTTGAATTGACTTAATAGGTATTTAATTACATTGATGCATCCTGTAATTGGACCCATCTAGAGAGGAGACTTATGGGCCAAGCTGAATTGGGAATTAAAGGGATGTATTTATCTAAAGGCTGTCTGATTACCTGGCACAATCTCACAGACAATAGAGTCATAAATCTTAGTTCGCAGTGGCTTGTCTCCACTCCTTGTGTGGGTGTGTGCGCGCGTTTGTGTGCGTGTGTACGTGAGCATGGGTGTGTGTCCGTGTGTGCGTGCATGCGTGATTGTGTGTGTATGTGTGGAGCAGCTTATTAAAATGTGTAATAGATTTACTGACCCTGATATGCCACTAGAATAAAAAGTAATTATTCATACTGTGTAGAGCAGTCTAATTTTAACCAGTGGAAAGATTTTAGAAAGAGCGAGATGGAATTAGTGAAGCATGGCTAAGGACTCAAATGGGCTAGGAGAATGCATCCTGGTCTCTTATTAAATGACTGCTTCATCTAGGTGTGAAAACCAAGTGAACTAGGGAACTTCAGGATAAATATATCAAAGACTGCTCAATTGTGATGTAGCTACAAACTTGATTTGTTTCCCTATAGCTTTAAGTTCATGGGGTTTACAAATTAGCTTTTTTCAGGGAAATTCAAGAATCACCAAAGGAGTTGGCAAGGAAATATTAAAGGATACATTAATTTCTCAAATGTCACTACCCATGCTTCATAGGTTGAATGCCCTTTTACCTGATAGGATTTCCATTGCTATGATTGGCCCGTCAGGCGTTCCCCTGTAACTGAATTACAGTTGGCGTTTTCATATCATATCAACACTTGGCCCCTCTTTAAAACGAAGCAGAAATGATGATTCATAATTCAAGCTTGTGGATGAAATGAGTTGGGTTGAAATATTGATGACTGTGAAATGGTGCTGCTAACCACGGACCTTTTCCTCCCAAGCTCTCTGAAGTCCTGCTAAGTGCTCTGAACCAGGACCTCATCCGGTTCACTCTGAGACCAGGGGTTCAGGTCAACGTGTACGCCACGCGCCTATCTCCAGGTACTGACCAGGGTTCAACCTCTCTCTCTCTCTCTCTCTCTCTCTCTCTCTGTCCATGTCTCCACCTATCAGCCTCTCTGTTTGCACCTATGTCTCTTTATCTCTGTCTCTCGGTCGACCCCTATTTTTGTCTCTATCCATCTCTATCTCCATCACCCTCTCATTGTCTCTAACTCTATCGGTCTTTATCACTCTCGATCTCTCCGCCTCTCTCTCCCTCTCTTTGTTCCTCTGGTCCCCCTCCCTCTCCGTCTTCCTCTATTTCCCTCTCCCTCCCTTGCACATAGGCACTGTTAGAACACACAATACACACGCTCACTCGCATATGAAGGCACGCACGTACACACAGTCATTTCTGGTCAAGCTGTCCACCCTTATGCCAGGCAACAAAAGACTTTGTCCCATTCCTGGACCATCATTTACGAGAGTAATGGGAGTAATTACACTTTACCATATGTTAATTTGAATACACAAGTGAAAGTGATACAATGGCTGACACATGTAATGGAAAGGCAAAGCCATTCCTCTTTTGTCGAATCTTAAACGTTCATTCATTTCTCTCTCTAATGTCTCTCACGTCTTTTCTCAGCACCTCTCGTGGACAGCAGTGACAGCAGCCACAACGGGGCCGCAGTCATCATGCTGGTGTCTGTCGCATTACTGGGCTTGGCGGTCTTCGGAATATATAAGTTCAAAAGGTGTGACCTCTGTGGAAGTCGTGGTGAAAGCCTCGCAACTGGACCGAGGAATCACTCGTCTCCATCTCATTTCGCACGATATTACCGAGGACGACAGTGTAATCAATTCTCTCAGTCCTGAATGGGACTCGATGTCCTGCAGTTATCAATATTAATCTTTCTGACAATGTGAAAGCTGACCTTTCGGAAAATGCTAAACACAGCCATTCCGGGGTGAGACGTTCAACCGAATGGCAGGAAAGGTTGAGGAGATAAGCCCTGAGACAACATACATTATACAGTGCCATGGCATAGGAAATGAAGACAGCCGCAGCTCTCAGTGTACACACCCTCCTTTGCGATTAATCAAAAAGGCAACCGCTTCCAAGAAGGATTCTGATATTCCAAATAGTGCCTTGTTTTTTTTTACAATTTAAAACAATAGCGTTGCACTTTATAAAACAGCAAATATCGTTCACTACGTATAACAATAAAGTATTTTTTCATTCGTTTTCGTTAATTCATAAAGTGAAGTCTACCTACATTGAGAACCTACTAAATAGTCCCATAGTTTGTGTTTCACCTCTACCTCTGACTCCTCTTTGTATCCATGCCTTCCAGAAAGATCCCAGGCATCCCTACGTACACGGAGGAGCAGTCTGAGAAGGACCAGGAGGTCATCCCCACCGTGACCTCCATAGCGGTTCCCAACCCTGAGGGGGAAAGGGGGGCGACCTCGATGGAGCACGTGGACATCCAGGCAGAGCCACAAGGCAGAGGTATCGTACTGCAGCCGTTCCCACAGGACAGTCTTTTATATGTATATATGCAGAATATGGAAAATAACAATTCAGCTTTGTATTTTGGAACCCAGTGGACACACACCTAGGCATGAAACTGCTACAAACAACTGGGTATGCTCCCAGAAATTTCACATACTCAAATAGCATTTAAAAGATTGCAACGGTCATGTGCATGTACTGCATAGTTACTACGTTGTAATTTCCCTTTTAATGTTACATGACATTGTCTGTCTGCTGAACTCACCCAGTGAGAGTGTAGAAGTATTCTTAGTGTGCCGGCTAAGACAAAATAAAGTGAAACGTGAGAGATGGTGGGTGACAGTTTCTTTGTATTTATGAATTAATTAGTGTAGCAGGAATGCAACGGTGCATAGAAAGCTGTCCGATAAAGCAAATCCTCTGCTGCTCTGCTTGATTTTCTCCAGTGTGCCCTGATACAATAACACACTCGCTCGGCTGTAGCGTGAAAGATAGATATGGCAGCACGCGACAAAAAAAAGGGAAAGATAGATATGCTGGTATGCAAATGCTGACATGATATTTCTCTTCTGTCTCTTTCTTTACTTCCCCTCCGCCAGGCTACCTGCCATCTCACCCAGACATCAAGCTCTCTGATGAAGCGCCCCATGTGTTTTAATGTCGGGAGTCTTCGGCCGAGTCGTAAGCAATACATCTTCTTTGGCAGTTTTCTTCCAGCGAGCTATGAAACCATGGACTCAATGAATGGTCTCGAGTGTTTTTCTACCCATGCATGGACAGACCTGTTCACACTGTGCTGCCCGGACTCTCCCAAGGAGACTCGACGTATTTTTACTCGTCCCTGGAAATAAGATGTTTTCGATTGAAATACTTGTATTTTTTTGCAAGGGTGTTCCTTGAGACCTCTTTTTTCAAAGTGGTGTAATTACGACACGGTTTATTTCAGAGTGTGGCTCGGCTGTTGACAGTGGTGTTTCAAAGTGTGAAAACGAAAAAGATATTTGCGCATTTTTTTTGTCCAGTTGTTCCTGAGAAAGTGCTCAGGAAGAGCACTTGTTATGTGCATTCAGACTTGGCCCCTTTGAAATACCATTTACTATGAGGAAAAAGCAAAAGAGGAATTTATAAATACTTTTGAATTATTATTATCAGTATGTTTTCTACAATCAGTAAATATCATCAGTGAACATGGTCATATAGTGAAAGCTTGCTACATGCAGTAGTCTAATGGGTGCACGAGTCTGATCACAGATATCTGCAGTGTTTTCCTTCATCCAAACTCCCTGCTGTTGCAGCACCAACCATGACAGGTTGGTCTGAGGGGTTGGATGTGCAGCATCCTCAGGCTGTGCCATGCCGGGGGACTTTTGGGGCCATCGTCTGGTTACAAGGGACAGATCTGCATGCTATCCTATCGTCAGTGCTACTTCTCAGAAGCCTGAGAAGGAAAGTCATCTTCATTCTGGATATTCTGTACTATGACATCATTCTCTTTGAATTCTGCTAACACGTCGGGCCAGTCCAGTCCATCAAATGAGACTGGTGTCTGGGTGCTCTCCCTTTGCCTCCAAGGACTAATGGGAACCCTCTGTGGACGCTACATAACCTTGTCACAGGCCCGCCAGAGACAGACACTGCAGACATCTCCCTTGGCGACTGGATACTGCCTAGCAACAGCACCATGGCAGATTTGGGATGGTCTACCATCCCTTTGGGAGAAGCACAAAAGTTCTTCATCAAACTGACTTTTTAAGTGTTGGCAGCATCACATGCCAGTTAGATACATTTACTACAAGTTGCCCCACTCCTCTATACTTCTGGGGTTGAAAGGGAAGCCAAAATAAATACACTCCTTTTCTGAGGACTGCCGTACCAGTCTCCCAAGATCGACGTTGGAACATTTCTTTTTATTCAATGCTTGTTATTTCTCAAGAAAATTTAGTTGTGCTTTGTAGAGCAACGTGTAAACTGTACATATTTATTTGCATGGTATTTGCTCTGCTCTTTTTAAATACAGTACAGTATTTACAGCGTGGCTTCAAAAATAAACTGCGGGACTTGCAGAACATTTTATTCCATTTGCAAACAGCTGTCTAGTAACGGCATCCATCCTTTAAACGTGATTTTCCAGTCAGTCCTTTAATGAGGGAGCTTATTAGTTTTTTTGCGACACAGAATGTAGTTGAACAGAATAAACAAGAGACAAAGTAAGGATTGCACAATCTCTCAATTCATGATTATCATAATGTTCCAGTATCTCTCTATGTTAATTTACCCAGTGATCAAATCCTGTGATCTGTATACTGTAAGGGCTTCTTATCCATGGCTGTACAATATGCTTGTATTCTGTCTGCCTGTAACAAGTGTTACTTAGTATATCTGATATTCTGAGCCAAACAACCATTTGCATATGCTAGGGGGGACGACTGGGAGGACAATGAAAGCTCCAAGCTGCCTGGAGTGCATCTAATGGGCTAGTTCCCTGTTTCTTCCCGCTGTGCAACAAATGAATTATCCCCTCTCCAGGAAATCAACACACACTCAGGGTGGGGATTCATAGGCAGAGTAGCACCTTGAATGAAAAATGGCCCATCACAAAAAGCTAAGAGCAGTATTGTGTCAGCCGTGGAGGGAAATGGATGAACATTGAGAACCGTATGAGAGTATAGTTGCCTATTTGTCCCTGCAACGAATCATTCATTAGCTATTGTCACCGTTCAATTTGATCTCGGCCAGTGCAACATCCCAGGGCTACGGGAGAGGGAAGTTTAGGCGTCAATGAGAAGAGAGAAACAGAAGGAAATTGAGATGCCGACTCGGGCTCGATGGATTTGGTTGGTTGTGATGAGGATTGGTGTGTGGCTGCGTGGACACCGCACATGGAGAACAGAACAGTGCATTCTGTCTCCAGCAAAAGTCAGCTCAATCACTCTGTACCATGGTGTTATGGCATCTCTTCCAGATGGATGACCTCCTCTAGCTCAGCGTGATTCAACAGACGCGTCTGAAATCATCCCATGCTGAAGTTGAGTGAATTACGCCCTCTGATGCAAGAGGGACCACAAGCAAGTCCACACCTGCTCTGAGATAATGGTAACTGTTATGTCAGATGGGACCAGATCTGACACCAAACTTATCAGACGAGGATCCAGCATCGTGTCCAGTCTCACACCTGGCAAACTAAAGGAGTATTGGTTTCTGCCAGGACTGAAGCACTGCTGTGTCTTATGGGGATTAGGTAAAACAATGCCTCGCACTGAGTGTGAAGACAAGACAAATACTGCCTACAAGACATCTTCAATCATGTCAGTGCTTTGGCTCCTCTGTTGCAAACATACTGTACCTCAGACAAACAAGAGTTCAAGCTGTCGGGTAAGGATTGTGTGATTTGTGAACAAATTCTGAACATTAATTGAGTTTCATTGAGGAACTTCAGACTAAATACATGCAAGCGTTAACACACCTTTGTAGAAAAATACATTTATTTTTGAACAGTTTGAAAATGGTATTTAGTTTACAGTAAGAAACATGAATCTAAATCAAAGTTAAATTGTAGCTAATAAAATCTAAAATATGACAAGCTCGTGCACTACTGTAAGGTAATCAGAGTAAATACTTAATCAATATTAGACTATGTTTTATAAGCTTGGAAATCACCATGACAATAACTTGCTTAGCTCACTAGACATTCTAAAATGGCGAAACATGACATGCTAAAAAATATAAACAACATTTCACGTACAACATTGTAAAATTACTATTAGACTTCTAAATGTACAGCTCCATTCATTTAGACTTCTGCTTAATATACGGACTTTCCTTTTGTAAATAGCCATTTATAATAAAACACTTCTCACTGTACACTTCTTGAACGGGTCTAGTTCTTACCTATTTCTTTCACCAAGTGAATTAAATGTATAATTACATTCAATCTATGTGCAGTGGTATAGTAAGTCAACTTACAGTAAGTAAAGTGAACATTAGAAAGACAATCATAGTCATCTTAAGGATTTTTTCACAAAGCTATCTGACTACAAAACACATTTTCCTGTAAACCTACTCGGTCAATCCATTTTTCAGGCTCATATCAGACAGAAAAATCCACAATGTAGTGATTTCTACATTCTTAAATAATGTATGTACATAAAAGACTCACGATCTAGATACATCTTTAGAAAGTATAGTGAAATACATATTGAGCATATACTGTATGTGTTAAAACATGACTCGATACAGTAGCAGTTATCTGGGTGAAACATAAATATTGTCAACAAAGTGCACCAAACTGGCACAGTTGAAACAGACTTGGTACTGAGTGATGGCCTCAGACATTAGTACAGTTAGGAAACTCCCTCGTGATCACTCTCTCCATACTATGGGCCATTCCTGGAGAGGGAATATGCAAACAGACAATAAATGGAACTGAACGTGTACCTTCATTTTGGTCTAAAACTGTGTTTGTTCCGAGCCAATAACAAAAGGCAGTGTTAATGCACGGCAGACTCAGGTCATGTTCCGTTCTTTCAGTAAGCAGTGCACATCTTGTTCAGTCCCTGCCAAAGAGCTTTTACCCGCACCATTACAGAGAACCCCTACGATGAATCTGTCACCTATTGGAATCAGGTGGATGTTTTGATATTGGGTAAAGTACCCCGCATGAGAAAAACCACAGGCATCAAACAAATCATGAAATCTCTTACCAGGTGGACAGCAACAGATGGTCAAATAATGTAACGTGGAGACCAAAACCAAAGCTACCATGGTGTCACACCTTTTGTGAATACAAACTTCAGTAGATGACAAAAACCGAGAGTTTTTTCATGCTTCAAATCAGCAAGGTCAGCTTGAGGTGGCGACTGCAGAGAAATGAACAATGGCTAAAGTGCTGACCTGCCACAAAAGCCTGCAGCCCACATGTCTGTCAGGGCCACTGCAATGGCAATTTCATCAGGCACAATCAACTACTCTCCCAACTCAGAAGGTCCTTCTCCCAAATGAATCGGCCGCGATACATTCTGTCTGCAGAGCTGCCTAGTGTGTGCGCTCAGCACCTAGGAAGGCACTGAGCTGTTCCAGAACAATACAATGTGGTGGGTAGATAGAGGAGTCGGCTTACCTCTGCTCCTCGCCTCCAGGTCCTTCTCCATGATCTCCTTGGGTGAGGAGAACTCGCTGAGTTTGACCTTGGACATGTTGTCATTCTGACCGACCGTGCCAATCACCTCTGGCTCTTTCTCATGGCTGTCCTCAGTCTGCACATGGATCCAGGGAATTTTCCTAACATTACAAATAACCGGCAGAAATAATTAGTTGTTTTTACTCTGGGCTTGAATAATGTGTTGACTTTTCACCAGACATAATATATGCCTCAAAATGATATACAAGAGAGAAAGAGTAAATCACGTTTTTTTTGGAAAGAATTGGCTCCCACCAACCTTCAGTCTGTCACTGGGGACACACTTACTGTATCTGATAAGCTAATGTTTAATGCAAGGGAACACACCTTTTGAACTTGTAGATGAAGAAGGCGGCTAAACCCACAAACACCACAGACAGCAGCATCAGCATGGCAGAGCTGTTGTGGATGGGGTTGGAGTCAACCAGGGGCGCTGAGAAAGGGGGAGACGGAAAAATAGGATCACCGTCATACATCGGACCATTTTATGGAGAGAAAAAGGATGACAATTGGTCATTTCTTCCCACTGTCCATTTGCAAGGCATTTCGAAGAAGACTAGTGTCACTCAGGTTCAGTTTTAAGATTGCGGATACAATCGGACCTCTGGGAGGTTTATTATCTTCTCCCTGTGGACCAGGGTATGCTATGCTTAGTCATGACTTAAAGCGCCTGGGTGCATTATCCAGAGTATATAACCTCTTCCCAGTCCCCTTTAAGCCATCTTTCTCTCTTCTAGAAGGAAACCTATGAAGGCTATGACCTTTCCGCTGAATTTTAAAGGCATCCCAGACCTTTCCATGTAGACACAAATGAAGACAGATCAGTCAGAGGATGAAAAGGGTAAAGTCATGCTGAGTTGATCGACACGTTTTCGCAGTATGGTAATGTGAGAATGACCTCACCCATTTCCAAGGTGCATCCCAACTACGGTCATTGTTAATCTCCACATTGATCGCACCGATTCAATGCAAAGTTCTGTCCAAAGCTTGCTCCAAAATTTGTGAGAGATGAACAAATGTACTTATTTTTGGAAGCTTAAAAAACCCTACGCAAAAGAAGACCTCTCTGTTGACTTCTAGGACAATGATCAAAGCAGAACAGACAGCCCCACACGATTTGAGATAGTCATTAAGGCACCCTTCAACAAGGCGTTATACAGTCCAAGACGTCTACACTATACGAGGTGACATGTAGAGTTAGATTGGGAAGTGGGTCGGAAGGTGTTACAGAGAGCTTGGGCATTTGTTAAGAACAGTACAGACAGACATATTTTGGGGGCAAGGACACTGGAGATGGACTTACCCAACGTCAGCTGTGTGATATAAACAATGATCCGAGTGTCAGCTTTCAACTCAAACTGGATCAAGCCTTGGTTCAACGCGTTTCCAAGAATGTCCGATATCTACGCACAATTACAACAATTGCAATAATAACCCAATATAATGTTTGTGAAAACTATGTTGAAACTGACTGGGTTAGCAGCCCTGTGATTTATTAGCGTGTTGATTCTGTGCGCATGAATAAATGAAGAGGAATACGTACACTCACTAAAGCGTCTTCGCTCTTCTTCCTGTGTTCAGGCGGTGTGTGCGCGTCAGGCAGGATGAACAGTTCTGCCGCCGTGGGAAGGCCAGGAGACAACGCCACTAGCAGCTGCTCCTCGGGAAAACCAGACACCTGCAGCGACATTCAGACCCAAACATAGACCACAGGCTCTCCAGGGAAATCCATATAGGGGTTCTTAGAGCTCGAATCTTAAAAATGTGACACTGGAACTCTAATCGTTAAAGTGTGGAAAATCTGGAGAAAAACATGAAAAGAGTGAATGCTTCTGACATTAAAGTGTGTACTGTTTGGCTCAGTAGTGCAATAAACAAGACTTCAAAAGAGAAGACCAAAAGAGAAAGGAAATACACATGGATGTTATGTCACATATTATGAATAATAACGCCCATAAGAGTGAGTGATGGACCACAGAGAGTTCAAGACCAGGACCCCTGAGTTGACAAGAGACTGTGTACCTGTGATAGAGCTGTCCTCACTACACGGCCCACATCTTCTCTCCACTCGGGGATGTCAGGATTGTGCTCGTCAAGCATCGGGGAGAATGACAACAGCAGAGATTTGAAGAACTCTGTGGGACATTCAAGAGAGACCACCAAACACCATTTTGAAATATCTCTGATTAATTCATGGCTAGATGAAGTTAAGACATTAAAGCAGCTTCTGATCATTGAAAGATCTGAATATGCCATTTATCAAAAATAGTTTTTAGCCCATTACCTTGACATTTAAAAATATATTAAATATCTATAGATATTACTTAGGCCATGCATGCATATAGATGGTGAGCGAAATATATAGGATATGGATGCATAGTGTTGGATTTTCATGTTGAGTGCATAGCCCCAATTAAAAATACTAAACATTAACCTTCAAACTAGAATTCGAAGGCCTACCTTTAACAGCAATGACTTTGGTATCCTGCAGTATGAAGCCTCCAGAGGATACCTGGACTGTGACTTTTGTCATTCCTTCTCTCGCAAACGTATACGAGATGCTTCCCTCCAAGGTTATTATGGGCTGGATTTCAAAGGTAAGCGAGTGAACAACATCGGCATGAGAGGTTGTAAAACAATATGACCATCTGCTGTGTATGGCTATTCGCAAAAGTTGTGAAGCTACTGTATGGTAACCATAACACTGACACGATTACATGCTTAAACCAAGGTGATTCTTTGAACCATAAACCAAGGTGATTTCAATGAATAGCGTGTATTGTATGTACACAACAATCAGAACATGGCTCTTCATGAGGCTCCAGACCATCCGAATATTACATTTAACATCAAACAACCAGGTAAGGAGCGAGGGTGAAACATGGTGAACGTTTGGGAGAGCTGTGCAGGAAAGAGTCTCACCTCAGAGCTGTTCTCAAACCACCAGAAGAAAGTGAGTGTCCTGGACTGGCTGGGCCACACCACCGCAGTGAGGTTGGCCTCCTTTCTCCTGATGGCCACGATGGGAGCTGACAGATGCACACGCTCCACGGGACCTGAGACCACAGCAATGATACATGAATCAACACAGCACCAAGTCGGGCCCCTGTCCACCACGGTAGCTTACACAAGACAATATTCAGTGAGTGCAAAACAACATATCCTGGAGCACTTCGGGGACTGGGGATTGACATGTCTGAGCATGTTGAGCTATGGTTTTAGGGTAGACTAGCATGCTGGACCTAGCATTCGAGTATTCAGTGTTCTTCACCAGAATGCAGTCCTCATTCGGACACCTCGATCTGTCAATCAGACCACAGTTACCATAGACATTTGACCCGAGGACACAAAGAAGCAGTTGTTTTACATACTGGTGATGTGCAGGAATAAGGAGCTGGTCACAGAACCCTGGCTGTTTTCCGCGTGGGCCGTTACTCTGTAAATCCCAGCGGACTTGTACGTGTGCTTGATTCCATCATCCGTCCGGCTCAGATTAGAGTAGGTGACCGTGATCCCGTCCCCAAAGTCCAGCTGGATATTAGTCCTCGGTGAGTCTCCCTGCAGACAGGAGGCAGGACACAGCATCCCTCACAGCGGCTTGGTTGTGACTTGTACAATGTACTTTTGCTTTTGAAAGAGAACTTCAGTGAACTGAGGTTAAATGAAGTAGTTGGCTGACATTTCTCATAAAACATTTTTAATCTGCTTTATATGAATATTGAGGGGCAGCAAAAAAAAGGAAAGAAAAAAGAGACAAGGGTAAAATAGGTTAGGGATTAAAGTTTGAGGAGTATAGAAACATCTCAAAGGGTAAAAAGCCTGGGTCATAACCAGAAAGTGTCATTTTTCAGCAGCAGGCTAGGGAAGTTCATTCTCTGGGGATGTGTCATCACCTGACACTTCAGAGGGACAGAATGATCCGGAACAAATGTACAAACAGCACTTCATTAAGAAACGCTAGCAGCAGGGGCACTCAGTGGTGGACTCACATCCTCCAGATGCACTAGGAAAGTCACGTTGCTTCCCACAGGAGCCATGAGCTCCCCCTGACTGGTAGCCAATCGGAGGCCTCGGGGCGGTCGAGGGAGACACGGCTGTTTCCTGGGTGAGAACACCTCCTTCCCCTCTTCTTTGCAGTTATTGGACAAAACCTTCCTGTATCTGTCAATGACAACATGCAGATTACAAAAGTAAGATTGACATGTGGGAAGATCAGACCGAATTTCAAACTGAACGAGGCATCTTGCAGCACGTAAAAGCTACATCTTTTCATTCCACACTCGCCATATTTCCGGCTAGGAATTCTAGAGATTTCTGTGTTGTGATGTATGATGTAGTATGGATCCTTACCCGGTGCTGTTGAGGTAGCTCTGACTCGTGCTACAGCTTTTAGTGGCCGTGTTTCGGTCAAACCAAAAAGCAGAGGAACACTTTCCGTTTGCTTGACGTTCATAGCCATAGTCACTGCCAAACAAAAGAGCTGATATAATAATCGTGGTGTACAAATACATGTTTAAGGTAACAACTCGAGGTAGGGTTGTCAGACAAAGGTAATCAAAGAGAATTTCAAACCGATTGATAAAAGACATAATTAATTAATGTAGTAATCCATGACTTATTAATTTCATGCAAATAAATCATTTGACATTATGCAAATTAGCCGAGACTCTCTCTCTAACAATTTGTAAACTATAATTGGACTCTCTAAATGCACACACCGGTGCAACATCCACTGTACATTTTGAACACTGTACATTATATGACATGTCACATATAGTTTATGATGGTTACTACATAATCTGTGCAAAATGATACATCTCGGCCAAATAATCAATTTAATTTAATATCCAACCTTGGGTATGGAGATCGACAGTCTCATAGTGTCTTATTTCCACCATAACACCAGCCTCACCTTTCCTGATAATGCCAAAACAAAGATAACCCGGGGTCCCCTAGTCCCTCACCTACCACTCAAAGTCGTAGGCTCTGCAGAGGCATGGCTCCGAGGAGGAGACCCTGGAGTAATCCTGGGTCAGCATGCAACGGTTCCCAGGCCGACGCTTCATATAGATCTGCTTCTCACCCATCACACACGGCTCTCCCTGCCAAACAACACAGTTCTTTCATTCCCTGGGGTGAAAGCCATTACATCAAATACCAATGTTTAGTGCTCGGCGGCCTGGAATTACATGAATTTATAATGTCACTGTGAAAATGAATGGAGAAGTAGAGGGAGAGAGAGAGAGCAAGAGAGGGAGAGAGTGAGTGAAGGAGAGAGAGAGCAAGAGAGAAATGAAAATCATCGAGAGAGAGCAAGAGAGAGAAATGAAAATCATCGAGAGAGAAAATAGAAAGAGAAAAAGAGAGCGTAGACTCTATGTCAGAGAGGGACAAGGAGAGATGTAGAGAGAGAGAGAGAGAACCTGCGTTGGAAAGAGGGGCAGAGAGAGTTATGGACGGAACCACTCGTTTGTGCCCTTGTTTCGTGTTCCTAGAGAATGTACACTTACCTATGTATGAGCATGCACTACATGCATGCTTGTGTGTTTGGAGTTGAAAAAAACCCAAACAAATTTGCTCATCTTGATGTTGGCATTTAATCAATAGGTGTCAACAGGATACCTTGTTGTGTAAGTGCCATGTCTGGTAATCTCCATCCATACATCTCCTGCTGAAGATGCCCTTGTAGTCAATCTTTATCAGCTGCCATTCTGACCGATGGCTAAAGTGGCCGAAGAATCTGTATAATGTGAGTAAACCCACATTGTGCAATGTCAGGCTAATGAGAATAATCATTGAGTCATAGAAATTGGACATCTCATGTTCTTCAAACCTAACAAAGCTGCAGTCAAAACACTGCATCTGTATTTGCCATGTATTTTCACCTGTGAAAAGTTTTCATATTTTTTATTCAGAAGGGAATACACTTTTTTTTCTGTGGATGAACCTGCTTGTTTACACTTTCACCCGCTGTATTTCTCCTTTTAGTCCTTTGTTCCACCTTTTGTCCAAGCCTGAGTGTTGTATTCCTTCTGGAATAAGCCTTCCCCACTTACGTGATGATGTGGTTCTCTGACTCGGGTTCCATCAGGACTCCGTCCACGAACAGGGGGGCCAGGGAGAAGCTGTGACGATCCCACTTCTTACCCTCATCCAGGCTGATCCTGTGACACAGAAGCAGTAACACTTACAGTAATGCAGCATGTGGTTCATTGCTTTCCCAGTAGAATTCTAACGTATACAGACTCTGGTAAGAAATTCCACACCTCAACACAAGTGTGTCACTGAAATAATGTGTAAAAATGCCATGCTGTTATTAGATTAAAATAAGAAACACTAGGACCACTGTTGGAACTAGTTAGGAAAATACAGCAAATGTTTTGGGAGATAAGGTTCCACTGTTAGAAAAGCATATATAGCTATGCCAGGGATGACAAATGAAGTACCTTTATCAGTCTCTCTGTGTAGGACATTATCACAACTACACATGCACAGTACACAAAAGAACAAATGTTCCACGGGTTTAGGTAAATGTTGAGGGTGACTAAACTAAAAAGAAGTATGACTCAGTGGAACATCAGCAAAACATTTGAGAAATTTCTGTCACCTTTCACAGATCTTAATCAATTTTGACGTTGTTTCAGTGCGGGGGACATCAAAGTAGCTGGTGTGACAGTGCTCCAGCAACACAAGGACCAAGGCCTTCACAGTCCCTCAATACTTCAAACCTGCACTTCTCCACGTTTGCATAAAAGCTCTCGAAAATACCCAGCAACAGTACAAAGCTCTAACAGCCATTTTTGTTGAAAGGGTTCTGACAGTTTTGATGTAAGGGGGAAAAAAAGACTTGCTGTTGTTGAGATAGGCATGCAAACCTACCTTGCCAATCAGCATTTCAAAGGCTTAAATGTATTTGTATGCAACAACAACAAAACCGTAAACCACATTTAGTGGAATGTGTGCAGAAATTAGGCTATGGTGTTACTCACCTGAGTCTTAAATCATTTCCAAATGTATACTTTTACTCTGACTTTTAAAACATTACTACACTGAAGTAGATGAACAGAAATATAGTGTACATACCATAAGTGTCTAATGGGAGCAGTCGCATGTAAGACGGCAAGTAAAGCACCTCCATTGTCAAGGAACCAAATGTTGTGTTCTTCTTCAAAAATCTAAATGAACAGACAACAAACATATTTTTATTTCAACAACTGGTGTGCACTCTGAAAATACAACTGGCATGTCATTTATTAGACTAAAACAAATCTGTCCCGGTCCTGTTTTGTTGTCCAGGTGGGTCTCACCTGTCTCCAGCTATTCCCTGCATCGGATGTTATAAACATCCCAAGGTTGGTGGAGGACAGCTCTATACCAATGTTGCCTGAATACAAAAACAGAAAGATATTCCTGCTTATTTGCATAGTAAAGAAGCCTAGCTACTTGCGAAGCACACAAGCCCCCACAACGCATAATGTGCAATTTGGTGTTTATTCCTCTGCAAAATGTCATGATCATCATAAATTCAAATTCAGAAAAGTAATTCTGATATCATTTCACTCAACATCTACATCGAGAGAATATGTTAATTGAAAGCAAATCACCAGTAGAAGCATACATATTACATAGTACTGTACAACACTGTATCATGTATTGTTCTGTGTACAATACGCACGCTTCCACTGGTAAATCTTTTTGGCAGTATGAGGGTTTTTTTGCCAAAGAATATCTGTTCATGTCAAATTCTAAAAGAAAAATGATTCTCTCCAACTGTACCTGTGGCTACGATGATCCCTGGTGCCAGGTCTTTGCTGGAGATGCGCCCGGAGGTGTAGGGGCTCTCAGACATCTCCAAGTGCAGATGCAGAGAACAAAATGGCTGACAGCAGAAACACAACATGATTAGACCCATAACAACAAAAAACGACATTGTATTGAACGTTTCTCGAACGACACATTTACAATTAGCGCCTATCATTCTACACAAAGCAATCTCTCTGTAAGGAAATGCAGGTAGCTCAGAGGACAATTTAACTTTTATCTTCTCTTCCACAAGCAAGTGGAAATGTTTAAAAAGGACACTAGGCACATTAGAAAAGACATTCATTCAATAGAAAACAAACCATGCAATCAAAATTCCCCTCGGGATACAAAGATAAGCTTCGCCAAAATTGTTTAATTTGCTGATAAAAGGCTTTCAATCATCTCCAAATCAGCAACTTTGTAAAACATCAATAGGGTTGTTTAAAAGACAGAGGGGAGACAGATTCGAGTAGCTGTAATGGTCATTTGTATGATCCAGACAAGAACATTATAACATCACTTCTTGCTCTCAGTGCTTTAACTCAACTTCCTTTCAACACGTGAATGGTTTAGTAAAACGCATAAGATCACTATGGGGGTACTACTGTAATTTACTGTAATCTAACATTCATTAAGGTGTTGCCTACAGCGATTACAGGTATTAAATTGAAATCACTGTGGTTGATGAAAACTCTGATGCCCTTCATATATGGTAAGTGTGTAGCTGTGCTGCATGCTGACATCCAATAAACACAGATCCCTTTTCAAGGCCTTGGCTCGACAATCAAATGGGAAATGAAAAACGCGGCGGATCCTAAAACCGTTGGTTTTCGGGTTCAATTGGGAAATCACACATCAAAGATTCACTGATTTAAAACATGAGGTATTGGTTCTTCCAGAGCAGCAGAATCCATTTACCAGGACACAGTGGAGGTTGTTTCCTGCTACATCAGTGTCGGGGGCTGGCAGCAGGGCCCACGTTTGGCCCTTGTTGTAGGTGATGAAGCTCTTCACCTGGTGTTCCACCAGTTTGTTGGCTAGAAACATCCCATTTATCCCTTCAACCTGAAATGAAAGTCGTCAAAGCAGCTGGAATGCATTACGAGTAGGTTGTGCAGTTGCATGCGACAGGGGTCGACCTTTCGAGAAAATCTTAATATTTAAAAGAATATTTTAAATTGCGCATCCATAATACATTAGACATATGGTATAGCTACTTCAATGTTTACTGTAAAGGTAGATATAAAGTATGCAGGAGATGTACTGTACATGTACCTTATAAAAGTCGACCAGGAGGTTGCCGGCAGGGCCTCTGCTGGTCCTTAAGTTCTCCAGAGACAGGGTGAAGTAGACCCCAGAAGGATCGGATATATACAAGCTGTAGGTGTTGTTCTGATTCCACTCCTGGACAGCTGCAAATACCTGCTTCTCATCTGTGCTGATGATGTGCATGTCCTGTTAGATCGACCACAGCCAGAGATAATGCATATGTCGAGAATTAGAAAGAGAGAGAGAGATAGTATAGATAACTACTAGGGTACTATAGATCTATAGAACTACTACTGCTTTGAGATGTTCATCTTTCCAACATGAGACAACGACACCCCTCCAGCTGTTGTTGTTGGGGTTTGTGCATGGTGCATTTTTCAAGAGTTTGGTGCTCTGTAGATAGATCTTACCTTGGGTAAACAGTATTTTGGCAGTTTCATTTGCTGAAACGATTCTCCCATGTAAGACACAAAGTAGCTTGCTCGTCCGGATTTGGTCACCTGTTCGAATGAAGGCTTTGTTACTGCTACTTCGGTAGAAGTCGAAAAATAGCTCAATGATTTAACTTCTAAATTGTTCTATCGAAGAGTGTTTGGATGTTTAAGACCATATAAAATACATGTTCATTTAAAGACCTAACACAAACTTACTCTACATCTCATCACAGGCACCTGACTAATGGTCCTTTTCTAATACTTTTTTAAATGTCTCAGACATCTTTATACACTCCGGCTTTCCCAGCCACTCACTAGCCTAGCCTACACCACTTGATTGCTTATTTTCTAATCAACTAGAGGGATGGTGTTTGTCCCTCAGCACACTACATTAGATCTCTAATGGAATAATCTATCGAAAATCGATGGGCTGCATTTTCCCAGGCCACATTTCTGAGGATGTTGCACTTGGCTGTTCCTTCGCTCCCAAGAGACAATCGAGGCGATGAGGACTGCTTATTTCGTTGTAACCCAATCGATAACCTCATTACTCTTTGTCAAGTTAAATCCAACTGCCCCAAGCAATGAAAGTCACAAGAAAGTCATCTGTGCTGGCCCAGCTCAAAGCAAACCCGCCAGCTGTGGCCAGCATGGCTATTTTCATCAACATCTATACCTCATACCGTCAGGGTCAGGGTTGATTCCAATCTCAACTCTGTTCAATTTCTCAATTTGATTAAATCCGTAAATAAATCTTTGTACAAATCTGACAGTTCTGAATGGGCTTTTTCCCCCCCCGCAGTTTAAGAATTGCATTCCTATTTAATTCTCAAAATTAATTGAGTTGGAATGAACTGACCCAGGCACATGTATTGCACTACAAGTCTAAAAATGATTCATGGACAAGACATTAAGCCAGAATATTGGAAACGTAAATATGATAATTTTATGATTCTTTGAGATATAAAAGGACATTTAAAAAGCATTGTAGCCCAATGAACTCCCTAGAAAATAACGAGTTGAGGATAAACAAGGCTCAAAAGTCACAGACAGATGTCCTCCAATGCAAACGAATGACAACATGGAGAACCTAACAGCGCTAACTGACACCACAATGTCAGTACGGTACGTGACAAGGACTCCAAACTTTGAGAGTGAGCTTAGTGAAGGTGTCATGTGGGACAGGAAGCAATACTGGCAAACCACACTGTGACACCTGTGACAATGGTGCCATGGCTAAGATTTACAGTTAAGCTCATGTAGACCAGCTGTGTTCGCTGTAGAGAAAGTGGGGAAGATATAACCAAGCTGAATGGGCTTAACCTCATTCAGGGTAGATTAGTGACCACCAACACAATCATTTTTCACTTATTTTCGGGTGGTGGTCACGTGTTTGCAAGTTCAAGGACCTAAGATTATGGTTCCTGAGGTGACAGCCACTTCTCAATACTAAAGGGAGACGGTGACACCTGCGACACCTCAACATCATAAACCAGATAACAATAGAACAAAAGAAAGACAACTTCAAGGAAAAGGCATGACTTGAATGGAGAAAAAGAAAACATGAGAAAAATCCATAAGGAAACAGACAAAAGAAAAGCCCAAGCCTTAGAATGAGGGTTTCAAACACCTTGAACAAACATCAAGTAAACTGTACACACCTGCACAAACACATACTCATCCTGCACCACCAGTGAGTTGGTGTCAACATGACTGGGGAATAGGTACTGCCTGTTAACTTCTGTGCAGCGTTGAGCTCTGCACTTTACATAGTGAGCTCCTGCAACAAATACAGTAAACGGTAGATCAGCAATTTTCCTGCTCTCGTGTCGAATCCACATTAAATGCACTTTGGAAAATCATATTTATTTGATTTGTTTCACCGATAAAGTTGTATGACAGAAATACAATAAGTCTACTGTCGAAAATAAAACCCCATAATAACCTGACTTTCTTCAATGCAATAAAGTCACCATATTTTAGGCACACACTAAAAGGAAGTACTCCTCTTGCTGGGACAATTAATAAACCATGCTATTATATGAAAACAAAGCAAATTTCTTTGCATATTCATTCAAATGGACATTTTAACTGTACTAGAGGGATGGTAGATCTGCCAGGAAACCCCGTAATTGCTTTGACAGGATAGAGATATATTTTGGGTGTGGGGGATTGAAGTTCTGGTACGAGGCACAAGGGACTGATTAAGAGGAAAATACATCTATCAATCAACTATTAAGTCCTGTATTTGTTAAGAGACTCATATCGTGCTTTGCAGTACTTCTGGGACCCATCTGAACCATAGAAGGGGCCTCATCTTTCCTTTGACCTCGTTCTAAATGAGAGCCAAGGGGTCCGCTGGGTGCTGCTAGTATGGGGGTGATTCTACAGCACTCACGTCCTTTGGCGATACGGGTCTCTATGTGGACCACATCAGATTCTCTGTCCAGACCCATTACTGCCCTGCAACACAGGAGAGGAGTGTGTGTGGGGTGGGGGGGGGGACATAAGGGGGTAAGGGAAGGGTAGAGGCAGGAAGAGACAGTGATGTAAACACAGCCAAGAGGGACGGAACGAAAGAGGCAGAGGGTGAGGAGGAAGATGAGGAGGAGCAGCAGTGATTGAGAACTAGTTATGCTACGTGAGGACAGTAGCAGGCGATGATGGACAACCCTACTCTGAGCTACCTTCAACAGTATAAATAACACATGGTGGCGTGTGGTTTGTCAACATCCAACTTGTTCCACCCGTGACTATTAATCTCAATGTGTGGCAGTCAATACAGAGCACCACACAGGAGCAACACATAAACAACACTGGCTGAGCAGGAGAGAAAATATCACTCTCAATCGAAATTGATACCAAAACAATAACGCAGTGGGCATGCTGTGTGATCTAGTTTGTGTTCTTCACGTTTTTCTAGAAATGCAACAAAAAAGTGTCAAAAACCAAAGATACTGTAAAAAAAAGAAAAAAAAGAAAGACACTTGAATGAAAAGGTGTCATTTCTAAAGTACATATTTGTTTTGTCACAGTTGCCATTGGTCTCCCACTGCCCTTATTAATTGTTTCCCTTCTCATGTGGAGAGAACGTCCTCCAAACGACGTCCTTTCTATCTGCTGAGGAGGCTCTCTACTTTGACACCCACCATGACAACATGGGACAAACTGCATCACATCAATATTCAATGCTTTGTACTCATGCACTTGAGATTACAGAATGACAGCAACAACAAAATCAGCATGTCATACTGGGCTTTAGAGAGAGCACGATATTTCAAACTCCGTGAGAGGAGTGCGATATCGAGTCACATTTCACATTTCGTTTGTCAAGACCTGTTTTGACAAGCTACAGTGACAAGCTATGACACTAGGTAGCGGTCATGCACACCCAATTTGAAAAGAAAAATACAGCATCTTTAGCAAACTTGGCAGTAAAAAAGGTATGGCAGTGAGTGTGACTCAAATTAAAAATTTAAAGTTACAATATTCACAACAGTCTATATTCTCGACAAGACAGGAAGTGAGGTCATACCAGTAGAATCTTCCAGGCATCACATTCTCGTGAACAAGCTGCCATTTTCTTCCAAAGTCCATTGAACTGTACAACTACAACAACAACAAAAATCCCAAATAACTGTTTAATATTTTATCAGTACATTCCTTGCACTTCAAACAGCCAATATCGTGAGAACATGTGCACATATTACCTTGCTGTCGTGACTGTATGCCAGTATCCAGTTCTCTTGTGCTGGATGAAAAAGCAGACTCTGAATGTAGAAGTTAACCGGAAACTTCTCAAAAGTGGCTCCTTCGTCTGAGCTGATGAGTACGCTGCTCTCGAGCTCTGGGTCGCTAAGCATCATTATCTGTATAACAGAGGCAGGGGGAAAAGAGAGAGGGGAGGGCAACCAAGAGGGAGGTAGAACAAAATGTATAATGTGTCTACCTGTAGGACTGTTCTAGAGACGGAGAGAGACGGAGCAGGGGAACAATGACACAGGGGATTTAGTTCAATAGAGGATGTGATTGTCTGCTGCCATTGAGCAACATCAATACTGGTCTTGCTGCATGATTTCCATGAGAACATCAGCGATGATTAGGTGTCATACCTGTGTAGCTTGTTTGTCATTCAAGCAGTAATCTGAGCCTGAATGCGATGAGGTACAGAAGGGGAGGTATACAGACACTAGCGAGCAATTTAGATTCTGTTTCTAATTTGCCCATCCAGGCTGGCACCTTGGATGTCCTACATAATTCCTGGATCTACAGCTCTGATCAGAGAGATAGAGGACGGAACGAGAGACAGCAAAAGAAAGAGAGAAAATATATAGACACTTTACAGGTACATACCTTTCTCTTGTTAGTTGGACAGACATAAAGATAGCTCAGAACGGTCCGTGAACCAACTTTGTCGTTCAGCTTTACGTATGTGCTTCCAAAGTCCACAGATCTAACAATGAAAAGGGACAAGAGATTTGTTCTGATACATTGGTTTTCCTTCAAGGCTACAAACTCTTCACTGATCAGGATATGGTTAAATCTGTGGTACTTTTGGCACAGAATGTTTCCACTTCCTGTATCTCATTGTGCTATTATGCATCTTTTTGAGTCTCAGTGTGAAGTATATTAGGCTATGTATCACTGTGTAAAGTGAAGTATACAGTTTTAGAAGCCACTGGTACATATATATAAATTCATACTTTTTGGTTATAAATTATGTTAACTCGACTGAATTCTGGGGTTTCCACCATTAGAAACATATATGAATATGTATTTAAACAAAACATTTTCCATGCTCGTGTGCAAGTTCTTAAATCACTGATGCTTTCCAGAGCAAGGATACATGGGTGTTCCCTCTATTTTTCATGGTTATATTACACCTCACCAAGCGCTCATGTCTCTCAGTTCTACCTGAACGCCTCCAAATGTAATTTCAATGCATAATTGGATAGATACCACAGTGTGCTATCTCTGCCTATGCATTTAGGTGAATCATTCCATTTGCTGTTGACATTGTTTTTGCAGGTCCGCTTGCTAAATGCTTTTGTGTTGGTGTTTAAGTATTCTACTCAGCTGACATATCTCCCCGTACTGTGGTGGCACGGAGACAGCTTTCTCAAATTAAGTTATTACGCATTGGAGTTACTTCACCGGAGGAAGGCAGGCATCACTTAAAGAAACACTCTGGAGAGGCTTGTTAGATACCTTTTCTGAGACAACCATTGATCTTCACATTGCTATCAAAAGTGGCCCGGGGCTTTATTCATAAATCATTTATCGTATTATTACAGAGATCATTTACTCTGTTTCTTTTCATAATATTCAAATGTTTTCTTTTTTCAACATCACACTAAGAGTATTCCAGAACCCTGGAGGTACACTCTAATTTACTTGTGGAGCCATTGTTATCCAGACACCTTGATGATGGAATACCTCCAGTACACAATATGGGATTTCAAAACGTGTCAAGTCGGGTGTAAATCTTAGCTGTGCCTCTAGTGAAACAGAAATTAATTTGAAACTCTATGCTTGGTGAACTGATGGTCTTTCTGTCAGGTGTATTTCAAAATGAAATGAGTTTCCTGTGGGCTTGGGGAAAAGGTGAGAGAAAAAAAGTGTCTGTATCAGAGTGTGGATCAGGCACTGTATAATCCTTAATGAATTCTCCATTCTTATTTATGATGTGACAGCACACTGTAACTCACCTCTCCATCCACAGTAAATGGTATTGGTGCGGCCATAGCAATTGCATGTCAATTGCTTCCGAAACAATGGGTTGTTGGCTCTATTCAATCAAAATCAACATTGAGAACTTTCCGGAATGAGGGGACATAGCATTGACCCCATAAAGCAAGAGAACTGATTTTCTTTGTTCAGTAAATCATCATAAACAGGGCTCCCTACAGAGTAAATATGTGAGACATCAGAAAACCAGGTCTTGCTTGGCATCACATTATATTTTCGCCTGGCTAGAGTCTTCTCACCTTTGAACCTGTGGTAATGATTGTGCTACAGAGGAAAGATTGGGTTGTTGTGAGCACATATTGACTCCCAGAGTGGATACAGCTGTTTTATGTAAGCTACTTTATACTGAAGGAGAATTCCATTAATCATACTATAGTAAGGTTGAACACGGTACCTAGGAATAGAACATTGTCCGCTTGCTGTATTTGAAACTGCTACATTTTCATAGATCTCCTGCAGTGTGGACACGCCCTCTATGTCAGTTTCCTGGTGATTGATTTGAGTCCACAAACAGTTTAGGGTTCTGCCCGTTTTTACGTTGACACAAATGCTCATTAAGACACTTACCTCCAGAGAGAGCTCTCTGTGACAGCTCCCAGGTTGAAGTCATAAAGCTTGGTCAGAATCAGGATGACCTGAGCAGAACGACAACAACAGGCAAAATAATTACCCCCAGTGCTGCAGTCTCCCTAATCACCCTGACTTTATCCATGGATTTCCTGTCGAAACGCATGTATACAAGCCCAAAGTGTGATTTGCTACATTACCACCAAGAATCATCCACCTCTGCATATGACAGCCCAATGACAAGAGATCCTCATGCTGTCAAGAGATGCCAGTCTGCAGGCTGCAGTGATCTGAAAAGCCATGCAGGCTGTCAGAATTTTGTGTCGGTACCTCATGTGGAATGATACTTACATGACAGCAGAATCGGAAAATCGTTCAGTGAACAACAAAATGAAGTATGAATGGGTTCCTCCTCTCTCTCTGACTCTCTCTCTCGAATTGTCAACCCATGACAACCATTGCGGTTATAATTGAACGTTAAAATGGTGGTGCTTTTTGCCACATGCTTTTGCATTGATGTGGAATAGACATTGCGCAGCCAGTACTCCTACGTTGTGAGTGGCCTAGTCATAGAGGACAGTGCGAAATGGTGTGAAAAAGTCCACTGTCACTTGGATGGCATTATAAACGACTTCCTACAGGGATGCTTGGAGTGCATGAGGGGCTGAATAGGCAGAGAAAGACAGAGTGTGAGATAGAGATAGAGAGACAGAGAGAGAGAGAAATAGAGAGACAGAGAGAGAGAGCGCGAGAGAGACAGAGTGCTGGTGGAGAGGAAGGGGAGTGGCGATGGAAATAAACATCAAACGAAAAGCAACACTAGCATCACGGATTAAAAACGCTGACTGAAAGACAGGTCGAAAGCTCAATTACAGTGAGTTTAAACACATTAACCTTATGGAACCCTTAGAACGAGTCATTAAACAAAAAACGCCACACATGAGTTAGAGAACAATGCCATGCCCGAAGCTCGATTCCAAAATGCTAAAAACCCAATTGACCCACAATTTACCCATCAAACACCCGGTCTGCTTGGCTTGGACTATCTCCATTACAGGTTAATTAACCAATCAGACAGAAAGATAACTATTTGCATAACTGAATGCACCATGTCTGCAAGGACCAGCAGCAGAGTCAGAATCAATTTAGAATATAGATTTAGCTAAATGGGTGTGATGTTAGAACTAATTGCCTCTCAAAACATAGAGGAGATAGAAACTCCACCAAACTGTTTGTCATTAGTCTCCGGAGCTCACTTTCTCACATGATGACGGGTCAGTGGCATGGGAGCCTAGAACACAGAGCATGGTAAATTAAATCTGCCTCTAATAAGGGATTAGTGGCAACTGGGGATGGCTTCCACTGACGTCATGAACAGCCAGAGAAAGAGCTCTCTGTCCCTCATCTCCAGGCTATATTGCCGCCTAAAGCAAAGCATTGAAGCATCATTGCACAGCCACGTAAACGTTTAAGATAGGCAGTTTCACGACTTCAAACATCATCACCCTGACAGGGAACAAATTCAAAATCAGTGTGGGAGCCTGTTGACGGAGATCTCCTCTGCTTGAGTTGCTGAGCTGCTTCTACCAAATTGTTCCTAAATTCCTTTGTTCTTTTTTTCTTTTTTTTTGTCGGGGGAGATAATCAAAACTCTGATTACCATTGTTTTTCACAATTGACTCATTATCAAAAGACAACCCACAGAAGTGGGTCCGTGGCTACGCTAACCCTTTAGGGACACAGGCTGGCGAGGCACACGACTGGGAGACTGATTTGTCCCTAAGTGGATTCATCAAGGGGACATCATTAGACACAACGTTCCCACACGGTTCCCGTTATCAGTAGGCAGCTCTTGTCGAATAAAGAGCGACTACTATACATGCAAATACTGGAGCCATGAGGGACTTTTCAACCAAGCAGCGCACATATTCCACAGTATTGTAAAGAAACACAACTACTGACGTTCTATGAGGCCCCATTCCAACTCCAACTTTATGGTGCAGTATTGCATTTATGTAGATGGGAAAGGGGGGAAAAAACTGAAGAATGGCAACAAATATTATTTTGAGCCTTCTAGGTAAATACCATTTTCCATGCATATCATCGCTCACTTGTGTACATGAAATTAAGTAAGGACCCTGGAAGGCCTAAAGCAGTGCATTTATTCATGTTTATGTTTTATTGATGTGGAGAGCGCTGCATTGCCCAAGGAAAGTCAACCAATCATTTTTAGATTGGCTCTCTCCCTCCAAGGAGTTCAGTCATCCCTTTATCTTAACATTCTGGTCTTGACTTTTTTTCTTCCTTTCTGTTAATTGACTCTCTGACTGCTCGATTTTGTTATGGAACTACGTATGCCAATCCCATATATTTTGTGAAATGCCAGTGCCCACTTAGAGAGAAACAAAAAAGCTATATTAGACCAAAGTGGTGTTTGCCTACGAAGAGACTTTTGATTCTTAGGAGATGCTTGAATGAACAGCTTCCATGGCAACAGAGGTATTTGGTCCCTAAGTTAATTTTGATCTATAATATGATACCAACTGGACACATATGTCAAAATACACACACCTCATATACACACACACACAATCACACCACAATATTTCAGTCCGAGTCAATTCCTTTTACTGCCAGGCAGATGAATTAATCAGCAAGGCCAGAAAGTTAAGAAATTCAAAGGGATTTTATTGAAAAAGACAATTTAACACTGCATAGGGCAGGTATACTGGAGGATGGATATTAGACTTGTCTCTCATCTTATCACAGACTTACCCAAATGCTCACAACTCGAGCAACGAGCATGTCACACCATCAACAGACTATCTGAAGTTCCTTCTTTCATCCTCTGGCATGTCACATTCTTTGTTCTCAAGTCACACAGAATATGTTAAGAAACAAGTTGGTTACAACCCAACCCCATCCCCACCACCCCCATGCATGGTAGTGATAGTGATACTGCTGACAAGCGATATCAATGCATTTGTTGCAAATGGAAGAAGGTACAAATATGCAGGCTATAGATAGATGAAAGAATCTTGATTTTTTTGGGGGTGGAGGAAAATGCCCGTTGTGGCTGTAGCTCAAGCAGGATGGGCAGTCAGACATAAAGTGCCTCTGTGAATGACTCACACAGACACATCTGTCCAAGTAAATAAGTAAAGCTTGTGTGTGTGTGTGTGTGTGTGCTGCGTGACGAGACCTAACCAAACCAACTGCAATCCTTGCTAATTCACACGCCCAGTGACGTGCGAAAACAAAGGCGTGCTTTCGAACCACAATCTCAGCTAATACGGCGTCCTCTTCTGTCAGTGAAGCGTATGACTGCATGCCTCCAATACTGGCTCATTTTAATTGTGTAGGCTGGGTCGAAATGGGATCATTAATCTCAACACATGCCCGACTGTGCGGAGGAGGGAGATGGTACAGTTGCTACTTAGTGGGGGACTGTGTCTGGATAGGAGACCCCAGACACTTTTATGTCAGACTCATGCACTTCAGCGTATCCTAAAGGGACAATATTAGGATTTAAATTAATTTCTCTGGGACACCTAGTTGGCATCAGGCAATGATCTAAGGTCCTTTGTAATATGCCTACTAAAGAATTCCATTAAATATTGCATAGACACATGACTGTACTAATTTACCTTTGACATCCACTGAAAAGTTCAGTGTGATGTGTACCAGCCTACTGTTTGTATTATGCTTTTCATGAATATGCATTAGCTTTTTATGTGCAGACATCTCATGGGAGAGAAAGAGATACTCATTTGTATGTGTTTTCCAACCATCAATGTCGGCTGCAGAATGTTACTTTGCAGAACCCTCTTGATCAATGATGTGTTATCCTTGAGTCAGTCAACTCATCAACAACAATTAAATCGATGACAAGTCTTATCCTTGAGTCAGTCAACTCATCAACGACAATAAAATCATTTCCTGGTCCTCAACCATCTCATGGAGACGTCTCACGTCACATCACCGGGTCATCAACGTCAACGAGGAGTACAGGAGTCGAGACCAATAGTGGTTACACTCAATGAAGGCCTGCTGTAAACATGATCTGATTTCATACAGGATGGGGAGATGGAGTTTGAGTCAAAAGAATAACTCAACCAAGTGAACAAAACGTGTCTCAAAGGCCTAGACATTGCCCAGAAACATATTCGTATAATTGGGCCCCTGACACCCAACACACAACAGATACGGTGTGCTCTGGATCTGCAGTGACACTGAGAAAGAAAGCGAGGAGAGACAGTTGAGAAGCAGCCCCTGTATTACAGCACCATCGCATCACAGAAAACAAGTGGAGGAGATGGTGTGACTGTCAAACAACACAAAGCTGGCAGGAGCCGCAGCTAACAGACAGAAGCAAGCGTCTGCGCCAGGGCTGGGCTGTTCTCTTTGCGGCTCTACTCCCCGTTCACAACAGTGGCAGAGCCAGACAATTCAGAGCACACGGAGAGAAATACACCTAAATGGATTTGTGATTAAACGGCTTGTTTTGCTTTCGTGGATTTGGATGAGGGGAGCAGTGCAGTTAGACGAAAGGTGTTGTTCAGTTACAGTAGTTGAGGAATCCGATAGCAGAATAAATTACTGGAGTTTTAGGCATCGCCTTGGTGGGGGGGATCATCGCAGGATGTGTTGATGATATTCATATTTTTCCAAGCCTTTGAAAAGATGGGGGGAACAACTCTCCAGGCCAAAACAGTTGACTGTAATCATGATCATGAAGAATATTTTTCACTAAGCTATGATTTTCAGTCAAATATGATTCAGATCCAAATAACCCTTGAGGGTGACAGGGAAAACCGAAACATTAAAATGATGGTCACGTTATGGAAAGAACCTTTGAAGTGGTGCGACCATACATCTAGACACCAAAGACAGGACAACAGTACGGCATGTGCCACTGGTTATGTTCTCATGATTAAGTACTAATGTATTCATGTATTCATTAGAAACCATTTAAATCAAACACCTGCCGTGAAATAAGGGATGCAAATATGCAGTTGTGTCTCTAACGTTTGACACTCTTGTATTTTTTATTTTTTATTTGGAGTGGGTTGAAAAACATCTTGATTGTGAGTCTATGGGGGCATGCTTGAAGCAGGGCAAGAGCAAGGTAATCCCAGATGAAGGAGGATATACACCATGGCTATAGGAAAGCTTTTCTCCTCCTCACTAATATGGATTGAATTGATTGTTTATACTCAAATGATTGAAAACATCCTTCTGTGCAGATGCCATTTTCATCCGAACAAAAGTCTAAGTGAAAGTCCCCATGTGCATTAGTGCTCCCTCTAGTTGTTTACCTGCCCCCAATATGTACTTAATCCTCGAGTGCTCTGTGTTCAGAGAGCTTTCAACAATCAACTCTGGCTGTATTCATGAAAATAAGGAAAATAGACAGAAAGTAGTCTAGATATTTGAACAAATATCACATCCTTTGCCAGGGACTGTTTGTGATTGTATCGACCCTGACTTTGTCAATGCTGACAATTGCAGAAGGACGTCACGTCAACAAACATGTTTATGTCATCTAGTTGACAAAATTGGATTTCTGTCATGAGAACGGATTTGTTCAGGGCAGGATTTGGCAAACGAGGTGGGGATAATGGAGGCAACGCTGCCCAGGCAACCCAAGTCTCCTGGGTTCAAGACCAATGCTTCTGGTCTCCTCCTACTCCACCAGGAAAGGCATCGCATATGTATAGCAACTTCCTGCCGTGAGACCATCTAACCCTATTCCCCCAACTGATACATAAATACGAGTATACAGTAGTTGGTCTCCTCTAGATGGATGTTTGCAAATCCTGTGTGTGCACAAAGTGTGATAAATGAAGACACACCCGTCCATTCTTCATGTGTTCCAACACACTTACTCAAACACCTGTGAAGCCATGGTTGTGTGCTCAGCAAAACAAGCTGATCAGTCAAACCGGGTGGACTGCGGTCCCGCTATCTTCTCTTGGAGGACCTTACCCCACTTAAGACAAGATAGCACTATTCGTGTTGCTTCGGGCAGTGCTCTACGGTTAAGAGATGGTAAAAGAAGAGAGACTTGGAGGCTAAATGTATTGTGTATATTTCTCTATGTAGACTTTCAAATGAATCCTGAAGCCCATCGTAACAAATCTTAATCTGTTGTCATACGCAGTGTGTGTCGTAGCAAGTGTGTGTGGAGTGTTGAGTAATAATATGCATAATACATGCACTGTTGAAGCGTTTTCTCACTATCTTAATCACATGCTGAGATTTAACAACATAACTTTAAAGACTGTTCTTATCACCTAGTATCAGTGTTTAGAAATACTCTACATGATTACACTGTGACAGTTATGAATCTAATTAATTACATAGAAGCTTGTCAAATATGATTCCCAGCCATCTTAATCAGCAAGGATGTTCACTAAAAGGATGTGTGTGTGTGTGTGTGTGTGTGTGTGTGTGTGTGTGTGTGTGTGTGTGTGTGTCATGTCATGATGTGTGTGCATATACATGAATAGTCAACGGAAGCCAATATTTCACTACTAACATTGCACTCATCAGGTTCAGCTAAACTCTGAGTGCTGTTAAAGTGCTAAGGTAAAATGAGTTCATATTGATGTGAGACTTGAGGATCCCTGCACACAAATGATTCATATTAAAGACAAAACTGCATTTCTGGGGTGCATCTTGTAAGGAGTAAATGTGGATCAAACTGAATTATTACCATACAAAGAAAGAGCATTGGAAAGAGTTTTCAGTTTTCACAGAAACAAGGTGTGAATACATTGGTAGTAAAATGCTCTTTAAATCCCAGTGTTACATAGTTCCTACCAGTTTATTTTTATCAGTTCAGCTCTGGAGGTAGATTACACCCATACAGGCTAAAGGTCTGAAGAAAGGTGTGATAGTAGTTCAGCTTCCAGTCCAGCTTCTATAGGCTCTCTGACAACTGCAGTATTACATTTTGCAGAATGTAGCCTATTATTTTCATAGGCCCTAACACCTTGCTGTTGGATCTTACCTGAGGTAACGATGTGAGACTGATGTCTTTCACACACTGGGACTTAATTGCATTAGTCCAAACATTGATTGACTTTTCTCATGTATACTAATTACATAGTTAATTTATTGTCATAGTAAATTATAATCACGACTCATTATCTTCGAGCTTTTTTATTGTGATACTATTTATTCTTAACATCTTTGAATACATTGTGTAATTTTGAACTTTTTGGGGAAATAAATCTATGTTGCGCTTTGGTACACATCTGTGCGTAAAAATACGCGACTATGTTGGCGATTGGAAATCGATTAATAAGTAATCTAATAATGTCTACGATATAAGTAAAAACGCTACATATAATATGTCTAATTAAGCTGTTCAACCTCTAACAACAGTGGTTTGGTACATTTTAGTCATTTAACTCACGCTGCTGTTGTGTCCGGACCAGTGCACCATCGCTTGGTTATGCGCCGAGTCTCCGAAAAGAGCGAAAGTGGAGCTGACCAGATGCGGCTCACTTTGCCTCAAGCCAGTCCCTCTAGCATCATCTCCGGTACGCCGGTATTCGGTCCTCGATCCGTAAAGACCATGCACAGACTCCAAAAGCCGCTCACTTGACTGCGTCTCTCCAAAGGTACTCCTTTCCGAATCCTGTGCCAGTTTTGTACCCGAACTTCGTTTTGTCCTCGCAAATGTATGGCCATCGATTTGGTCATATAACTTTGTGTGATTTTCCAAATTTCTAATGTCAAAGAAACGATGGTACTTTCTGAAATCCACAAAAGAATACTTGGACCCTTTTCTTTGGACGACTTCCATAGAGCCGTGTGCTTCATTCCCAATTACTCCATCTAAGTTCGCTCGAGCTTCAGCTTTTGGAGGTATATTTTCATTTGACTCCATATTTGGATGTCTAGAAAATTCTAATTTGTGGTTGTTCAGTTTAGGGACTTTGGCTGTTTTTGTATTTGTATTTTTTTCCGAAGCAATTACTCCCACACGATGCCAAACGTTCGTTTTAGGGGAACGTGTTGGCAAACTTGTTTCCACAAATGCTCTCATTGTGGGGTAAATAGGAGTCAAAAGACAAGCAAAAAGACAGAAATGCCAAACAGAACCCAAGCAGAACATCGTGCACCTTAACTGTTGCAAAAATCCAAAATCAAGAAATATAGACGTCCTGTAAGACTAAAGTAGCCTACTTTAGTAGTTGAAGTAGCCCCAATACAACTTCTGAAATATTCACCGCATTACCACTGTAATCTCCAACAGTTTTAGCTGATGTGTTCACGTCCAGGATTTTGTAAAAGTGAAGATCGAGTTGGGAGGCACTGCGCACCACACCAACTCGCTAGACAGAGACAGACGGCGGGAATCACTGTGTGTGTGTGTGTGTGTGGGAGAGGTAGTATAGGTGGATAAGACAAAGGATAAGTGCCTAGCCTATACATTTGTGCGCTGAAAGCACGGATGAGTTCGGCTGCACTTGTTGCTGATTTTATTTGCTTTATATGAATTGTCGTATAAATTATCATCCTGCACATTTTTTTACTTGGCATAAATAAAAACTATTTCCCATAGATAGATCATCCAATTATTTCGTATTTTAGTGTGTTCGCATATTTGTGTGCAAGGTGTGCCTGTGTGTGTGTGTGTGTGTGTGTGCTGTAGGCTGTGACCTTTATGAACACAGGGCAGAGACAGCAAATCACCCATAGCTGATAATGCTATGCACAGAATAATTGGGAGGCACTTGGTAATCCATCAAGCAATGTCTAATGTAAGTATCTTGTTAATTTTGTGTGTGTATGTGTGTGAGAGAGAGAAAAAGGGAGAGAAAGAGGGGGATTGAAAAGAGAAGGATAGAGATGCCTCCTGAAAAGAGATTCTGAAACGAATGTTTCCTTTGGTGAAGAACAGAGGGACACCTAACTTCTGCTGTGTTTTGGTAGAACCAAAGACATGGTGTCGATATATGCAGATGCATAATTACCACGAGAACATCCCTAGAACGCATATGTGATGAAAGATTCCGAATTAAAACTCTTGTAATGTAGACTAATGGACATTTTAGCCATAATAGACACATCACACACTTGTGCATTGAAGTTAAGAATGGAATTGATTCGGTCATTTCTACGTTACACTATAATCGAGGCTCTAACATATTTAAGTTAAGGAAATTGCACTTGCGATTATTAAGTTGGTGCACAATACAGGAACATTCACTCTGACTGGCATGCCAGTGAACACATAGGATGTACTTATAGGCCTACGGTACAAGCACAAAATGGTCAGCATGCTGAATTTGGAACAGCGAATATTTCTCTTACAGCCCATCAATGTGATAATTAGATGGTATGACTTTTAATTAAAGTAGCACAGCAGGATCAGTAACCTTAAGTTTACTAATGTCATGGTGTTCCTGTCAAAGTTGGCTGTAATTGTAACTCTTTCTAGGGAGATGAAAGAATTGATGAGAGTCCTCACCATGTTATTACCTGAACAGTAATGTGATTAATTTACATCCTGTCAGGCTACCTACGTACCACTCAACACGGATGTCAAGTGATCTATCATGGTGCTAATGTGGTACATTCCTAGATGGTGCACTTAAAATAGCAATTGGAAGTGTGGCCGTTCGCTCTACCCTCGGCAGTTGGTCCCGGCAGTTGGTCTCGGCAGTGTCTGGTTTGTGCATGCCTGTACAAACAAATTGAGATTCATGCAACTGGAGTCTCAGGGCAGCAGGTGCTACTGTTGCTGCTCCACACCCCACAGACGGCACACTCTCCACGGGCCAATCCCGCCAGAACGCCCGTACAATGAGAGGGTAATTGAAGTGATCACACTCTGTTTACCTATTATACAGTCGAAATGAAGTGGGTTGCTTACTAACCGGCTATGACAAGCCGGGGAGAGAAATTCACCCTCTGTCAATGCCACTTGTTTTAATCTGTACTAACCTTCAGTCATAGTGGGGTGTATACGTTTGTGTGTGTACGTGTGTTGCCCGAGAAACAATGCCTTTCTATTAAGCTTACTAGGGGCACATCGTCATACTCTGTGTGAGTGGGAGGACAGACGGAAAGACGAGAACAAGTTAAGAAAGACTATCTGTGTGTGTGGGTGTGTGTGTGTATATTTTGGTAAACACTGTGTGTGTGCATTCCCCTCCCGTAGATCATTAATTAGATTATCAACTCTAATCCTCTCACTCTAACAGGGTCATAACTTTGCAGTTGTGCCCTGAGATCAGCTCCCCCCCCCCTACCCCGCCCCCCCCCACCCCCCCCACACAGACACACACACACACACACACACAAGGAGCAGCCCCGGAGCTCTCAGGACAAAATCCCATTTGTGCATCCGCTGTCTGCATCCCAAGCTTGTTAGCTCCAACACTCCAGTGATCCCGCCAGAGTGAACGCACAGCCGGTAACAGGAACTGTAATGGCCATCACCCTAGACAGCTCACACTGTCATGCTGGTGATGAACAGCAAGGTGCTCTGCCGAACCTGCTCCCCCACTCCCCAATCCCCATACCGTTACTAAAAAATAAAAACGTTATTTCTTTGTAGACGGCCAAAACACGTATTTTCCAAAAGCCTCGGGACGGAAGTATCCTATTCTACAATGAATCACAGAGAAATATCAAATGATCTACGATGGTGTCACCCAGCTGGTTTAGTTTCACCTGGTTAAACCCTCACACCGCTGAACTGCAATGCAACATAGCATACAGCTTCATTCAGTCATGAATTCAAACAGTGTTTTTCCTCATAACCTACAAAACATATTCAGCCATTGGTGTGGTCATTGAACCAGTGGACAGGATCGTAGCTGGTTAAACTGGAAGTGGTCAGAATTCAGAGCACCTAAGTTCCAGTCTTGTGACAAGAAAGGCTGAAAGCAATACTGATGAGCCTTACAATGACACCTGTGACACTGGCCGTGCCACTGATTATTCAGGGCTTTCACAGACTGTCTATAGTACACACCTGATTCCTTTCCAAGTTTCAGCATGGACAAGGCAGCATAATTGTTTGCCTGAATAGCTAACTGCAACCTCCCCTTCTGTCTCTCAATGTGTTCCTTGACGCAATCTCTTACTGAGAGAATATCTTCCTCCACGCGTGAGTCCATGCGCCTGTGAAGAGTTGAACCCATACATTTTCCCAGAACGGAGCATCTGAAGGTAGCGCACGTCTCCATTGAGTCCATCACATCCAATCAGAGACGATAATGATGACAAACAGGGGAGCAGCCATGCATGATGATACTATTGTAAAAAAGCAGGAGAGGAGCTACGTCTCCACTGAACATATTTGTTTACTGCCACTGAAAAGCAAACACCATCTGCTATCAAAGGAGAACTCTTTGACCCACTTACATGATACACTTCACGATTCATATCTGTCTGCCAGGTCATGTTGCAAAGATGTAAAAAGAACAGAGCAATTCTGTTTCAGTAATGTATAATTATAGTTTCATTACATGGATTCTATTTCAGTACTTTGAGTCTAACAAATTACTCTAGTGTAGAAGTTCATTAAAAAGTACTTAAGTTTAAACGTTTTTGTCTTATAACACAAATGGCAAAATGCCTGCATGGTACATTATAATGTACTGTGTAATGTAATGTGAAATGTTTGTATTGTAAGAAATATATACAGTGTAGATCTCTCCTCCAGAACAAGTGAAATTGCAATGAAAATCTGATAAACCTGAACAGGTAAACACAAAGTGGAACCAAACCATAGTGCTCGGTCACTGTTGTTGAGAGCACTCAAGCTCTAATCCATTCAAGTAAAAGGAAAAGTACAGCAATCTTACTCCTGGAAAAAACAACTCAGTATGTAACTATAACCAATTTAGAGTTGGTTTTCACTAGGGTGGTGATTCTGAAACAAAACACATTTTCGATCCAAATCCTGTCTTGGAAAATTCTGAAATTAAGATAAAGCATTATTTTGTTCTGTTTATCCAAGAAAATGCAATATATATATATCATGGTTTGTACACAGTTGGTAATATTCTCTCCAAGGGGAATCCAACCAGCAAACTCAGCACCATGGTCTTTTGTTCTGTCACAAGGGGCAAGGTCTTGCCCAGATTGAGAACTTGTCCCCAATCTACAGTGGGCCTATAGTAACTCAGTGCTTCAGTGCCTTTCCCTGTGCTTTCAACACAAACTGAAAGGAAAATCGATACTTCTAAAACCTCTGGCAACTTTTCTAGATTTTTTAATGGGTACTTTAGAGCAGGGCCAAAGGTGATGTGTTTCTCTGTGCTCTCTTGCTTGCAGGGTACACCAGAAGTCAAGCAATTGCCAAGCACAGAGCCAACTCTCTCTTTTTCTCTCTCCCTCTTTCCCTCTCTCTTTTACGTACACAACCTGAAACATGCCCACTTTGTTTGATCACATGACTTCACAAAGTGACCAAAAGGACAGAGGAAGAGGCTTGAAGTTTGATTGTGAAGAAATTGCTAGCCAAATGTCTCATTCTAGCTGTGGAAAACAGTCCTCGGAATCATGATGTTGTGTGTTATATTTTTCACAGGTGGTAATTTGAACTGTATAGTGGTCATTACTGCAAGAACACTGGGCCTATCTGGTAGAATGTTAAGTGCACACTGGTCACTGACTCCTTTTCTTTCCTTTTTTTGAAAATCTAAGGGAAAATTATCTGGGAAAGTATTGTTATAAATTTTACAAAAAAGTCCAGTGGCAGACCGGAAAATGGCCACCATATGTTGCCATGTTTAGCTTTGAGGGGCCTTAATAGATAGTAGTCGGAGGAAGCCTGGTGATAAAGTTATTTTCAAAACAACATATGGGGCATCAGCAAAAGCCCATTTTGTGCATTTTTGTACGTACGTCGCCTTGGTCAGGAATCCCGCACAAGCTCTTCCATGCGTGTGTGTTTGTGCTTACATCTGTCTGTGTGTGTGTGTGCTAGTCCACATCGCTGAGCTCGCTGACGGACTGGTCCTGTCCGAGGCTGAGGTGGTGTGTGCGTCCGTTTGTGTGTGTGTGTGTGTGTGCTAAGCTTCAATGAGACTCTTTATCTCCGACTGTGTTCTGTGCCAAAAACCATGTTCTTTGTCGCAAGAGAGGAGTGCAAAAGGAAAGGAGGGCTTCTCAAGAGAGCTAAAAAGGAAGTAGACAGCGAGAGAAGCACAGACATGCTACAGAGGAACAGGCAAAGCTGTTACTTTTAAGTTCCCAACATCATTTGATCCCAGCTCCTTTTGTTTTTCTTTGTACAATCGTCTTCTCTTTCACAACAGTAGCCACTCACATACTCACCTGAAAATAGGAGAGGGGTGGTGTACATAATGTAAAGATAAACCATCCTATAGATGAAACTGATCAGCTGAATACAGCTCCTCTAAAACGGATCAATGTTGACACTCAAGCCTTACACAACAAGCTCTACTGGCCAGTGCAGTGTGCAGGCCTGAGACAAGGGGAAGAGTAGAATGTTTTGAATGACTGAATGAATAAATTAAAGAGGAGCATCTCCTCCAGATGCCTCCCAACTGGATGTTAAGAAACATTGAATGCTGGCATGCTGCTGTGTGAGTGGCAGATCAAAAGGGCAAAATCATCTTTATTTTAGACTTTAATTTAAATGAAAAATAAATAGCGTCTTACGTGCCTATTTTTTTGTGAGGGGAATTTATTTGAATGTATTTAAAAACGGGTTGGTTCTACTCATGGGGTGGTAAAAAGAAAAGAAATGTAGAAACAATACAAATCCATTAAAAACACTCCTAATTCCGTGTTCCTTCACCACAAAATGTACTCCCAAGTACTAATGTAACAAAGTGACATGAACATGTCAGACTGTGGAATAATTCATAGAGAAGGGCTTTTAAGATGAAGAGACGAACATTGCCTTAAGAGTCATGGGCATCCGCAATTACCACCGCTTTGAACTGAACTGTCTGCAGAACCAAAGACAGAGTCTCATACGGTACGACATGAGTTCTGCTCCCCAGATCCCAAAACCACTCTCTGATCAACCTCATTCAGAGTGGAGAGGCCTCTGTGTTCGTCTGTGAGTGAGAAACAAACCAGCTGCATGACGCAGCCTGTAACAACACAACAAAAAGAAGATTTCTTCACACCCATTATAGTCTGCCTCTATCGCAGCGCAGTGAGGTGTGATTCGAGAGAATGGATGCCAGTGACACAAAGATGGGGTTGGAGGCAGGTTTTTCTGTGCACATCATTGCTCCACCCCGGCTCTGGAAGATGGAGTTTGGAGGCTCTCCTCCGAGACTAAATTAAAGGAATCCTCCTCCTGTGCTTCGCTCCGTTCGGCTTTTCGCTCTCCCTGCTGGGTGGCTTAGCTACCACAGCGAGATGGAAATGGGACACAGTTACTAGGACTCCTGACTGGGCCGCGACACAAGAGAGGACGTGTGTGTGACAGAATTCCAGCGACTCCTGGCTGTTCCCTGAGCAGCTGCCGAAGTCTGTCAAGACATCTCTCTGCTGAGGATAGAACAATACATCTTCTTACCAAAGCGCTTCTATTTCTGTAATTCACTGGAATTCTTGCTGTTTTCCCCCTCTCCGTCGAACTTTCACTTGGCTGTCTTTTGGCGGCCTGGATGTAGGTAGTGGTGCTGTAAGAGATGAAGAGTCGTTTTTGAATAACCAACGACAGATACACAGTAATTGCTCGGTTTCATGGACTCGATATCAGGAAGCACTGCCTAGAATGTTCTTCTAACTTTCACCCTGGTGCACAAGACTTGGTCTTTGATCTGTCAGCAGCCATACTGGTCTTTTCATATTGTTCTTGACAGCTGTCTTCAATCCAGAGTTACTGCCTTTGGACAAATCTGGGATCAGATAAAGCAAAGCGTACAATACCGTTGGACTTTCAAGCACACATAGTATGTTTTCTTATTTTATTTGACAGCATCCAGTTTTAGTAGTCGAGTTCATTTAAAAGACAGAGGAAAGCAGCTTTTGTACTTTTCCTGAACTCAGCTAATAGCCGACTGTTTCATTCTTATATGGATGATTGACTAAATATGGACACCTGTTTCTCTACCCCATATGTCACATTGATCTAAATTACACTGTCACACTACTTTAGAACCACAAATTACAACATTTCAAACACAATGGAGGCAAGGACCCCCTCTGTGTTTCCCATCTCATGTTTTTGTCTTTTCTGAAACAGATGACTTTCATGTTGCACTGATATTCTCAGGCTCTTCGTAACAACGCTGAAATATTCATACGGTGTTGCATATATATGAGTGCAGATGAGTGAAAAACTACAAAACAAAACAGTCAACCATCACAATAACAGTGTGTGTGCTGAGTGGCTTCCTCTCAGTCTTTCCTGGCTTATATATTTCCACCACTTTGTTCTGAGCCTTCATGCCTCAGAGCACTAGCGAGCCAGCTAGCTCTTGCATTCCCCCCTGCACGCACCGGCAGGATTTAGATACCCCATGTATTATGGATGGGAAAAATAAACGGAATGCACAAACCATTTATATGAAACACTGCGAGATCACAAGACAGAGAGATTAAAATGGCCAAATAAAGCTTCTATTGAGGGAGTGGAGAAAAAAAAAGACAAGAAAAAAAGAAAAGGGCCAATAAATTTGCCTCATTTTTCATGACGCCTCCCTGCATGTCGTCCTGTAACCAATTACATTAAGCTACCACTCCCCCACTTGCTGGGACTCTATTAAAAAGGGCCTTAATCTAATGGAAGGCTTATGAATGTGTTGTTGTGATAATTATTCCTCTCATTGAGGGTGATAGCACCTTCATCAACTCAGAGCCATGCACAGGAGGACCTCCCCTCGGAACACGAAATTAAAAGAGCAGTGCATGCAGCGTTGTCATATACTGTACCGCAGCATTGATGAATTATGGCAATAATTCCTCCCAAGGTTGGGTGAGGGCAAATCGCTCACTTCTACATTAAATGTTTTCTAACTTTACCACTCAGGTTTTAATAAACCAACAGGTGATTAGTAAGGGTCGAGCAAACCCTATTTCTCCTGCTCTTCTGAAGCAGATAAACGACTAAAAGCAGCAACCTGCAGAACTGTATGCTGTTGTGAAACTGGGCTGTACTGTGCTGTATTACTCTCCACCTACAATAGCCTGGAATTCATGCGTCTTGTTAAAAAGTATGTGTAAGACATTTTGTCTGATATGCCGTTGGTTGAAAGTTAAACTATCACTGACCAATTGACAAAGGTCAAAATAATTCTGAATACTAAAAGCCTGATATTCAATTCTCTCACATAATAAAATGTTCAATTCAAATGTATCCCCCAAAATATCGGTCACTAAACTGTGGTTTAGTGTTCCTCAAAGGAATCAGACCTTGGCTCTACTTTAGGAATATAATTACAACTGGCAGGAATTTAAAAGAGCTTGAAGAGATCCACTGAATACTAATAGTGCCATCTTGGGCCTCCATCTAAAACTATCCAGCCAGATAACTATGATTGTGTTCCAATTTACCTTCAGTAACATGATTCTTTGATGTCAAAGTGTTCCTATCTCACCAAACCCTTCATTTGGAGTCACCATCCACTTTTAAACATTTTCCAACCTTTTTCGAGCCATAAATGTAGACTTCCTATTGGTAAGAAGTGAGTGAGAAACATTCTACAAGGGAACTTCACATTTAGAAGAATGAAGATCTAAAACGGGTCATAATCTATCAGGCAAATACAGCAAAACACATGGAGAAGATTACATGGATCTAGATCGCAACACCGTTGCACAAATGCCAGTTATAATTCTGCAACGTATGTGAAAAGAAAGCTATGAATATATCAGTGGGGTAAGCTACAATTTTACGATTGTCCAATCATTGACTCATACATGATATACAGTATAAACTGAAGCTCTCATTTACAAAATATGAGTGTGAATGTGATCAATCACTAGAGCTTTAAACATATAACAGCAATCAGCGATGTGCTGTGGCTGTGTCTACTCAGGATGTCAATCCACTCTCTTATTTGGGTGTTTGGAACTCTTCTGCTGTAGTAATCATTGCGTAGGATGCTTGCCAAGCAATACGAGCACTGCTGGACGATGCTTTGTGAACTCTGTAGTCTGTATACAGGGCACAGAGGAGGAATTATCCTCTTGGCTGGCAGAGTCATCTAAATCCGACTCAAGAGAAATGGAACAGACAAATTGGTCCTTTTGTTGCCCTCACTCTGAATACCTCAAGGCCATCCAAGTCCAGGACTGTGGGTCCACACTCCACAGTGCTTCACAAATACATTATGCTTTGATAACAACACATATTCAACCTTCTGACATTCTGGCCACAACATGCATATTCAGCCTTTTGGAGCCAAAAGATCGCCCACATCTGCTTTTGTAACTTTTCTGGAACACGGCAAACAACATTGAGAGATTCAAATGCCTCAACTTTCCCAACTTGAATCAAAATGAATATATCTTCTTCTTCATTTATGTATATTTCACCATCATTATTCTGTCTGCCAGGACTGTGAAACCTGTTTGAACTCAGGAGCCGGGAAGTCAGAGCACAAAGAGCTTGGATAACTCACAGCGGTAAAATGACATTATATCTCTTACTTAAAGTTTAATCAACACTGTCACTTATCCCACACAAGGCCGGCTCAGTCGGAGCACTCAATTTCAATGACAGTATGTCAGTGTGTGTATGTGAGAGAGACAGAGACAAATAAAGAGAGAGAAAGAGAGGAAGAGAGAGGAAAGTATGGATGGCTACTATCATACAGAGATGTCTGGATGGAAACATTTAGTTCTAAAGTCATGGTTTGGACTGGCAATCAAGACAAAGACCAACTAGAGTCTCATTGATGAAAGATGTATTACATATTCATTCCATTTCTTTCATTAATTCTATTCTTGCTATAACACAAAATTGCTTTTCTCATTCTTCCATCAAATTCATATCGATGCACATCTAGTAATAATGAATCCATACATGTATAAATGAATCTTCTCAATGATATGCTGTGAACTGAGAGGTACTGACCTTTATCAATGTGTGTGTATTGTTATCTTAGTCAAAATTCAAGAAGCAAGACGCCTTGTTTATGTAATAGTCATAATTTATTATTGAATAAAATTAGCAAAATCCCTGCCTTGGTGTACTTTGCTGTGGATTTTTTTAATTCAATGTTTTAATCTAATCTTAATCTATTGCCAACCATATTTGAGACATAGAGAAATGTAGAACTGCACTTGGACTTGGTTTTGGTGGCTCCTTGGGAAATCCCTTTTAAGGCTCAGGCCTGCTTCGATGTATACTTTTTTTTTACAGGCCCCGTTTCCTTCACCACCTTTTCCTGTCCTTTTCATTGTGAGCAAACACACATAGAAGGACTTGTGCCAGGTACCACATCTCTTGTATAATGCAGGGACGACCGACAGCATGTCTTCAGTCTGGAAATCTTTATGTCATTGTCTACTCTGGCTCATTTGAATGCACAATAGCTTTCTTGTTGGAGACTTTTGAAATGCCTTAATGGAAAGTCATTACATCTGACAAGAAAATATCACTATCATTTCCCTTTCAAAGCAGTCCCTTGAACACAAAACAAACAAGGCAAAGCATTACCATATAGCAGGCGTCATGGGAGGGGGAGATTATGCTCTCTCTGACAAGCCCTATTCAGATGTGTGCACTAGAACACATTAGACCTTTTTATTTACCATATATCAAGGCATTAGGAACACTTTGTGGCCAGAGTGCTCAGCAGATCTTTCTCCCTTTGATGTGTGCTTAAGATTCCAGGCGGCAAGTAGGTTCAATTTTCATTTTCAAATGACAAGATTGCCAAATCGAGGCTACACGTGTAAACAAATTATTCCAGTCTTTGGATGTAAGCGTGATCAATCTTTTCCTATTCACAAGTGCACCGCAAACAAAAAAGTATAACTGATTATGGAATCTTTGCAAAGAGACCTTAATCAAGCAAGGCATTCTTCCACAGGCCTCAAAGGGACAAGAAAATAAACGTCAGGAAACAGTGCACAGGTCCCTTAGCCCCCGTTTAATGCCATTTAAAGTACCCTCCCTGGAACGAAAGTGTATCATCCTTTACTGTGTATGAAGGGCAGGGTGGAGGGTTTCTGCATGCTTCATTTGTATTTGGTTCAAGTAGGGGTGCATGGGTACATGACTTAATCGCACAGAGATACGCAACGGAGTGTCAACCCACCGTTTCTCCAGCCCAACACGACTGGAGAAGAGGCAGGCCTCCCTGAGATGGTAATAGATAGTGTTCCATCACCAGTCAGAGACCTAATGGGAATGGAAACCTATCCTGGCTCCATGATAGCATGACAGAGTTCTTCTTCTTCTCCTCACGTTGAGTTGTCAGGTGATAATGTCATGTGTGATAATGTCTTAACCGACAGACCAAAGGGTAGTACAAGGGAAGCAGGGTTTTAATGGCCCTGGCGGTGGACGGAACCCCTCTCTTTCTGTGGAGGGGAGTATCTCTCTCGTTGTACCTGAGACTTTCCATGTGGGTGGCAATCAGGGATTGGCAGGCAAAGACTTGACGGACCCCGCTGTTTGATGTGGTACTGATGGGACCACTCGCTGGTTCTCTACTCTACCTCACTACCAGGTCTCAGGATTTCTCTGGACTATGGGTCTAGAAGTTAAAATATTCATGTTAAAGCTGAAAAATGACATAATACCACTTAATTTAGTGACTGAGTAGTTCCGTGATGGATCGACGTGACAGTATAGCCAGCAAAAACCCCACTGCACTTCAGCAAATTAGCTGGTGAGAAAATATGTTTCAGTGCATGTAGCATACTGTGCATTGACCATCTTTTGATCCATTCACTTCTAAAGTTACTTGAATTCAAACTGATGACTTTCTATTCATGAAAAAATCTGCTCTAAACCAAGAAGAAAATGGTGTGCGCGTCTTTCCCAGCGAGCACACTGAACTCTGTTTTGAAAGTCACCAAACTTCAACATCAGACACATATCACCCGAGTGGGCAGGGTTGGACTGAGGAAATGGAATTGGTGGCAGTCATGCATTCCATGCCGGCCAATCTGAGAATATTTGATGCCACAGCAAGCTGGCAGAATGAAGATAGGGTATACTGTATAGTAAATGAGACAGCGGGAGTTGTTTGAGAAAGGATGAAATCAAATCAGTTCGGATATCTCTGGTCAAACAAGGAGAAACGAAACAATCAGGGATTTGTCATGGACATCTGATTGTTTTTATCCTTTGACAAAAATACCAATTTGAGAGGCAGGGACTAAATCAGTCACAAATGTAAGTCAAATCTTAGAGGCAGTTTAAACATAGATTATGTTTAATGAAACTTGTCAATCAGAGCGGATATAGATGGATTGGAATATCTAAACCTAGCTCCAGTATAATTACAGTAGCTGTCCATACAGCCTAATTAGATTATTGAGTTCAGATGTCAGATATTTAAGTTTGGAGAATTATCAAATCACTCACTAACCATTCAAAGTGTGACGTGCCAACTACTGACATCTCCATGGGGGGTTTGCAGTCAATTTCATACCATAATGTGTGTGTGTGTCTGTGTTTTTGCCCTTCTGTACATACATTAATTTCATACAAGTCCAGTGATACAGGAACTCCCACATCACCCTCCAAACCCCAAATGTCATTATCCCAAACAAACAAACTCTATTTCAATAAAGTTCAAGTCACGCCTTGTAGCGGAAGTGTAGTTGACATAACTACATAGGAATATAAAGGAGTATGGTCTACTGCATATGTGAATAGAATCGAATACAAAATAAAACTGGGAAGCAAGACTACTCTGTCAACACTCCAGAGCAGACTGACATTTTGATTTCATTCTTGTGAGTTGGATGGTAATGATCTCCCAGTTTCTATGGGGGACCTTCATAGACTCAGAGCAGTAGGAGTGCAATTTCCGTCCAGGGGATGAAAGCCCATCGATTGCCCTCTGATGGTTTTTTATGGGGGGTTGCTTTCATCCAGGCAAAGGCATTATTGAGCTGTGCTCAATATTAATGTTCCTCTGATTTTCTGTTACTAGGACTTCTAGAGTTCAAATACCATTCATGAGAATGCTATACCGGGTATTCTCGGAAGACGTTTATCACAAAATAATCATACTTACCAAAAACAAGGAGAACATTTGAGTGTCTTCATTCTCTTATCAGGTTGTTGAAGAATTGTAGTTTAATTGACAGCATTTTCATACCATCATCACATGTCAAACACAGACAAAACGTCTGATCTGATTAATGTGCTGATAGATTTACTGATGACAATAGTCTTGATTACTTGGGCTACACGTAGAATAGACATCCCCTGCTGGGATAGAAATGAACTTGTCATTCTTTGTGACTGTTCAACTATTTCATTTAGAGTTTAACCCTTGTGTTCTCTTCGGGTCATTGTGACCCATCAGTCATTGGGACCCCCCACGTGTTGTGACAACTTTACCTCATTCAAAAATAAAGTGAAGCATTTTCTTTTAACCGTCAGGCTGTCTCACACCCCCCACAGCGCAAATGTTAAAAGAAAATGCTTTTTATTTGTTTTTGTATTGGGTAAAATTGTCGCAGCAGAATGATGGGTCGTTGTGAACCTTCGGGTCATTGTGACCGAAGGCAGCACAAGGGTTAAGAAATCCAGGACTGCCCATCAAGGAGCCTTAGTCCATGGGGGGTCCCAGAAGTGTCTACTGCGGAGGGAGGACAGGCGCCCTTTGTCAGGTCACTCTCAGTCAGCATCTGTTTGGTTTAGGAATACAGCCTGGGCTGTCAATATCACACGGATGTTTTCTTTGCTTGGGTTTGAATATGAAACGTGCTCCAGTGATTTTCTTCAAGTAAAGAGGCTACTGACCCTCACGCACAGGACATACATGGAGAGACGTGACAAGATGTCGAGATGAATATGTCTAGTCTGAATCTTATCATACACATACTGCAGAATTGTATAATACAATGGAAAATCTGAATGGCTCAGTATAACTCCCAAAATGCAGGCTATCATGAACTATTGGAAGAAAATGCAAGACATTAAGAAAAAAAGTAAGTATACAATGCTAAACAGAAATGGTCATATTGAAGTCACTATTACCTAAACAGATTACTGCTAGATATTTGTTGTTACTGCACTAAAGTTATCCTTTATTAAGTGCAAAATGGCCATATTTTGGGGGACAGTCTATCTAGTAGATGTTTAGGCCAACACAACTGCACATTTAGCATATTTGTCTGAGAGGGGAGATTGACCTCTGCTCTTTTTACTTCATTTACTGTCAAAACATAAATATTAAACATGGAGGACTCACCTTTGCACTCTAAATTGGCAGAGCGAGAGGGAATGTAGATGGCAGGAGTCAGACGTGATTGCATTACCATTAGGACCTATGACTCAACAGACCCCTGAGTCAAGAGGTGCAATTTAGACACCCATTTTGTAATTATGTTACAGGGCAACAGCACTGTAAATGGACTAGAGCACTGAAGGTACTTCAAGCTAATCACAAGCCATCTTTTTGAGAACAAGCACACAAACAAACCAACAGACGTCACACTTTGACCAATCAGATTGGATAGGCCTATCTTAGTTATGTACTAACAGTAGTAACCTATGTTACAATCGTACAACCCTATACACCCACTGGACGCAAGTGCCGAATGCAGTCCGATTTGGTTCTTACTTGTTTTTTTTCTCTTTCTGCTAAGACACACAATCCTCTCAGATCTCAAGAGGCTTAATCAGTGTCTGTGTCAGACTATTTCACAGCAGCCTTCGGCCACAACGGATATTATCCAGCCCCCCCCACACACACACACCCCAACAACCTTGTCAATCCACTCAACGGGAAATGAAACTTCTCATTTTGCGGACAAGCACAAACTGTTAGTCTGGAGCGCGTTGGCAAAACAAGTCAACAGAACAACACAATGTAAAATCCAGCATTTAATACCAAAACAGATGAACACTTGTGCTGTCTGATGCTCTATTGTAGATCCTAGTCATACCAAAGAACTATCAAGCACCAGCACACATCTTAAGCAAGGATAGTTGCTTGCTTTGATTGAGTGCATTTGCATAAACCCTCCCAACTAGTCTTTTAATAAGTGATCTACACCCAGGGACTTGCCGGAGTGTAGCTTATTAGCATATCCAGACAACATAACCTTTGATTTGTTGTAAAAAAAAAGAAAAAAAAAGGGATAGGACATGTGGGAAATAAGGGGAACACTTCCCAAACAGTCCTGTTTGTTTTGAATTTCATTTGCTGTAGTACAGCAACAAATAGTTATTGTTGCAAAAATGACTCCCTGTTGAATTCTAGTGTCAACAACTGTGTTGTTTCATAGTGCCCCCTAGTGGATTTGAAACTCACACACTTAAAGCATAACCTGTGCTATAGGCTGCTAACACATATGAAAGCATTGTATTCATAAACTCTGAAAGTTGAGCTAACAAATGGTATTCATCCAATAACGCAGGAATATTGGATCTAAATGTGTGGTACGATGTAACAGCAGTTGCCAATGCCTAAAGCTAAGATTGCAGTGTTGTCCCATCTATTAGGTTCATACAACATACACACACTGAGTTATGGCCCCACTAGCCTTGGAGGACCACTCCATGTTGCATAATAATGTGTGCTCACCAATGTACACAATGTGTAGCGATGAGTACATTGAAACGTCTGCAGCCTATTCAAGTTGTTCCCTAGGTGGGGCTAGACATTCCTACCTTCTCCTGTCAGTCCGATGGTATGAGAAAAGGACAACGTCACGTTTTTAATCCCCGGCAGTGAGATGTGACAGAACAAAGGAAATGGCATAGGATGGGGATTACTTTATCATATTACCCCTGGGAACTGACTGACAAGTGGTGGAGGTAGCAACAAAGGGAGAATATTGAAGTGTGGTCAAGCCTGTTATCAACTGGCAAAGAAATGAGTTCACTTCCTGAAACTTTCATTTGCATACATGTCTCCTAAGACAACGACTAATTGCCACTAGACTGCCCTATGGTAATGGAAAACACGGGGCAGCATTTCGACCAGGTGCAAAAGCAGGGGTCTCTGGTTAAGCTTCCTTCAAAGAGTTGACTTCATTTGGAGAATGGAACATCTGATTTGGATGTGATGACCATTATGTTTGCACAAAGCCATTCTAGTTCACAATGATCTGAAACAATAACAGGGTTGGGCATTCATGAACAAACAAATAAATGTGGGACGAGTCAAAAATTGAAGCTGTATGTGTATTAAATCCAATAGATGACATATGGTTATAAGCAAAGATATATATCTATGGTTATAAGTACCAACAGTCTCCTCAAATGTTTCCTTGGTGATTACCACTTACTGTTATTGGTTAGGTGTAACTATTGGTATATTTAAGGAACTTGAAATACTGTCCATTGTGATTCAGCCACATTAAAAAATAAGAAGAGTTTTTTTATCTACTGACCTTCATCTAAGACTTCAGGTTTTAGGATGGCTTGCTCAACACAGGAGGGCTTTTAACTGTCATGTGAATTATGTGAGGGTTGACATGTGATTAAAGACTTGTATCCTGTCCTCTTCACACACCTTGCATGATTTAACAGGTACATAAACTCCATCCCCAATTACAACACACTCAAAGGAGTTCCCAAGTTGACCTCCTTTAATGTAGCAACTGTCAGTTAAGTAAAAACGACAGAAAGAAAAACATAGAATCAATGTCCAAATTCCCATTATGATGAGTACAAGTGAGTATAACACACATGATATAAACTTATACAAATATAAGCTACTGGTAAACATTATTTGTATTCCTACAATGCTTTCAACAAGCTAAAGCCGGAACATGCTGCTAACATGAACACACCTTCCACATTTGATCTACACACAAATATTGTTTGTCAAATATCTCTAAAATTATGGAAATACATATACCTGCTGAGGCATGCCTGCCGATTATGCTCTCAACTACAGTCAGATCAAGTCACATGACCTAAACGAACTGTACAAAAACACCAGCAGGGGATGCTAATTTACAAAATAAAAGAACTGACTAAGACAGCACAACATGTGTCTATGAATATTATACATGGATCACGAACCATACTGCACAACTACAGTACTCATATACCAAAAATGTGGATGATGTCGAGGTCGTACAATAGAAACAAAAAGTGTGTTGAACAGAAAATATTGAGGAAATATCACTAACAATCCTCAGCACCCACAAAGATAGTCCACAACCAAACTGCAAAGTTGTTATCACGGTGTCATTAAATAATACATGCATTGACTGAATCACTTGTCATGGCTATCTTGAGAGGAGGTCAGAGAAAGAGATGGGGTTTTCACACTTCCAGTTCCATGGCTTAACCATGAGTTGACTTTTAGATGAGCTTTTGCCTTTTTTCGAGGTTCAAGTTCAGAGCTGGTGAACACGCTGGTGTATCTTTAAGGTTTCTGACCGACTGAAGCTCTTCCCACACTGGTCAGTGGTACGGCTTCTCTCCTGAGTGAACACGCTGGTGTTTCTCTAAGCTTCCTGAATGACTGAAGCTCTTCCCACACTGGTCACAGTGGTACGGCTTCTCTCCTGAGTGAACACGCTGGTGTATCTTTAAGTTGTCTGACCGACTGAAGCTCTTCCCACACTGGTCACAGTGGTACGGCTTCTCTCCTGAGTGAACACGCTGGTGTTTCTGCAAGCTTCCTGACTCACTGAAGCTCTTCCCACACTGGTCACAGTGGTACGGCTTCTCTCCTGAGTGAACACGCTGGTGCGTCTCTAAATGTCCTGAATGACTGAAGCTCTTCCCACACTGGTCACAGTGGTACGGCTTCTCTCCTGAGTGAACACGCTGGTGTATCTTTAAGTTGTCTGACCGACTGAAGCTCTTCCCACACTGGTCACAGTGGTACGGCTTCTCTCCTGAGTGAACACGCTGGTGTGTCTCTAAATGTCCTGACCGACTGAAGCTCTTCCCACACTGGTCACAGTAGTACGGCTTCTCTCCTGAGTGAACACGCTGGTGTCTATCTAAGCTTCCTGAATGACTGAAGCTCTTCCCACACTGGTCACAGTGGTACGGCTTCTCTCCTGAGTGAACACGCTGGTGTATCTTTAAGTTGTCTGACCGACTGAAGCTCTTCCCACACTGGTCACAGTGGTACGGCTTCTCTCCTGAGTGAACACGCTGGTGCGTCTCTAAATGTCCTGACTGACTGAAGCTCTTCCCACACTGGTCACAGTGGTACGGCTTCTCTCCTGAGTGAGTACGCTGGTGTGTCTCTAAGCTTCCTATATGACTAAAGCTCTTCCCACACTGGTCACAGTGGTAAGGCTTCTCTCCCGAGTGAACACGCTGGTGTGTCTTTAAGGTGTCTGACCGACTGAAGCTCTTCCCACACTGGTCACAGTGGTACAGCTTCTCTCCTGAGTGAGAACGCTGGTGTGTCTCTAAGCTTCCTATATGACTAAAGCTCTTCCCACACTGGTCACAGTGGTAAGGCTTCTCTCCCGAGTGAACACGCTGGTGTGTCTTTAAGGTGTCTGACCGACTGAAGCTCTTCCCACACTGGTCACAGTGGTACGGCTTCTCTCCTGAGTGAATACGCTGGTGTGTCTCTAAATGTCCTGACCGACTGAAGCTCTTCCCACACTGGTCACCGTGGTACGGCTTCTCTCCTGAGTGAACACGCTGGTGTGTCTTTAAGGTGTCTGACCGACTGAAGCTCTTCCCACACTGGTCACAGTGGTGATATCTGGCCTTTTCAGTGTCCATGGTTCAGGAGAACTGGATCTTCTCTGCTGCCCTGCTCCTCCTCACACACTGCCTTAGACACACACAATCCTCAGCCCTGCTCCTCCTGACACGCAAACACAGAGATACACAGACAGCCAGCGTCCATCACCTGAAGTTGACAGATACCATTTCTCCTGGGGGGCCTCTGGGCATCCCGACCCCCCTTCCTGAGTGCCCCCCCCCACTTAACCGGTACCCTGGCCCTCTGTTGTATTAAACTTTCAGATTATTTTGTTATTATTGCACTATTGTGTGTGTACTTATCATCTGTGGTGCAGGTGTGTGTGTATCTCACCTGTGCTGCAGGTGTGTGTGTGGGAGCAGCTCTCTGGGGTGCAGCTGGTCTCCTAGGAGGGGGTCTGGAACACACAACAGAACATTGAAGCATTCCTCTATGACATCACAGTCAAATAGTTGCTCTCTGATTCCTTCAGAAGAATTCTGAGGTGGTGATAATGGGGCTGTATTTGTACTTCAGTCGTGTAGGATTAGTATTACTAACATACATGGTCGTCAATTCTGCTGCTGGAGTTTATCTAAGAAAAAGTCTGCGTCATTTAGCTACCGCTAGCTAGCTCACTACCCCTTCCCAGAAGGAAATCATGAACGAATAGATTGCAATGCACTGCGCCATATGTAGGATTATAAACGCAACGTTTTTTTTCTCGCATTGAATAATATAATTAAAAGTAGGCTACAGACACAATATCGATTTTGGAGGCAGCTTGGCGATTTAAGAATCGTCATTCACAAGAATCGCGATTCGTAACTGAATCGATTTCCCCCCCCATCCCTAATACATGGTCGTCAATTCTGCTGCTGGAGTTTATCTACAAGAAAAAGTCTGTCATTAAGCTACCGCTAGCTAGCTCGCTACTCCTTCCCCTTTAAGTCTAAGTTAGGCCTAGTCATACATTAATTGTACCGTCTAACTAGCCAACATCTGTATCACGACCGGTACCTGTTAGATAGATAGATAGATACTTTTATTATCCCGTGAGGAAAATTCAGGTGTCCCTCACAGCTCCTCCAACATATAGCTAGCTAGCCACAGTCACGACACAACACAAACAAGGAGCCTCGAGAGCCGTTCCGCGGATCTAACGTTAAATAATTAGCTAACAACTCTGCAGCTACAGTATACAGTGACACTGGCAGTTAACTTTGTTACACAGCAGCTAGCATTAGCACCGTCGGCTGGTTATCTAACCTGACAATGCGACATTCACGTCTCAACAGACGACTTTATATAATTTTTTAACATACTACCAACGTTAAGTACTTTACGTGCGACTAAACTTGATGAAAGCAGCTAGATGTATGCAGTTACTTTCGGAGAACGTCTTCCAGTCCTGAGAAATCAGTCTGAAGTAAACACCCCTGGCCCGCGAGACCACGTTCACTGGCGCGAAACTCCAACGGCTGCAAGAGATTTGCAACGCAGATTATTACCTCCAACGGTCCTTGACTGACATCTTGTGGTCAAATGAATAACCACAGATCCATCTGACAAGCTTGTCCATTGAGACAGCTACAACCATAGATATATATAAACACTAGATGTCTTACGGCGGAGTCTAGAACGTCCGCACATGGCGGCCATCTTGGAACAGGCAAATCACTCACCATAACATTGTGTTGTGCTACATGTACTTTTTAAATAACAATAACTTGCTCAATTTTCAACCGATTTTTAAACAGTTTGGTTTGTTATAAATGTCAGAGATGTAGTTATGCCACTGCATACTTATATTATATTTGTTAAAAAAAAACATAACATAATCTAAGTAGGCAGTGGCATAACTACATCCTCTGACGTTTATAAGAAACCAAACCGTTTAAAAATCGGTTGAAATTTGAGCAAGTTATGGTTATTTAAAAAGTATATGTAGCACCAACACAATGTTATGGGTGAGCGAGTTGCCTGTAGTAAGATGGCTCCATGTGCGGACGTTCGACTCCGTTGGCCAGCAACGCGGACGAGACATCTAGTGGTTATATATATCTATGGCTACAACACCCTTCGTAGGTTTCCATTTCTGAAGACAAAATTAAAAAATTATAATATAAAAAACAGGTAAGAGATCGTTCGAAGTAAACACTGTTTTCCAACACTCGGTACTCAACACTCCCTCAGAAAGGAAAATCGTTGCAAAATACAATGTTTTGTTTAAGGTGTCCCATTTCATGAGATTTATGGTACCACTCTTAGTTGCAGATCCAATGAAATGAAGCACCAGCAGGTGGCAGTAGAAACCTATGGAGAGAATGATGCATCTCAAAAATCGAAGATTTATCATTTTGGAGACAGTAGAAAAGTCAGTCTAACGTTAAAGGTGTAGAAAAGGTAAGTAGTATGCAATAAGCAAAATAAATAAAAAATTATCTTCATCCTTACCACTCTTTAATACAATTAATTGTGTTCCTCATTTAACCTTTTTTTGAATACTTTCTAATATTGTGTAACATGCTTCATTGAATGGACAGGAGTGAACCCAGATAGCATGAGGTTCTCCCATCTCTACTCAGACTGAACTGGAATCTTAACTTTCAACAATGCTACAATAACTAGAGGAGCTAATACAATTATTAATATAGATATTGATGGCCATCAAAGTGGATATCAATTTATTAGTGGTGTTAAGACAGCTTAAGATAATAAGTAGTAATATTTTAGTGTTCATTACAAGCAATCCTTTTGATAGGGCAACCTGCATTGAGGTTATTTTTTTTCTTCCTAATTTAGGGTAGTGTGTCAATGACTGACACTAAAAACGTCATACAGAATCTTATGGTCCAAGTATAGAAGAACTAAAGGGTAGCCTAATGTGGTTCATATTTTAGCCAACAAGTGACACCATCACATGTGCATGTACTGTGCAGAAAATGCACAGAAGTTTACTATATGAACCGAAAGGGTCACAAACAGTCATGACTGCATTGGAGACTATCTAGATCAAGCAAGGCAAAGTTTAATTCAGTAACTCCCAAACTCTGATTGCCACCAAGGCTCTGCTTCTGGGGTTGTGTGATGACCAGAAAGCATTGCTTTAGTAAAGTGGGAAACATGTAATGAAAATGAGATCTTAGGATTGCTAAAAAACTGAGTCAGTAATTGGTTTGAGTGAATAACATTTTAAAAAAACTAGCGTTAACTGGTAAAGCCCTAGGGAAGCACTAATAACGTCTGAAACAGAGAAGCAATATTACATCTCAACTGTCACGCCAAATAAAATAGAAAAGAATGGATAAATGTTAGCAAGCTGACTTGAGCTTTAGTAAACAGCTGGAAGGGGTTTTAATACCATATTGCACCTACTGACTCTTTGAGATGTATGTAATTCTTGGAGGAAGGGGCTAGAATGTTTCCGGTCAAGGTTGAATTGAGCTTGTTACAAGAGTAAATAATTGCTTGCACATGTGGACTGGTATATTGTTTGTAACCAAGTTAGCAGCTAAGCATGCCCAGTCTTCAGGGATCATTCTCAGTTCTGTGTTACTGTCCTTTTCTCCTCCATCTTCAGCAGTGGTTCACCAGGCATTCTGAACAAAACAGCTCTGATGGGTCTCACATGACCCAACTGTGGAGACAGCCAAGGAAGCAGACAAGAAATAAGACAAAATGGATTTAAAGATCCAAAGTGGGTTTTATATAGTTATGGGATTTTGTGGTGTCTTTATATATAATATGTATAGCACGTACCCACACACTCTACTTTATTGGGCCAGTTTGCTTTAAAGTTAGTTTGTGATATGTAGACAAATACCACACAATGTATTCTGCATGGTAGACGTACTTCACGTCATAACCACGTTTAGATTTTGTCAGGATGAATGAAGACAAGGTTTCACAGTTGTCGTTTTTTTCAATTTATTGGAGGCAGAAGGTAAGACACACATGACTTACTTCCCCCGGGCCAGGCCATCGTTCTCTATCTAAAAGTACTTTCAGTTCCTTCTCAAAGCAAGAGCTACATCCATGTTAGAATCAGTTTAAAAAACATCAACAAAACAATTGAAATCAAAATGTACAACATAAACTGGATTTGTGTGTGTGTATAAATATATATATATACACAAATACACACACACACAAAATGTTTGCTCTTTTTTTTAACATATTTTAAGTATTTTTGTTTTGTTTAAATACATAGATAAACGCTACACTTTTAGGCACTTGTAAATAGTTTTGGCGTGAGGAGTACATATACGTTTGCCCTGGACAGACAGAAGAAAGCTTTTCCTTTAATGTGTTTGATGATTATTACAGGTTGAAGACTAGCACAACACTTCTCAACCAATTAGTATGGACTACAGCTCTGTCTGAACAAAACCCTTTTCAAATCTAAGTGTCTAGGGTTTAGGAGCCCTTTAAAGACAAAGGTAGCATTTCTGGAGTGGAAAAAGGGAGTGATAAAACTCGAACATCATAGAGACAGAATGTATAAAAGAAAACAACATATCATTGGAAGTAAAAGCTTGGTAAAATTACATTTTCCCGCTCATTGTTTTCACAAAACGGTACTCAGCGTGAGTACACATGATGCTATGTCTGGTATTTTATAACATTGATTTATAGTTGGAAAGACTGTGTAAACGCAATGTTGTACCATTGTTGCATCCCCCACAAAACAACACGTAAAGCACTTGTTATTTTGTAGTGTTGTGCTTTTCAGCGGAGACAGGATTGGACAGCTGCAGTATCACTCAGGAGTGTCACTCAGGAGACAGTGGATGTGGGTGGAGCAAAGAAGAGTGAAGTGGGTGTGTCTAAAAATAGAACTGATTGTACATTGCAGATAGGCTGGAATCTATATCCCCCCAGCGAGCTCAATAGAAAACGACTGTGTTTCATTTTAATTTACTGCATTAGAGAAATACTTTTAAATGATGCAGTCCAGTTTCCAGCTTTGAGATGGTCAAAAAGAATGATAAAACAACATATCTTATAACCTTATAGTTAGTACCTTTGGCCTTAAAAACTGAGATTTCCACCAGCATTTTACAGTTTGTGTGGCTTACACTTCAGTGATTTATCCAATCTTGTAAAATGTACAAATTGCACAATCAAATGTAAAAATTCCCAATGTGAACCAGACAAATTAATTTGATGTCACTCATACAACATAAAAGCCTCCAACCTAACTCCTCCATATCCTCCGTCTTCAAAATGGTTCTAAAATTAAAAAGGGCTTTCCAAAAACTGCTGTGTGGGCCAGTCGGTACAGTGGATCTGTGCACTGCTTTGATACAATAAATGATCCCACATTAATATCACAGACCTAACATGATGGGATCGTTGTGATTCACAGGACCCCTGCCTAGTATTACATCAGGGATGAGAAGTTATGGACAGTATTGAAGCATGGCCCTGGTCATTGTTTTTCTATAAATACCACATAGGTCCATGCCTGCTTGTATCCTCACTGAACACTTTCGTAGCACACTGTGCACTCTTTGGCTGGTGTTTCATTTCAGTGAGACATGACGAAATAGAACCTAAATGAATAACAAAAAGAAAGATTATCTTTGGATATTAATGCATGAAACCTAGGTGGGTCATTTATTGAACTCTGAAGGTCGGCGTGGGCTGGTAACTGTGTTTTGGGCTGTTTGAATGGGCTGATTGTAGCTGCGTTTTCTGATGAGGATGAGGATAATGCACTGGTGAGGAAGGCATCACAATGGCCTTGCAAGGCTCAGTGAAAATACACAGACACTTGTGTATGCACGCACAAACACACACACACAATCATACCACTGTTTTAGTGTTAGGCTTTCATCCTAGATGTTCAGCTGGGTTTTAGTACTTGGGGCAGAGTGTCAGTTAAGAGTTGGATGTGGAGGAAGAAGGATCTGAGCTAGCCGCAGCTAATCACAACATTATAAAAACCTATACAGGCGCCTCATCAACCAGATACACACAACAATGCAACAAGGGAAAAAATGATGATTCAAGTTCTTCGACACCGAATCAGTGTGTAAAGTATAAAGTACCTGCATATGTGATACATGACATTAGTTGGCTATAAAAAAGCCCCCCTGAAAAAGAGTGTTCTCTCAATGCAGACAGAGAAAGAGACAGCTTTGTTGAGAGGGGAGGGAGAAAAAGAGAGGGGAGGGAGACAGAAAGAGAGAACAGTACAGTACGGGATGAGCTTATCTTCAAGGCAAAGACTGTCCCAGCTTACTTCCATTGCCATTTTGGAATTTGTCGACAAAAAAAACGAACCAAAACCCTGACCGGACGAAAGAACACACTCCCTACGTTTTCCGGCGCACTCTGCCTCCCTCCCTCCCTCCCCCCTGTGCTGGTGTTTGGTTGGGGTGTATTTAGCGTTCAGGGGTGGGGGGTTTTCCCCCGGCCCGACCGGGTCACCACGCGGCTTTGTGTCTGCCCCCGCAGCACCCGCACGCCAGTCCTGCCCTGTGGCACGCGTGGAGCGGCAGGTAGAGGCACAGGCACGGCGCCACCAGAGACAGCCCCAGCAGGGCCGCCCAGCGCGTGCCCAGGCGCCCCCCGCCGCCGTCGCCTCCCTCGCAGGAGCAGGGGTCGGAGTAGTCCCCCTCGGGGTCCGACATGCAGTGGTACAGCAGGGTGTCCGCCAGCCACATGCAGCTGACGCGCCGGACAAACGCCCGCACCGGGTCCGGGGCGTCCTGGCAGCCGCCTCGCTGGTTGTCCGCGCGGAAGAATGCCTCTCCGCAGTACTCGCAGTGGGCGCGCTCCGCCCCGTTGCCTATCCGGCCCTTGTCACCGTTGTTGGAGGAGGAGCCCGGAAGCAGGGGACGTGGCTGGCTGGCGACCACGGAGCCGAAGCCGTGACCGCCGTCGAGGTGGCCCTTACCGGCGAAGGGTCCGAGTGCGGGGTCCGAGTCTGAGTTTATTAGGGCGGCGGGCGCCAGGGGGTAGTTATAGTCGTGTTTGTGAGTCTCGCTCTTGGCGAAGTCCACGTAGGACTCTGCGTCGTCCGGGTGGATGAACTTGTCGCGCACGGTGGCGTGGCGGTAGTCCTCGTAGCCCGTGACCGTGGAGCGCTCGGCGAGGCGGCCCGGGCGGGACTCGGACACGTGGCCCCAGGTGCACTCACGGGGGTTGATGCGTACGATCTCCTCGTCTTCCTGGAAGGTGACGTGACGGGGGACCCGGGACAGTGACTGTGAGGGAGGAGGAGGAAGATATTGGGACACACACTCACACAGGGACCCAGTTTCAACTCTAAATACTGACGCTGAGAGCGTGCGCTCTTCACGTTAAACATACACACGCTGCCTTCTACTGCACGGATGACACTGTCATCCCACTACATACCTGATCCTGGAAGTAGTGGTCAGGTGAGAACCTGTAGGGGTCGTGGCGATGTCCCAAGACGAAGTTGTGGCGGTGGGGGAGAGGGGAGGAGTCCAGCAGCTGCAGTGACGTGTCCAGCCTCTGAGAGGAGTTCGAGGAGCTGTCTGTGGTGTTCTGATTGGGCAAAACAGAAACAGGAAGGGTCAAGACTATGCTCTAATTGGATACACTGAGGCGTTAACGCCACATTCAAAATGAGAGTCTTTAAAGACCGGAAACGCAGGAAGAGAGGAATCTGCTGAAATGATCAATCTGGTGAATTCTGGTGTGAGTGCAGTAACAGTATCGCTGTGTTTCCCCTCTGCCAATCTTTCCTCTCTCTCATCCTATTTCTCCATCCATTCACCACACTCTTGCTCGGCCTTGCTCTTTGCTGCATGTGCTCTCTCCATCAACACCCCCCCCCCTCCCACACACACTCTCTTCCCCACTCTCCCCCACTCCTCTCCTCTCTCCCCCGCTCTTCCTCCTCTCCAGATCCTCTTGTAGCCAGCATGCTGTATCCTGTCCCCTTTCCTCCCAGGGCTTGGCTCCAAGGTAAACCTTGGCCAGACACTAAACACACCCGCCGCCCTTGCAGCAGTGCTAAGACAGATATTTTAGACAGACAAAGGCAGGGGGGGGGGCATCTCTGGGGGGGCCTCACAGAGAGAGTACTGGACGACAGGCTGGACATGGCTCTTCCTTTCCGCTGCTGCAGCATACTGGCTGGCTAGAGGGTGTGCGTGTGGCTGTGTGTGTCAAGTTGATTTCTCCATGCTGTGGTCTGTGGGGTTCATTGACGGATTTCTTTGCGCGTGTTTCCCCCTGATGTGTCTGCACGCTACGGACAACGTCCAATCAGGCGCAGTGTGTGTGTGTGTGTCCTCCCTGTGGCCGGCGTTGAGCTAGCCACACAGTTATGTGGCGTGTTTCCCTCGGCTTTCTTAAAAAGCCCCTCGGAGTGGCAGGCTAAAAATAACACAATGCAGGCCGCGCTCCAAGCCCCGCCTCTCTGGAGGATACACAGGAGTCGGTGGCAGCATGTCGGTCGGCGCTCTCTGACAGCCCTGTTAAATCGTGGCTCAGCCTGGCCTGAGTCAGAGATGACTCAAAACCCAGATCCTTACATTATATATGTATATATATACATAAATAAATAAAATGGTGGTTTGGATTGAGGGGTTTGGTTGGTGGGGAGTGTAAAGAGACAAAGTGGAAGGGAGAGAAGTTGAGTTGTGAGGGGTAGAAAAGGTGAGAAATGAGAAGGGATGAAAGGAAACACAGAGAGAGAGAGAGAGAGAGAGAGAGAGAGAGAGAGAGAGAGAGAGAAAGAAAGAGAGAGAGAAGAAGGATATAGCAGCAGACATGCACAGAAAATATTAAGAAAAAGGATCGTTCTCTCTCTCCCCGTACCCACAAACACAACTCCTGGGTTATCCACTATATAGTCCAATTCAAAACAAGTGCACCACACCAAACTGTGTGCCTCGTATGAGAATACTATCCCTCTCTGAACTGTCAAAGTCGCTGTGTCATGTAATACTGACAGTATTAAGGAGGTGAAGGAGGACCTCTCCCTCGCCCCTCTCAGACTCAGCTAGCCTCTCTCTCTCTCTTGCCACTGTTCCAGAACTCCAAAGTGCTCCTGTTGGCCCAGCCCCCTAACAGACAGTTAAAGTCAAAGACGAGCCACGCGGTACTTCCTCTCGTAAATCACCCGGCCTGTAAGCTGGGGAGCAGCTGCCAACGCTAGTTTGGAGCTTGCATTAGTTCCAACCAGGGAGGGGGGGATGGGAGGGGGGGGGGTTGGTTGGTTGGTTATGGTGGGGGAGGGGCGACTCAGGAAGTGACCCTGCGACCCTGCCTGCCGCTCTCCGTGTCAGGTTACTGGGAGAGGGCGGAGGGGGGATGGGGGGAGTCTATGCATCTGACAGAGAAGGCAGAGTGTCGGAGGGCAAACAGCATCGGTTTGCATGCATGCCTGTGTATGTATTCACGCATGTATGCACAGCGCACATGCTGCTATTGTAACACTGCCCATTTGAGCGAGCTTCTATACAGATGGACTTGACATCAGGTGATTCATAAATTCAAACCTTGGTCATCTGGGCAATTTATTGAGAAATAGGCCAGGAAAGGAAATAATATTTTGAGGAAAATGATTTCATTAAAGCTCATACACTTTAAAAGCCGCTGTATGAAACGGAGGACTAGTATTTCGGTAACAAGATGAGATGAGAGATGAGAAAGAAAATGAACTTCAGGTTGATGTTGTTTTAGAGCGAATTGGTGCATACCGTGAATACATCGTCGTCGCCCAGTTCAGCTTCATTTTGGAGCATTGAAGAGGTTGTTGAGCCTAAAGAGTGCAAGAAAATAAATATAAATGAACAGGCCATATTTAGGCACATTCAACACACAACACATGACACAGCATGTACTTGACCACACTGTGGTGATGACTCACCAGTTGGTTTATGTTAGACCTACTTATCACCAAAGCCAATTCCGTGTGTACTTACTTGGCAATTAAACTTTATAAAACCAGAGTCTGGTGTTCAACTATAATTAGATGACACCCAACAATGGACATCATACAGGACTGAATACATCTTAAAAGCTTAAAAAGTCCTGTGTTCAGGTCTCCAGGTTGTTTCACAGACTGGGTAGTCCCTTTCAAGCTAGTTTGAGCAGGATTAAGCAGAGGCGTCGAACAAGGCCGTGCAGCAGGGTTGAATGTTTGATGTGGTCCTCACAGGAAAGGCTTTTCTAGATAGTCCTACAAGCATATCCAGGTTGTGGTGCAACATACATTTTTTCACACATCAGCTTCACAAAAAGTGTGTACGCATCCGAGTTTTCTATAGGAATGCCTTGATCGCTGTGTTGTGTTGCCAAAAACATTTCTGAAATATACCCCTAGATGGTGTGGTTACATCTGACTGGCTTTGTGACAGGTTTGTAGTCATAGTATAACAAAATCCTGTCATTGCTTACATCTCAGGTTCAATCCTATTTCAAACTCCAGCCAGCACATACTGCCGAAGTTGAGTGGAATTTCAATTTAAAAAAAAGTTGCTGACATGGGAACATGTCAGTTAATTTTGGAACTGGTAATCAACTTAAGATGTCCAAAGCCAAAACTAGATAAGAACCATGGTCTATGTAGCTGTCCCACACTATTCAAGGCTGGAACTTCAGAACTTCTCTATCTAAACAATAAGTCTTAGAATTAAACTGTTTTATTTATTGCGCAGAAATATGACAAATCAAGTATTTTAGCCATTAAGGAATCTGCCTGTGACTGGAATGCTGAACTGATAAACAAGCATAATAAAAAAAAATACATTGGATAAGCTTTTGATGCTTATAATTTAGGTAATGAAGAAATAATTTCCTGGAAGTGTTATTCCAACCATGCATGCTTCAACCTTGCCATCTAACACCAGATGGGGTGTCACCACAGGGACCGTACCTTCTGCAAGGTCCTCTATGGCTTTGCGTACACCCCGGTCAAAGGCGCGGGCATCGGCTGGACTCTGAAAGGACAGGCCACACCTCCTGTCCTCCACCTTCCAATGGTGGAAGGTGGGCGTGGCCGTAGTGTAGACCAGATCTTTCCTCAGGGGACACTCCAGTATCACCTGTCCAACACAACCGGCCATGTCAATCAAAAGAGGAACACGAAAAAGGCACCTTGGTGAGAGACAGTTGTATCAAAGCGAGTGTCAATGCACAAATAACGGTTGATCTGATCGGGGGAGCTGGGCGAATCAGTCAGTCTGTTTGTTTGGGTGGTGTGGCTCCAGAATGTCTTCGGTGCTGGCCTTAAGCCTATCGCCTTCGCTCACCTGTTTGTCCCGCTCTCCGTGGATGAGGAAGTGGTTTCGGCTGGCGGGGGACGGGGGCAGGGGGAGGGCGGGGGACAGCTCCTGGGGAAAGACCCGGCACACGCCGACCCTGCAGAGAGCCCCCCCGTCCTGGGCCAGCCAGCCCCCGCTCGAGTCGTCTCGCGTCATCACCACTGCTTTCACACGCACGATGTAGCTGTCACTGGAGAGGGGCGGAAGGAGAGGCACGACTGTTAGCGTCAGTGTCATGGGCAGCTGCTACTACGACATCACCATCAGTCCTTTTTGGGTAAATGTTTAGTTGTTTTGGGTTTCCAGCTCCTAGTAATGGCAGGTTAACAGAACACAACCAATGGCCAGATATTGGACTAGTACCCATGGTCGAGTGAGGTTCCATGGGGGAGGGGTTGGCAGAGATGGACAGATGGGTGAAAGAGAAAGATGGAGAGCTATAGGGAGAGACTGGGAGGACAGCGCAGGCGGATGGTTTACTCTCAACATTCACTTGACTTTGCTATGCAAACAGCCCACTTGGCACACCCCGCTTCCTCTGTAGTGCTTACTAAGCCAGAAACCAGCCATATATGGCAACCCAAGCCTCTGTTCAATAACAGCACTAGAGAGGGCCAGTGTGTGTCTGATTTCTGAGTGTGATTTGGCTCCATCCCCTAGACCCTGACTCGCAGGGCGGGAATAGAAACAGGCCAAAATCCATGAGACCCCACTGTAATGTCAAACTCATCCAATTTCCCCCCTTCTCTCACACAAAAACATTGTTCTCGCACACACACACACACACACACAGTGACAGGAGATCCATGAGAATAACACCTTCACCTACATAAAGGTAGGGTGAAAGACGAAGTGGAATAATGGAAATGAACATGTGCATCTCCATGCAGACAACTACCTTTTTAGCGAACTAGCTGGAGTTTTTGCTGGATACGGTGTGTTACCTTCTCCTTCAGATCCCCATGGTGATGGAACACAGAGTTTGCTAGTCGTATGGCCTTAGCGCCGTGACAGAATGTGTGCAGGCGTCTCAAGTCACGACTCCGGTCTGATCCTCACTTTGGTAAGGTGGGAGGTGTTGCATGCAGATGGTGACACACACAAACACACACACAGACACACACATACACACAAGCCAAATACAAACACACGGAGGGGAGAATATTACCCTCAACAACAGCATGCACATAGGGTAGAGTCTGTGTACGTGCTCAGGACGGATGACTAACTGAACAGACAAGAGGCCTATCCCCACAAGAGTTTAAGTCTATCTGATTACATCAGAGGATACCACGCCGAACAATACACCAGCGGACCACGAGTCAACACAGCCGAGCACAATACAATACATTCTCAAGAATGATCATGAGTGCCTCCACCCTCCCCATGGCACGATGACTCGGGGCACAAACCATGAATGATCTCTGACAATAACAGGATGCAGTTTGTTTGCATATTACAGCGGCATGGCCATTGACAGAGAGTGTGGGTTGGGGTGGTGTTGGGTGAGTAAGAGAGGTGTTATATAATTACTTTTGAGACAGGGATTTGATAGCAAGCTCACACACACACACACACCCACCCTCCCCCCCCTCCCCACACACACCCACACACACAAGTGGAAGAACCGGTTCACCTGCTCCCACCTACACACATTCACAAGCTTGAAGAAAAACAGAAAGACAGACAGACGTGTAAACTCAGATTGTCCAAATGCATTTCATGTCAGTCGCAGTGAGGAGATCGAGACCCACGCACTAACACACCCCTCTGCCAGGGCCAAACTCCAACAGACACTTATATAACATAGCCTGCAGGTGACAACTGTCCCCTGGTGGGGGAGGCACCAATGGCAGTCTTGTACTATTACTGGCTCCCTTTGCAGGGAGAGTCTTGTGAAAACAGAAATGTCTCGCAGGCAACATCCACAGACATCACGACACATTCGCTATGTTGCTCGAACAAAACGTGGCCCCACATGACCCAACTGTCTTGTTCTCGGGCTACACCACAGCTCCTTATTAAGAACATGTTGGAAAGTACGGTAGACCAACCGACCTAGCTACAGGGCTGGAACAGGTGCGATTGCCTGCGTTGGTGGGGTTAGCGTTGTGCGCGTGGGTGATCATGAGGATTTCCTTTTCTTTCAAGCCTTTTCACAAACCCTAACTCGCCACACAGCATACTTTCAACTCTCGACTTGAACAAAGACACTTTGGAGCAGCAATTCTAAACAAACAAACTTGCGTGTCTGAATTCAAATCTGTTATCTCAGTGCCTTTCCGGTATCAAACTTCACCGGGCCTTGCAGGTGCTTTGGGTTTGTTTTTATATTGGTCTGAAAGGCCAGGAAATTAGTAATGACCCTTCCATATTGTGTCATGTTCCATTAATTTCAAGGTATTCATGAAAGTTTTTTTCCATTAAAACCATGTTAGAACTACACAACTATTACAGAGCCTTTTACCAACAGTGGTTAACATGAGTAGTCCTAACAACCCCACTGAGAACACAGTCAAAGGTGAGGCAACTCCTTACACAAGCAACGATCCCAGCATGTTTAGGTCACCCCCAAAAAGACTCGACTCCAGCCTGTCTACTAACACGACTACACAAACTAACTAGAAGCAGAGGGGGAAGAGGGGACAAGTTATCAGGCTTGGAATCCAGCCTGTGTGTGATAATAAGGGCAGTATAGGGGACAGACCAACCGTGGGTGATAAGCGCTGACTCACTTCCTCTGATAAGGGCCACTCCGCCCAAACCCACCCATAAACCACATGAGTTGTCTATGGATATGAAATTGCCATGTCAAGATGGTACTTATCCATTTGTCATTTGGCTTGAGACAGAGTAGAGATGGTTATAGCTACAGATTAAAAGTGCATCAAACACGCACTCGGATAATTGGTGGAATAAGGGAATGTCCTACCTTCAGCTCTTGTATCCAGCACCATGAAATAGTCAGTAGCTCCAATTATAATTGATGGGGAGTTAGAGGAGAGCGAGACAGACAGACAGAATGAGGGAGGGAATGAGATGGAGACAGAAAAAGAATAAAGAGAGTGAAAGAGAAAGAGAGTGCAAGATGAATAGTCGTTAGGTTGGGGCGGAAAAGGAAAGTTCATTCAGGACTATTGACAGTTTAGGCCCCAGAGGGAAAGTTATTTATTGGCCACCCTCTGTCCAGGCGGCTCTGTGTGTGTGTGTGTGTGATAGTTAACATCACAGAGGTAAACAAAGGTCACCCCACAGGACGTTACGAACCAACTAGTCGGTGTGAAAACAATTGTTTCCCTATTCTGTTCACCGCAGCACACAATGACACCAAACATTTCCACTGTAGAGCCAGGAAAAGGCTCCTCCAGTGTGCACGACGGCTCCTGGGTTGTCTACACGGTGGCCTGCATAAAAAAAGCAGACTGTTTAGTAACACAGCTCCAAAAGAAACTTGCAACTGCAACTTTCCCCAATGAATAGGCCTGCATCTGTCAACTTAATACAATTCCACCCTTCCCAACACTGCCTGCCAGAGAGCTACAGATTCCCATTTGGGAAAGGGGAAAATTAACCAATTGTAAACCTGCATTCCCAAGGTGACATTGTGTCCTCACCATATATATGGGAGTGAAAATCTGATACAATCCACATTGAAAATAAGCTGCTTTCTTTTTCAAACCTCTTACCGCCATGGCAAGAAGACAACAGAATTGTTAAAAAGCTGTTGTAATACGGTCTTACATCCACTTAAACACGGCATGAGAATACTTGTATCAAAGAGCTGCCTTGACAGAGAACTAAGTATAGTTGACTTCACAATCTACATTTGGATAGCTTTGGGCTGACGTGCCAGACATGAAATCCCAACTCACTGGTTTGCAGACCATGAATGCTATAGGCTTTTCAAGGTTCACCTGCCAGGTTCATGTTTACACAAACCACAGACACGCAGGGTCAGTTTTCACTCCTAAAGGAACAGACCAAACTTGAGATGAGCACTGGGGGCCATTACTATTTTCAATGTATTAGCCATATTTTTTGATTTTTTTTTGATTACTCAATGCAGTCGTTGAGAAACGCACACCATCACAGTTCGCATCCCACTCGTTTGCACTCTCACAAATAGACTCTCACCCTGGCCTACACGACCATTTTGAATACCGAGCTTGTTCCAGACTTGGTCATCCAGCCTAGTCTGCTGATAAGATAAGCCTTCCTCAGAAAACAGCCGACTATCCGAGGCTGTTGTTTCGCGTCTTAGATGATATGAATGATATAAATGCTTTATAAAGCAACCAGTGAAAAGGTGTCCTGGCTGTGAAGAACTACCCCATGGTGGTGGGGGGGGGGAGCTAAACACAACCTGATGGGTGTTATCTCTCGAATTTAGTAGTCTGGAAATTCATTCAACTGACACACTAACTACTTTTTGACTTTTTCTAAGAACAGGTTTTCTACCCTAGCCTTATTGGCAAGAGTACCATTTGAGGCAGGTCATTCTAAATTGGTTGCATGTTCCTGTATAGGCCTACTCAATCAAAAACCTGTTTTACATGCCTACCGAAATCTAGAGAAGGTTGGTAAATTAGATGATGTTGCCTCCCCTGACCCAAAACATACGTCGACTTGACTGTCTGGAGTGAAGTGGAACTCACATGCATTGTCTCCTGTCATGTTTGTACAGTGGGTGTGAAATACAGTTGGTAACTAACAATAATATTTATTGCAAGTGTGCGCAGAGATCTAGGATGATTCAATCAACATTTTGCTGCTTGGTGTTGCCTAACCTATAACTACTCTGACCTCTGCTTAATGTCACTGAACATCACGGTCTAAAACTGATAGTACAGAGCACATGGTTCAATAGGAGACCGTGCTACAAAAAAATCAATGCCACTTCCAGTGTGTGTGTGTGTGTGTGTGTGTGTGTGTGTGTGGGAGAGACAAAAGAGATTCAGCTAATCCTACTGTTTGGCAAACACAGAGGGTGACTGTTACAAATGTCCAAGAACCATAGGACATATTCAGATATATGGTTTCACATGAATTTGCAATACCCTCTCTTACATGCACAAGCGTTGTATTCACGTCATCAACAATCTGGTGAATAAGGTGACCGTTTCCCATTGATATTTTTTCACAGGAATGATGTGCCCTCTTAACAAGGTAGCTGAGCGCAGTAGTCATGAATGGGAAGCGCTGAAGGTTACGGATTTTATGAATGAGCAGGCGTCATGCGACTACCGCGCAAACATCCTCTCCCTTGCCCTTCGCCCTTCCGTTCTACCGACAACAATTTGCACTACTGGCATTCTCCCTGCAGTCTGCAGAGAGTATGCGTGGTAGCCTATGACAGAAAAGCAAATGATTCAATTATATCAATTGTATGATCTATTATTCTGCTTAAGGTATTCGATGTTTGACAATAGGCCTACATTTGAAAATGGGAGAAATCTAAAAATAACATTTTAAATTGGTTCAGGTGACAATATCGTCACAATAGTAGCTAATAGGCCTACTATAGACGGCATATAGACGAGGCTATTTTTAAGGGTCGGCGTAATTTTGGTGAATTCATTGAATCAATGTCGAGAATTTAATTTGTAAACTTTCGATAAATCACCAAACCTGTGTTTGAATTTATATTTCGATATACTTAAAGGCTAGCTTTAGATGGAAGAAATCCATGAAGCCTATAGGTAAATAAGGGAAGGCTAACATTAATCTACAGTCTGCCTCCTTTGGATTTCAACCCGTCGTCCTCGATTGGCGTTTTTATGAATGAAGCGCGGTATGCAAATGAGGGTGATTCGGAAAAGAGATGGCGGATGGGGGATATCGGATATCACATATCCTGAAAGACTTCCCCCGCAGTCTGAAGCCAACATATTTAACTGGATTTCGCAGGTATCCATGCCAGTGTTCTTACTTATTCGAAAATCTTCTGCATTCTAAGAAACGTGCACATCGTGATCGTATCTGGTAATGTAGGCTAACTGAGTTCGCCTGAGTTTTAAACTTCTGTAGGCCTGTTGTAAAGGCCTCGCTGCAAATCTCTTTAGAAAATGTTTCCGATCCACCCACGCTCATGCCTCGCTCCCCCTCTTTTCCCTTCTCGAGAAGACAGAATCCGTAGGCTACAACAAGGCGGGGGCACTAAATCCCCCTTTATATCAGTTGTCATTCCATAAAACGCCATAAAACAATGTCCACCAAACCGTGCAAATGCATTATACCAAATAAGACCAACTGCCACCTTTAAAGATATGACTGTCTTATAGATCACATACCACAACTTCTAGAGCTACCTTTCTGGAAGAAAAAAACATTTTCATAGTGCTTACTCGTTTGGGTGTGTTTCCTCTATCATTTTCGCGTTTCACCGAAAATAATATCCCAAAGCGGGTGCATACTTTTTGTCCGTCATTTTTAGCACCTATCTCCTACATCCATTCAATTCCGCATATCTTTCCCCAGCCTTTGTGTGATTGTAGCTCTGCTTCAGTCTTCGCCTGGAATAGATGCCTCCTTTCTCTGCTGTTCTTCGCGAGCCAACCAGTTGCGTGTACAGAACACAGTGGCCTCGAAAGTTGATATTCCTGTGGTGGATATAGACAGGTTAAAATTCCATTCTGAAAGCCTAGATGATAAATTCTGTGACAGTCCAAGTTCCGTAATGCGCGTTGCTGTTACCGAGGGGTGGCCCCGCTAGAGCCCCATCTCTCGCTACTCCATGTTGGATTGTGCGGGCAGCCCTTCACCACCGACTCCGGGGGAGGGAGAAGGAGAGAGCGCAGAACAGGGCGGAAGCGATGACGTCATTCTCGTAACACATTTGGTTTTGTGGAGTGGGCTGCAATGGCTAGCTGAATGCTTCTTTGGATAGAGAAGTGGCCCATGCTGTATAAATCAAAGTCCGGACTTGTCACCTTTACTGTCACCGTCCGAGTGACTACATCCTTTTGACTAATTAAAGACCCCCGACCGACTGTTTTTTTCTTCTTCTTTTGTCTATACTTTTGTATGTCCATACTTTCGAACACGGTCTAATCTATTTTTATGAGGACATTCTGAAGAATGCAAAAGCCATGGCAATAGTTTGAAATAGCTTACCCCCCAAAACTATAAGCTGCTTAGCAAGCATTGAATTTTATTGTAGGCTAATTACAGTGTCATTTACAACAGGCCAATAAACTTGAGGGGATAACTATAATCTAATTTAAATGATCCTCTAAACTCACAAAGGGAATTACTGTAACACCATTGGTTAAGTATGTCCAGTCCGCCACTTTGCAAATACAATCATTATAGATTGAGCTATACTTATCACCTTTTGATCTGTAATGATTAGTGAAAGTCATGTGACTGTAGGCTACTCAGGTAGGTGTTGTTGCAAAACTCATCGTAATTGATTGTTATTGATGAGTTAATTCCTTCAGAAAAATCTTGATCATCTTGAAGACATTCCTGTTTTTATTTTATAGGTAGCCTCATAATAATTATAATTATGCTCTTGTCTTCTGCTCGGCACTGGCCTCACCATGAAAACAACAGAAGTTAGAACAGACAAGCTTGATCATGCTGTTTATCCGAGACTCTCAAAATGACATGACACCGCTCTCTTGTGGTCATTTAATGTTACTACCACAGCAGTGTTGTCATTAATGGCATTTGGAATGAAGTAAAAGATATGGTGAGGGTAATGGCATTTCTTTTGATTTTCATTCACACTTTGGACCAAATATCCTAATTTGTAATAATTTTACATTTTAAATTGTGTTTTTTTTTGTAAATTGTTGTGACTATATCTGAGATAAGGAATGAATGATAGGGGGAAACACATAAGATGAAGTGGAGGAACATGGGGCAGAGGTTTGAACCCAGGCTACCCTGAATTACATATTTGATCTCCTTGAGGTTTCTGATCAAAAATGATTGTTGATTGTTGTGGAGTGTGGGTGCTTGAACTCCACATTACAGAGGAGGCTGTTCATAACGTTCTGATGTTACAGCACCCTCTAGACGCCAAAAAGAAGGCTATACTCACTTCTCAATTAACCTTGGTCTAGAGAAATAAAGTGTGACATGAGTGTGAATGAGTAGACACCAACAAGAGGGAAGTTTGTGTTTAGGAATGAAAGTAATGGGATAAATGTATGTGTGCTCAATACAGTGTGAATATCAAGTATCTGTGTACTGTGTATTTTAACGTTAATTTAAAAGTGCAGTATAAGACTGAGAGGTGACTTTGATTATGGTCAAACGCTGGTGACAATTACAGGGTAGTGGCCTCAGTCATTGATATGGCATAATATGCATATACCCTGTCCCCGATGCACCTCATGTTCACAGGTCTAGCAGTTTTTTTTGTGCTTTTTAGATACTAGTCGTACTCAACAGGGGGAGACAAAGACTAGTTTAACTCTTCATCGGAGGACAACACACACAGTAACACAGAGGTCGTACAAATCACAGTTTATCTTTGAACCTTCTTAACATGATGATACATGGTTGTTTTATAGTCATTTTGTTTATGTAAAAACATTCTAAACCAAATGATTAGAATGAAATACAATACCAGCATATCATGTATTTTCTAACAGTTATTGGTTTCACTCTAATCTGAGTTAGTTCAATTAAGATCTCCGACACCAACGTGTAAACCTGGTGCTCTGGAGGTGACCCCACAAGAAGCCAATAAGCTTCCTTCAGGGTGATTTGGGAATCGATAAACATTGACAACATTTTATATTAAGGTTACATTATACCATGCAATACACTTGGTCAATCGCTGTAGGTGCATGCTGCTATGTTTGCTGGAAAAGCACTAAAATTGGCTATACTCTAGCTGTCTCTAAACCGTTGCACAGTTGAACCATTCCTGTTTGTTCAAACCCTTGTTGGAGAACACTTTGAGAGGATTAAAGGGTGTTTCTGTCGCTCTTATCTAGTGTTTGAGCACTTGATCACAGAGGCGTGTCCTAATCTGAACATCGATGCAGCTCTATCAACACGCTCTCGTGGAGCAACACGCCGACAGAGACAGGCCGAGGAGACGACCGCCAACCAGTTGAAGGGGCGACGTGCTCCGATCTGTTTTTTAAGGACCTTTTGTTCCTTGCGTTGTCTACTTTGATGGTTCGAGCCCAACGTCTAATCTCATAACCTTCACATTGGATCATCTTTGGCTTGGTGCTCGTGGATGGCGGCTGTGTTAGGGGCAATGTGGTGTGTGGCCTCTTCTCATTTCTTGTTTGGAGATCTGAGCTGGAGATTAAGTCAGCTTGGTCGATCACAAGAGAGGTTTGTTTACAGGAATGAGACTGAGATGATAAGCTGTTTATGTCAGACATGTCAGGAATAATTGCATGCTGTTGGGGCTTGTGGTCGAGTTGTTCTGTGTCCTTTGTGTGTGTGTGTGTGACATAATGTGCAATGTCCCCCCCCCCGACTCTATTTGTTAGAAAACAAAGCTAGATCAATTCCATATGCTTATGAAGGGTAGATACAAAATGATTTGGCATGTTGGTAACATTGCTCGAGTGTAGGCCTTCCTGTCAATAGCTGTCACTGTAAAATAATATGAGAATGCTATGCCTGTATGTGTGCCCTTAAATCTTTTCAGCGGGGGGGACCAACATGCCCTACAACTCTCTTTGGGGTCTGCTGGTTCCTTGTCAGGGTCGTAGATCATACACGGATGTGTGTTACTTGCGAGTGGCTAGTACACAGTGGTAACATTGAGGAGGGGTGTCGCGTTGGCTGCAGATTCTTGAGGAAATTGCTGTCATATGCAACGGCTGGAGGTGAAGCTGGCCCTGGTGGATAGATTCTGGTTCTTGGCAAATGGCAAAGTTAATTTGCCATTTGTAACAATTACAGGTACATTGGAATAATTTGGTCCTACTCCTCTTGCAAGTTTCCCAGTGGCCCATCCAAACCTTTAATACATAAGTTCTAATCCTAAATTAGTTTCTATTCTTGTCAACAATATATATCATCCAAATAAAGAATTGAATAATAATCAACCATACAACTAAGAACGACCTAAATGAAGAATAACAACCTAAATATATCTGTATCAGTACATGAAAGAATGTTTCTATGAGTACATGAGAGAGAGCTCAGGTTACAGTATGTTTGTACGTGCACATACCACACTGTGTGTGTGTGATCAGTTTTTGTGTATGTGTGTTTGTGAGTGCAAGTACTGTGAGACGTCACACAGTCTGCAGCTTTTGCCCAGACGACACATGGCTATAAATCTAGCCGATGTGGCAGTGGCGTGAGCGGAAGGCTGGAGTCTCCTCTCCTACAGGGGAACCTCCAGACTAAACACAGTTGACCCCAGTACTGACCTCAGGGTCACTCCCACTAGGATAGCAACGCGTAGACACACACACGAATGCGCACACACACATCATCGTATTTTGTTAGAGATGCCTTGGATAGAAAAACTATATTGGGCAGAAGAGTGTTTCGCAGCACAAAATAGTTTGACAAAATATACTTAAATACTTCATAGCTGCTTTGGTCCAATGGGACTTCAGTTTCCTGAGAACAATTTGTTGTCTTTAACTGGGTGGAGATATGACAGTGGGTGCACCCCACTCAGAACGCTAAATCAAAAGGCCATTTCTTTCATGTGAGTTTTAGCTCCAAGCGGAAATACTTCTTTATCTCTCTCTTTCTCTCCCCTTTTTCATTTTCACCCCTCCTTCCTCACATTTTCGCTACAAAACTGTTGAAATTGGATGATAAAATACCTTTGCTTTAGCAGCCTGTCAGCTCTGAGGAGACGTGTGAAAAGGTAATACGTCCAGGTAATTTTTCCCTGGGAAAAAACCCTCCTTTTCTCTGCAACACTGACCGTGGTGAATTCACACTCTCCTTTTTCCAACCGCCTCAAGTCAGAAAAGGAAAGGGAGAAACACAATAGTGTTATAACACATCATTAGAAACCACTGCAGTAAGCGACAGTGGGTAGAACCACAAAAGGGTGTGTTGACAACATTTGAGAGAAGTAATCTTCCCTTGTTTGTCATATAGCCGAACCATGGTTAGTATGAGCAACTAAACCAGAAGTACGAAAGATGACGATGAAAGTTATAGTCCGCTCTTAAGGTATATCCACATCTTAGTGTCTACCCTTGCCACAAAAAAAAATCGATGTACCTGACCATTCCCTTCACTATACTCTATCTCATTACATCTGAGCTTCCAGGTCGTCCCCATACAATTAAGCCTAATGGTGACGGTCGTTAGCCCAAAATGTCAGAGTCATTAGAATAAGTGAGACCTCAGCTACATTAAGGAAAGTGTCAGGGTGATGTTCCGCTCTCTGTGACAGAGATCCTCCTCTATCCCTTCACACACACACACACACACACAAATGCAGATAGACACACACATATACTTACACTAGCATAACACACACACACTCTTGCGCTATCATACACACACACACAGCTCAATTTTTTGTTGTTATTGCGGGAGAGAAAAGCCCCAGCTCACAGTAATTGGTTACGATTTTATGCGGTGTGACCTAAATTGCATGAGGGTGGCTAATGTGTAAGTACTCGTCGGCCTTTCACAGTAAACAACAAGCAAAGGAGATTCCTCTGGGCAAATGCTCTTCCCTTTGGAAATAGGAAGCACAGTGGAAATGTTCCTCAGGCTTTTCTCTATCACACTTTCACAGACTTGAAGAAAGGTTATGAGACATTGTTTCATTTGAAAATGGACCTTGAAAACTTGAAAATGTAACAAAAAAACTGCACTTTACATTAAGTACCATATAATTACAGAGCAACACCTACAGTACAAACTTTTGAGTTATAGTGGAATTGTTATGTAATTAAATGATATTACGTGTTAGCGGTATCAGTTATTACAGAAGTGTAAGAAGGCAAAGTATAGAGGAGGGATGTGAAGGATTAGGATGTTGTCAAAGGGGCAGTTGAAGATTGCGTTTTGAGACAAGATCAATGTTAACATCCACTTACCCTTTGAAAGCCTAACCACCCCATACCTTGTTTCACTAGAGTAATAACTTGGACCACTAAACTGTGATAAAGTGTGCCTACATAGCATTTCCTATGTAACTATGGTGTTGTTACTGTAAGTACTACTTTACAGTTACACAATTGTTAATGTTAACTTAGTTCAGCCAACAATGTACAATGAAAATGGTTACACTGACAGATTATCACTGACAGTACTATATGTCCATTTCATTCATGTGTTTATTAATAATCTGTTTTAAGAAATTCATTTTACAACTCATTAAACGAAACATTTAATTAACACAATTCTTACTTGTTCACAAGATGATTGTCCTTTTTGACTGATGCCTTGGTTTTACAGCGTGCCCGCCTATCTGGGAGATAAATAACAAGATTAATTACCACACACAGATTAAAAGCACCTGTAGGTAAACAAGTGAATTATTATATTTTATTCAACAGGGGAGATGCTCTGCGTTGGTACAAGCATCCTCCTGAAACCCGATATTCCCCAGTAGACTTCCTACTGATTACCTCTGCATACAAATCTACCCTCTCAATGAAGGAGGAAGATAGCGGGATATTGTGTGTATCTGTGTGTACATGTGCCTGTTGCGGGTGTGCATGCATAGTGGAGAGTAGACACAGTGTGTTGTGTGTGGTGTGTGTCTATGTATGTGTTGACGTGTGTGTGTGTATACTCCAGGCTCAGGTAGTGAATGCATAAAATGTCTCATCCCCTTGTGTCAGCACAATTAGTTGCTGAATAAAAAGCCCCTGTTGCCGCATTTTAATTAGGCAAACCGACTGAATTAGTGCTCAGTTTAAGTAAAATAAACAGTTCTGTTTGCCAAAGTAAAATTTCCCTGGAGTAAAACACCAAGGTTGTTCAGGGTAGAAAATAAAGATATAGCAATAATTTACCCTGAAGCAAATGGATCTTGGTCTGGCTGTGAGAAGGTAAAATGAGGAGGATATAAACCATTCAGTGCTAAGTTCCTATTTTTTTCAGCGGTTTTTATGGAGTTCTAGACAAGATTCTTTCCAAGCTACTATTACCAGCGCTGCTCAGTCTCTTAATAAAGAGAGAATTGTTGGCTTCCCCCTCTTTTAATATTTCAACACTTGATTATACAGAAACCAGAGTGAATTTGCAATAGTTGCTTTTGAACACATACCACTTTGGATATTTTGGTGGCCTGATCTGTCAGTCAACTGACAGAGTGAGCTATAGAGCTGCTGGTTGCAGCTGAAAAGTGGGATTTTTAAAAAGTGGGACAGACAAAAAAAAACGTTTTACCTCTGCAGTAAATTGCAGTAAAGTAACCTTTCAGTACACTCTAGATGGCTTGAGGCCAAGAGGCCGTATCATCCATACCATTAAGCATATTTTGGGCAATTTTCTACTATTTGGCAATATGAAGCACTTGGAGTGGTGTATTTTATAAACCAGTAAAAAGATAACTGATTTGAGTGGTTTGGGGAAAGAATAAGAACGAGAACGTAGACAAATATTGATGTGAAATCATCTTCCCAACTACAAAGAAACATCTTCCAAGTCTTCTACAAGTGGAAGAGTACAGTTGGAGGAAACCTGGGAAAAGTGGGAATGTTTGGACACATCCATGGTGTTTCCCCATAATAGCTGCTTTCAGAGTCTCAGCTGATCCCATCATGCTTCCTAACTCTTGACAGAGGGGCCCCTTCCCGTTCCCTGTCATCTTGCCTGTTGGGAAATCAGCTTTCCCAGAGCCACTTTCTTCTCCTTAACCCTCAACATATTATTCTCTGAGCCCAAACCCACCGCATCAAAAAAACAAAACAATACAGAAAGACAGACTGAGACCAGCAAACCCCCCCCCCAAAAAAAACATTGGATCTCGTTCTGAGACAATAAACACTTTCCCCCGTTTTTGGGGGTCTTTTGTTCCAGATGCATCTTAAAGTATTTCTATTTTTGTTTTCTAGGCCCCCACTCCCCCCCATTCTTTCTGCGGCTTAAGCTCTGGTGGAGTGAGAGAGAGAGAGAGAGAGAGAGAGGGAGAGAGAGAGAGAGGGAGAGAGAGAGAGAGAGGCAGAGGTTTGATGAGCTGCACTCCTCTGAGCAGAGGAGAAGCCGTGTTTGGCAGAATGTCTTCTGAACAGACACTGCTCTTACATTCACACATGGGGAGATGGCTTGTCTCTCCATCTCTCCTTCCCATTAGCACAGCACTTTTTATTTCATTCTTTCTCTCTCTCCATCCGTCCATATTTCTTTCTTTCATTAGTAATAGAGAACAGACACCTGCCTTCTGATATGTTTATGGCTGTCCAATTGTATGAGAGCTGCAAATCTGTCCCATTTGGGCCCTGTCCATGTTCTCTTTCCAAGTTGTACCCTCCCCCCCCTCCCTCCCTCCCTCACCATTCTTTTTTATTGTTTTGTCGGTTTCTTGTTGTTCATGTCATTGTCAGCCATTCTCACCCCTCGGTTACACAAGGACTGTTGACCAGGAAGTGTCTCCTCTGTTCTACTTTTGTTTTCTTTCCCCTGTCCCTTCTTTTTTTCTCTCTTTTGCAACCTGTCTGTCTTGCCCACTAACTCCCTCTGTCCTGCAGTCTGTTTTGCTCCCTGGCCAGCTCACATATGTCATACGTATCTGATGTTGCCTCATATGTTCCATAGGGACTTGGATGATAGAATTGAGGTATATAGAGAAACAAGGTGAATGTGCATATTGGAGCATGATAAAACATCATTTAAGAAATAACAATGAATGCTATATTCATTTGTGTCAATTTAGGGTCTATGTCAAGGTGTGTATGTGTGTGTGTCTGAGAGAGATTGTCTGCATTGAGTTTTGGTGATGCACAAGCTGATGGAGGATACTGGTCTCACTTTGACCACTGGAGGGCAGTATAGCCCCAGCACATAGCTGAAAAGTCCAATATGAGGCCATTCTCAATCACTTTTCACAAGAATGAATGAAGGCCCCTGAATCTCAGCTGTCTTAACTACTGGGTTTATAGTTCCCCCAAAATGGACTCTACATCTTGTCTTGGCTCTATGTCACAATTATCACAAATCCATTATCCATTATGTTTTGAAGATGGATCAGCATACCTTGCCATAAATAATTCATTAGAATGTGTGCAAGACCAACTTACCTGAACTATATAACATGTTAGTATAGTGCACAAAAACATTTGGACTTTGGGAAGATATTCAATATTCTTATGAGAAGTTTGTAAATCTTGTGTTTGTTTTGTTAGCATCTTCGGTTGGATTAGATTCAATTACTATTATTATGAAAGATATTTGAGTGATAGGTAGATGTGTCTTGAAGTTTTGATTTAGTTTGAATGTGTTCATTTGTCAGTATACTAGCAATCAAGACATTTGTTTTCAAACTAAATTGTTTTCTTGTCAAGTAAAAGTATGCACCGAATCCTGTCATATCTTTACTAAATTGCAGCCACAAATTTTTTATTTTCCGCAATTATTGTTAATCAGTACACCTGATAATTATTGGAACTAACAGGGATCCACTTTCCTCCTGGTTGTCCCTTGCTGACCAGCTGTCCTTCGGCATAATAAGAAGGTAAGTTAAACAGGCACTTCTGTTGTCCTGTAACAGAAAAAGGAAATTAATTGATCAGGCCGCCAATCCTGATCAGACTTCACTCTATAACGTCATGAAAGCAGCTCACAACTAACTTCAGGAAATGCTTCCCCAACAATGCTATTGAGAAATGCTAATGATGGATGAACATCAATAACACAGAAAGTGTTGATCTCTCAGAGCTTAAACCCCTATGTGTGTCTCATTCATTTCTTTAATGGCAAATTTGGGGAAGATAAAGTTTGAAACACAGTAGGGACAACGTTTGGATAAGATGAATTGCATAAAATGCATAATTCTATCCTTGATACAGCTAGGTCTACTTTGGTGTTTTTACATATTTCACATTATTAGCGTATTAACACAAGTTTACATCATTGGTATTATCAGTGCTTTTGTTGTTGCAAAGTTCTTACAAACTAAATGTATTACATATTGTACGTTTATTCACCATCATATTTACCTTAGGCTGTACAATTTGTCTTTGTACTTGCTAGCTAACCAGCAAGTAAGCAAGCATGTGTTTTACCACAGTTGGCAAATTGCTAAATTAGCTGTCCCAAATTATACAGCCCACCATCAGTTGGTCAACCATTATGCCCAAAGGAAACACGCAACTGCTATCTTGTATGCAACACTACTAGCACTATCTTGTTAGCTGTGACTTTGTCAGTCACTTGTGAGTTGTGTTTTAAAAGTGACAGCCTACCCCCATAATGTAAAATGGGCTTATACTGATTCAAGCATTGCTCAGTTGCTGCTAGTTTGTTTTGATAACTTTTTGCTAGCCCCCCCAAAAAACAGATGACTGTATGTGGCACAGAAACTAAACAAGAAAGTTACTCCATGACAGTTGTCCTCCTAGTCACATGCAAAACAATGTTCCCCACCAAAATTCATAACTAACAAGTCATCATTTTCTCATGTAGGGGCCTACCCTTTCAATTAGCTATTTCCTCTGAGATGTAATAGCTGGTCTAACTTTTAGTTACTTGAACTTATTTTTGGTTGCTAAATATGTGTCGTTTTCTATCCACATTTTTGGGCTCCTGAATCTGTGATTAACATAGGAAAATATTCATGGCTAGGGAGTTGTAACAAATCATCTTGGCGGTATGTAGGCAAGTGCGCAATATGACAGTGACATTTCCGGATGAAGCAGGGCCTTTCGGTAGCACTACCCATTTATGGAATGATGCCAGGACACTTGAGCAAAGTAGAATGTGAGTTTTCCCGTTTCTCAGGTTTCACTTTAGACAGTTGATCTTCTTTCTTTTCCAAGCTCAGTTTCACACAAATGTTTTGATCTGGGTGTTTCAGAGTACAGTGCACCCTACTACCGAACAACTTTGAAAAAGCAAAATGTCAGGGCTCTGTAATTTCTTCCTCAAATGGTGAGTTTCTTTCGAGACTTCTCAAACTTTGTTACTTTGTTTCAATCTGTAGTTAAAACTGATTTTGCTATATTTGAAGGTTATTACATGCCATCGTCTTTCATTAGCATTCAGTAGTTCAATACTTTGGAGTAAGTTATGTGGTTGAAGTTGAGCAAATCTTTTAATTAGATGGCCTCTATCTTGATGCCTGTGTTTGTTGACTGAAAAGGACCTCATATACTTGTATAATAGTACATTTTAAAAGTAGCATAAGTTTTACCATGATAACATGTTGGTTTGAAACAGGTTTGTACCATCAAAAGATAGGAGTGTAATGATAACTCTTCCCCTTCATTCTCTTTCGCTCTCTCACCCAGAGTTACGAATGGTACTCATTAGACCAGGTAAATATGGTTCATACACTGTGGCAGATACCATATTGGGCGAAGAGGTCTTTGAGACTGAAAAAATCACTCTGAAGTGTACAAGTAAAAATGGGGAAGTGAATGGAAGGAAGATCTGTTTGGTCAAGCCTCCAATGTGGGTTACTGGGTATTATCTGTGTGACACACCTAACCTTGTGAAAGATGAACTTGTGCTCAGTGTAGCTCAGTGCCCACCTGGACCCCATGCTTTCATCATCCAGATTGAGGCTAACCTGCCATTCACCAACCTATGCAGAAGATCAGTAGAGAAGCACTTGGAGCTACTTGGAGAGAACGTGTGGAATCACACTTTAGTGCTTTTCACTCATTTGGACTGGCAGGACAACTACACAGTTGAGCAGCACATTGAGAGTGAAGGGGAGGCCCTCCAGTGGCTGTTAAAGAAGTGTGCGAACAGGTATCTTGTTTTTAACAGTGGTCAGAATGATAATCAGGTTGAACAGTTGTTCGGGATGGTGGACGAGATGGTTACAGGAAACAGTGGCCGCCATTTTGAAATTGACAGTGCACTGCTGAGTCGCACTGAACAAAGAAGGAGTGAAATGGAAAAGAAGGCAGCGGAAAGACGTGGAAGAGTGCAAGAGGAAAGAGAGAAGCCGAAAATACAAGAAGGTTACTTTTCATAATTATTAGTTTTACATTTTCACTCATATAGTAAGCAGACAGCATGATATACTTGACTTCCATAACCTGACCCAACATTTCTATATTCTCTCTTTTCACTCAGATCTCAGACTTGTAATGTTAGGATGGGTCATGGCTGGAAAAAGTGCATCCGGAAACGTCATCTTAAACATGGATGACTTTGGAAAAGAGGGACACACAACAAAGAGTGTTCAATATTATGGAGAGGTAGAGGATCATCGGATAACCATTATTGACACACCAGGATGGTGGAAGTTCTTGGGAGCCGAGTTCACATCAGACTCAGTGAAGGACGAGATCCTGGAAGCTGTGTCTATGTGCTCTCCATATCCCCATGCCTTCCTCCTGGTGATCCCTGCAGATGCGTCCTTCACAGAAGAACTGAAGACGGTTGTGCAAGACAACATGAAGCTTCTAGGAGAGCAAGTTTGGAGCCACACCATAGTGGTCTTCTCTGATGGCAAGTGGTTGGGTGGCTTTACCATTGAGGATCACATTGAGAATGAGGGGGAAGCTCTACAGTGGCTGATAGAAAAAATGTGGGAACAGGTATCACATCTTTGACGGAGAAGTGAAGCACATAAATGATGTCCCAGAGCTGGTGAGAACAATAGAAGAGATGGTGTCAGAGAACAGTCCATATGAGGCAAGCAGAGAGACACTGAGCCCAGTGGAGGACAGGGTCTCCACAGTTGTCCAGAAGGAAGATGCACCATTTTTAAAGATGGTGGAAGTTCTCTACAGCCAATGGGACTGGAAAGTCGCAGAATGGAATCGAATCGAGCATCAACTATGCATGGATTCAAGAACACCTCTTTCACCGGGAGATGGGAGCATAGATGTGCCAAATAATTGTAAATGATTTTCATACTTTTCTTTTAAAGACATTTCCCACTGTTCAGTGTTATATGATGTTAGAAGGGCATGTCATCATTACTTGATGAGTAAGAATGATGTGTAATTTTTGTTTCTGTGTAATTCATTTGTCTTCTGCAGTCAGTTGCAATCAGAGAGGGACACATCACAGAACGGACAAACAGGAAAAGACAATAGAAACTTTGTTCGGCAAATGTTTTGGGAGAGGAAAGAAGAGCTTCTCTGAATTAATGGAGAGTGCCTTGGAATCTTTGGGTAATAATTGTCATTCTTTCTCTTCTCATGCCTTTACTGTTCCCATACCATTTCTGTTCCTTCTATGTCTTGCTTTAAGGTTAACAGACCTTGTATTTTATTGTTTAAAGGTGTTGATTCACTTGAGTCTGGTGATACAGTACTCAAAGCCAAATGGAAGAAACAAATTGAGAGGGAGTGGAGTCGAAGAGATAACAAATTGATGCATGATGTCATACGCAAATTGTCAGAGCGAGTGACAAATACTGGTGAACAAGGTGAGACCATCAGTGTACTTGACTCATCAACATTTGGAAAATCCATTGAAAATCCTACAAGCATTGACAATTTGTCTTGATCATTTAATATCACTAATCCATGTAATTTGCATATTCTAAATCAACAGATTGCACCTCTAATGCTGATTCTGGAGTAATGGAGGGATCTATATGCAAAGTTGACACATGGTTAAGAAAATTGAATGGAGTCAACGCATGGGTGAGAAGCTGAGGATATGGCTCTGCACCAAGCTTGGACAAACAGTAGTGGCAGAGAGCTTTTGTTTTGAACTGGGGAGACTGGGAGTTGGTTGGCAGGAGAGGAAAGGTTATTATAGAATTATGCCAGGATAATCATTCTGGTGTGTTATTATACAGCACCTGTTTTCTTATATTATCCTTACAATATTATTAGTGAGATCAAAAAGTATAACTTGATAACATTTTTCAGGGATGGTCAACATGAACCGAACACAGACTTCAAAACAGACATGTTTTTCCATTAGTTTATGTTACTTGCTAGTTTGGGAGTCTATATCCTAGCTTGCGGTAAATTTGCAGTAAGTTTGCAATGACCTTTAGCTCAAAGTACAAACACGTGTAACCTTGACCTCATGCACCCACTGTTATCAGTGCCAAATAATTAATTGAACTGGATAATTGCATCTATATGTAAAATGTCATTTTTTGTCTTATCATTCTTTAGCCTGTCAGTCTAACAATGTATTTTTACAAAATTAATGGATAATCATAAATATATCATCTGAGTTAGCATTTCAGATAATTATAGGAATAGTTTGATTATGTTCAAAACAAACAATGTATTATTTTAATAAACATGCCAAATACATACAATTCCTTTTCCCCTGAATATAAACCCACCACCTCCTGAATGGACATTTTTACGAGGGCCAATGAGCATATGCACTCTGTAGACACAGACTGTGCACAAACACAAACACAATGCAACACTACCAGTCTTTAACTATGGGACTATCTTCAGTATGAAAATCAAACTGAATATCGCTAAAGCCAAATGGATCACCAGTAAACCGCAGAGACTTTGCACTTTGGAAGAAGAAGAGAGAAATGAAACCAAATGAAAGGCAAAGGAGAGTATGGGTTGAGTAAGAGGAGGAGAACCGGTCGGGTGAGACACGTCAGATAGCAGCTTGACATCAGAAGGGAGGAACGTGTCACAGTATTGTAACGTGAGGAAGAGGAGGAAAAAGGAGTAAGGACATAGGTAGGGAAAGAGAGAGAAGAGATGTGTGATAGCTTGTGGGTCTAAACAGAGTCATAAAGTGCTGCATGGTTAAGCCTGATGAATTAATAACATGGAGGCAGATGGGTCCCAGGGGCACGGTGGGAGCAGAGCAGCATGGAGAAGACGTAGACACACACACACACACACACACACACACACACACACACACACACAAACACAAACACAGACACACACACCTAAGTCATGAGATGTAAATGTCCTCTAGAAATTTCAGAAAGGCAACAAGGATGATCTGTCAAGACAAACACACTGCTGCACTCAACTCCATGAACAAAACATTTGGATTCAAGACCAGAACTCAGACTAAGAAGCGTGCTAAATGGGGGCTCCGCTTGCACTATGGTGGTTTAGACAGAAACACATGATGTCTACTGGCAGCTTCAAATGTCCGAAAATATGTAAATCACTGAATTCAAACAAGGTCATATCTTGATACTATAAATAATAAAGTTTACCTCCTAAAGACTTGGGTAGGCCTAGTATTGAACTAATATTGAATCTAGTGTAGGCCTACAGACACAACATTGTCTTGGTAGACACATCATCTTGGCGGTATGTAGGCAAGTGCTTAATATGACAGTGACATTTCCGGATGAAGCAGTGCCTTTCGGTGGCACTACCCATTTATGGAATGATGCCAGGACACTTGAGCAAAGTAGAATGTGAGTTTTCCCGTTTCTCAGGTTTCACTTTAGACGGTTGATTTTCTTTCTTTTCCAAGCTCAGTCTCACACAAATGTTTTGATCTTGGTGTTTCAGAGTACAGTGCACCCTACTACCGAACAACTTTGAAAAAGCAAAATGTCAGGGTCTGTAATTTCTTCCTTAAATGGTGAGTTTCTTTAGAGACTTCTCAAACTTTATTAGTTTGTTTCAATCTGTAGTTAAAAATGATTACGCTTTATTTGAAGGGTATTTAATGCCAGTGTCTTTTATTAGCATTCAGTAGTTCAATACTTTGGAGTAAGTTATGTGGTTAAAGTTTAGCAAATCTTTTAATTAGATGGCCTCAATCTTGATGCCTGTGTTTGTTGACTGAAAATAACCTCATGTACTTGTATAATAGTACATTTAAAAAGTAGCATACGTTTTACCATCATAACATGTTGGTTTGAAACAGGTTTGTACCATCAAAAGATGGGAATGCAATGATAACTTTTCCCCTTCATTCTCTTTCGCTCTCTCACCCAGAGTTACGAATGGTACTCATTAGACCAGGTAAATATGGTTCATACACTGTGGCCAATACCATATTGGGAGAAGAGGTCTTTGAGACTGAAACAATCCCTCTGAAGTGTACAAGTAAAAATGGGGAAGTGAATGGAAGGAAGATCTGTTTGGTCAAGCCTCCAATGTGGATTACTGGGTATTATCTGTGTGACACACCTAACCTTGTGAAAGATGAACTTGTGCTCAGTGTAGCTCAGTGCCCACCTGGACCCCATGCTTTCATCATCCAGATTGAGGCTAACCTGCCATTCACCAACCTATGCAGAAGATCAGTAGAGAAGCACTTGGAGCTACTTGGAGAGAACGTGTGGAATCACACTTTAGTGCTTTTCACTCATTTGGACTGGCGGGAAGACTACACAGTTGAGCAGCACATTGAGAGTGAAGGGGAGGCCCTCCAGTGGCTGTTAAAGAAGTGTGCGAACAGGTATCATGCTTTTAACAGTGTTCAGAATGCTAATCAGGTTGAACAGTTGTTTGGGATGGTGGACGAGATGGTTACAGGAAACAGTGGCAGCCATTTTGAAATTGACAGTGCACTGCTGAGTCGCACTGAACAAAGAAGGAGTGAAATGGAAAAGAAGGCAGCGGAAAGACGTGGAAGAGTGCAAGAGGAAAGAGAGAAGCCGAAAATACAAGAAGGTAACTTTTCATAAGTATTAGTTATACATTTTCACTCATATAGTAAGCAGATAGCATGATATACTTGACTTCCATAACCTAACCCAACATTTCTATATTCTCTCTTTTCACTCAGACCTCAGACTTGTAATGTTAGGATGGGTCATGGCTGGAAAAAGTGCATCCGGAAACGTCATCTTAAACATGGATGACTTTGGAAAAGAGGGACACACAACAAAGAGTGTTCAATATTATGGAGAGGTAGAGGATCATCGGATAACCATTATTGACACACCAGGATGGTGGAAGTTCTTGGGAGCCGAGTTCACATCAGACTCAGTGAAGGACGAGATCCTGGAAGCTGTGTCTATGTGCTCTCCATATCCCCATGCCTTCCTCCTGGTGATCCCTGCAGATGCGTCCTTCACAGAAGAACTGAAGAAGGTTGTGCAAGGCAACATGAAGCTTCTAGGAGAGCAAGTTTGGAGCCACACCATAGTGGTCTTCTCTGAAGGCAAGTGGTTGGGTGGCTTTACCGTTGAGGATCACATTGAGAGTGAGGGGGAAGCTCTACAGTGGCTGATAGAAAAATGTGGGAACAGGTATCACATCTTTGACGGAGAAGTGAAGCACATAAATGATGTCCCAGAGCTGGTGAGAAAAATAGAAGAGATGGTGTCAGGGAACAGTCCATATGTGACTTTTTATCCTCCATAATAAAGTTGGAATCTGTTTTAATCCTTGGAGATTTTAACCTTCATATTGATGACAGCTCATCTTGCTCCGCAATGGAACTTTTAACATTGACTGAAGCTTTTAATTTTGAGCAACATGTTTCTGAGCCCACGCACCAGAAAGGCCATATTTTAGATTTGGTTTTTACACTTGGCCTAGATATTTTGAATGTGTCTGTACATGACGTTCATTTGAGCGATCATTGTCTTGTTTTGTTTGATCTGCACTTCAGCCCTGAGTCGAAGCCCGCAGAAGTTAGGTCTCAGAGGCGTATTATCACTGCCAATACTGCAGATGATTTTTCTGCTAAGTTTGACCCTCTCTTGCTCATGGATTGCCTTGATGTGGACAATTTCATTCACCGTTTTAACAACCACTGTGTTAAAATTCTGGATCAGGTGGCTCCTGTTAAATCAAACCTGTCTATACAAAATAAAAAGTGCCCCTGGTCAAATGAAGACACCTTGAGTCTGAAGAGACTATGTCGAAAGACTGAGCGATTGTGGAAATCCACTAACCTTGAGGTGCACAGACTTCATCTCAGGGATCTTGTGGCCTCGTACAATGACATGGTCAAAAATGCCAGATCTGAGTATATTCGCAAACTGGTAACATTAAACAAAAAGAACCCTAAAGCATTGTTTGACACGATAAATTCTCTTGTTTGTCCTGCTGCCCCAATCACCCCTGTTTTTTGTGAAGCGGACAGCAATGCTTTTTTGAGATTTTTCACTGACAAAATTAAGTCGATCAAGGAGAAAATCCAGCCCCTTTTATGTGGAACCCCTGCTGTCATTGAGCCTGTCTCCAACTTGTGGTCCTCATTTAAGTCGGTATCTCTTGATGACATCTCAGCACTGGTGACCAAGATGAAACCCTCCTCTTGCTCATCCGATATCCTTCCCTGTAGGCTATTTTCCAAAGTGTTTGAGGTAATTGCTCCCTGGGTTACCAAAATGGTTAACCTCTCTCTCACTGCTGGTGTGTTTCCCGATACATTTAAGCATGCCATAGTGGAGCCTCTACTTAAAAAGACAGGTTTAGACCCAACAGACCTCAGTAATTTCAGGCCTATTTCCAAACTGCCATTCCTGTCCAAGATCTTAGAGAAGGTGGTCTCTGAACAGCTGTCATTTTTCCTAGATCAAAATAACATCTCCGAGAAGTTTCAGTCTGGTTTCCGCAAACACCACTCTACAGAGACAGCCTTACTGAAAGTGTCCAGTGACATCATGATGTCCGCTGATTCTGGTAAATGCACTGTTCTAGTTCTCTTGGATCTATCCTCAGCCTTTGACACCATCGACCACCAGATCCTGCTGAGAAGACTGAGGGATGAAGTAGGACTGTCAGGCTCAGTTCTCCATTGGTTCTCTTCTTACCTATCTGGACGTAGCTTCAGTGTCACAGCAAACCAGATAAGGTCTGAGTCAGCAGATTTGTTGTGTGGAGTCCCTCAAGGTTCAGTTTTGGGTCCTGTATTATTTTTGTTGTATTTACTCCCCCTGGGAAGAGTCATTCAGAGATTTTCTGATGTTTCGTACCACATGTTCGCTGATGATATCCAGCTGTACTGCACGTTCAAACCAACTGAGTTCCAGAGGCTTGATTCCTTAGCTCTTTGCTTAGCAGAAATTAAGCAATGGCTAAGGGATAACTCTCTCCAGTTAAATTCAGATAAAACTGAAACACTAGTTATTGCCCCTGATAAATTAATTCCAGGGATTAACCAGTACTTGGGTGACCTAGGCCAGTCTGTCAAACCTAGCCTAAGAAACCTTGGTGTTATTTTTGACAAGGACATGTCATTAGTGCAGCACTGCAAACAGCTAACCAGGAACTGCTTTTTTTTTCAGCTGAGGAACATCTCTAAACTCAGGCAAATGGTGTCGCAAAATGATTTGGAGCTGATCATTCATGCTTTTGTGTCTTCGCGTTTAGACTACTGTAACAGTTTGTTTTCGTGTTTAAACAAGAAGGAGCTGTCTCGCCTGCAGTTAGTGCAAAATTCTGCAGCGAGAATTCTGACCTGCTCAAATAGGAGGACCCACATATCCCCTATCCTAAAAGCTCTGCATTGGCTGCCAGTGTCTTTTAGGACCAATTTTAAAATTCTGGTTCTAACTTTTAGAGCTTTGCATGATCAGGCTCCATCCTATCTCAGTGATCTGATTCAGCCTTACACCCCTGCTCGGGCTCTGAGGTCTGTAGAGCAGAAACTGCTAATGGTGCCACGTACTCGTTTGCGGACCAGAGGTGACCGATCCTTTCAGGCTGTTGCTCCCAAGCTCTGGAACGATCTCCCCATCTCTCTGCGTTCAATAGAGTCTGTTGACGCATTCAAACGTCAACTAAAAACCTATTTATTTGTGCAGGCTTTTGCCTAATTTGTTCTTGGGGCTGCTATGTTTTATCACTGTATTGTAATTGGCCTTTTAAATGTATGTATATTTTTAATCTGTTGTGAAGCGCTTTGTGACCCTGGTCTGCGAGGGGCGCTATACAAATAAAGTTTACTTACTTACTTACTTACTTACATATGAGGCAAGCAGAGAGACACTGAGCCCAGTGGAGGACAGGGTCTCCACAGTTGTCCAGAAGGAAGATGCACCACTTTTAAAGATGGTGGAAGTTCTCTACAGGGCAATGGGACTGGAAAACCGCAGAATGGAATGGAATCGAGCATCAACTATGCATGGAACCAACAACACCTCCCGGGAGGTCGGGAGCATAGATGTGCCAAATAATTGTAAATTATTTTCATACTTTATCTTTTAAAGACATTTCCTACTGTTCAGTGTTATATGATGTTAGAAGGGCATGTCATCATTACTTGATGAGTAAGAATGATGTGTAATTTTTGTTTCTGTGTAATTCATTTGTCTTCTGCAGTCAGTTGCAATCAGAGAGGGACACATCACAGAACGGACAAACAGGAAAATACAATTGAAACTTTGTTCGGCAAATGTTTTGGGAGAGGAAAGAAGAGCTTCTCTGAATTAATGGAGAGTGCCTTGGAATCTTTGGGTAATAATTGTCATTCTTTCTCTTCTCATGCCTTTACTGTTCCCATACCATTTCTGTTCCGTCTATGTCTTGCTTTAAGGTTAACAGACCTTGTATTTTATTGTTTAAAGGTGTTGATTCACCTGAGTCTGGTGAGACAGTACTCAAAGCCAAATGGAAGGAACAAATTGAGAGGGAGTGGAGTCGAAGAGATAACAAATTGATGCATGATGTCATACGCAAAATTGTCAGAGCGAGTGACAAATACTGGTGAACAAGGTGAGACCATCAGTGTACTTGACTCATCAACATTTGGAAAATCCATTGAAAATCCTACAAGCATTGACAATTTGTCTTGATAATTTAATCATAATCCATGTGATTTGCATATTTCTAAATCAACAGATTGCACCTCTAATCCTGATTCTGGAGTAATAGCGAGATCTATATGCAAAGTCAACGCATGGTTAAGAACATTGAATGGAGTCAACGCATGGCGGGATGCTCAGGATATGGCTTCTGCACCAAGCTTGGACAAACACTAGTGGCAGAGAGCTTTTGTTTTGAACTGGGGAGACTGAGAGTTGGTTGGCAGGAGAGGAAAGGTTATTATAGAATTATGCCAGGATAATCATTCTGGTGTGTTATTATACAGCACCTGTTTTCTTATATTATCCTTACAATATTATTAGTGAGATCAAAAAGTATAACTTGATAACAAATGTTTCAGGGATGGTCAACATGAACCGAACACAGACTTCAAAACAGACATGTTTTTCCATTAGTTTATGTTACTTGCTAGTTTGGGAGTCTATACCCTAGCTTGCGGTAAATTTGCAGTAAGTTTGCAATGACCTTTAGCTCAAAGTGCAAACACGTGTAACCTTGACCTCATGCACCCACTGTTATCAGTGCCAAATAATTAATTGAACTGGATAATTGCATCTATATGTAAAATGTCATTTTGTTGTCTTATCATTCTTCAGTCTAACAATGTATTTTTACAAAATTAATGGATAATCATAAATATATCATCTGAGTTAGTATTTCAGATATTATAGGAATAGTTTGATTATGTTCAAAACAAACAATGTATTATTTTAATAAACATGCCAAATACATACAATTCCTTTTCCCTGAATATAAACCCACCACCTCCTGAATGGACATTTCTACGAGGGCCAATGAGCATATGCACTCTGTAGCACGTGCACAAACACAAACACAATGTAACACTAGCAGTCTTTAACTATGTGACTATCTGCAGTATAAAAATCAAACTGAATATCGCTAAAGCCAAATGGATCACCGGTAAACCGAGGAGACTTTGCACTTTGGAAGAAGAAGAGAGAAATGAAACCAAATGAAAGGCAAAGGAGAGTATGGGTTGAGTAAGAGGAGGAGAACCGGTCGGGTGAGACACGTCAGATAGCAGCGTGACATCAGAAGGGAGGAACGTGTCACAGTATTGTAACGTGAGGAAGAGGAGGAAAAAGGAGTAAGGACATAAGTAGGGAAAGAGAGAGAAGAGGTGTGTGATAGCTTGTGGGTCTAAACAGAGTCATAAAGTGCTGCATGGTTAAGCCTGATGAATTAATAACATGGAGGCAGATGGGTCCCAGGGGCACGGTGGGAGCAGAGCAGCATGGAGAAGACGTAGACACACACACACACACACACACACACACACACACACACACACACACAAACACAGACACACACACCTAAGTCATGAGATGTAAATGTCCTCTAGAAATTTGGGAAAGGCAACAAGAATGATCTGTCAAGACACACACACTGCTGCACTCAACTCCATGAACAAAACATTTGGATTCAAGACCAGAACTCAGACTAAGAAGCGTGGTAAATGGGGGCTCCGCTTGCACTATGGTGGTTTAGACAGAAACACATGATGTCTCCTGGCAGCTTCAAATGTCCGAAAATATGTAAATCACTGAATTCAAACAAGGTCATATCGTGATTCTATAGAAAATAAAGTTGACCTCCCAAAGTGTTTTACAGTTTTACAAGTGCAATTCTATAGGTCGGTTATGGTGCATAAGTATGTGATGTTTCTGTGCATATGCTCTGTGGAGGAACGTACTAGGGTGGAATAGAGAATGGATCATAATGTTCTCTATCACATACCTCTGCTGTAATTCACTGAGCCCTCCACACTGTGATATTGAGTGCTGGGCGCATGTTGATGACACGCCAGGATGAAGTGCCGGCCGTGCTCGTCTTTTGATTTACGACAAGCAGTCGGGTCAAGGTTACAATGCAATCTTCTTTCTGACAGAGCACTATGAAGGAAGGGAAGTGTGTGTATGTTTGTGTGAATGTGTACTGCACGTGTGCTTTGGAAAGAGTGAGATTAAGAGAAAAGGTCTCTGTGTGTGTGTGTGTGTGTGTGTGTATGTGTGTGGGACTATGAGGGCCCATGCCTTTGTATCGTGTGTGGAATTTAAGGATTGTGATACATGGCAACCATTTCCCAAGACTCACCTTGTCTTTCTCAGATCACAAACAGGTATTTATTCGCCTCTCCCTCCGTGTCTCTCTTCGTCCCTCCCGGTCTTGCTCACCCCCCCCCATCCCCCCCCATCCCTGTTGAACGGAGAAAGAACTCTGAGCAAATTCTGTAATGACATATCAATCTCTTCAAACAAAACAAAATATATATATTTCATTGGTGGCGGTGGAGGCGTTTATCTTTGTCACAACACATTCCCTTTTAAAAGGTCCGTGCTCTGGCGGTGTTCCACTGACGCTCATTTCCAAGTTGAATAATTAATTTTGTTTCTCTGAATGTCAGAGTTGGAGATAGAGAGACGAGTTATTAAGATGCTAGCCGGTTGTCTGGTAGGCTAACTGTCTGTGTGTGTGTGTGTGTTAGCCTGAGTTTTGACAGGGAGTTGTCGGATGCCTGTGCGATGGTGACAGTGTGATTTCTCACTGGAGTTATACATTACATGGTTATGGGAATGCTGGGATATACTGTTTTGCTTTTCACTCAATGTATCAGTATATGCATGGATTTGGATGGACAAAAATGGCATGGGCCAATAGACACATTACATAGACAGTTACAAAACAAGTTCATAAATACTACTAATACAAAATCATCAAGATGGAAATGATGTAAAACAGACCCCTTTTCACATATATTTGTATACACATTTCACACATAGCACAAGAAAGACATACATTAACACACGCATGCATGCACACAGATACTGTTTGTCTGACCACACCATCCACACCAGCGAGTGGTATGTGGTGATGCGCTTTACTTCACTGCCAAACCGGTAGGGAGCAGGAACAGGAAGAGGCTACATGGTTAGAGGGCCTGTTTATTTATTCATTACCCAGCGGCCTCTGCGGTTTCAGAGGGGACGTGGCAGCACTTGGCCCGGGCCCTTTAGCCTCAGTCTGTGTGTGTCTGACTGGGCCCTGCCAAAGCCTTCAGCTCACGGCCCCTCTCTCTCGCTGTTGCTCTCTGTCTCTCTCTGTCTCTTACTCTCTCTCTCTCTCTCTCTCTCTCTGTCGCGTAAATCTCATTTCACTGATCCCATGGCCAAAGTATACGTTTTCTTCCAATAAATACTTTTCTTAGAATGCATTCAGGTCACTGTGACATGAAAACAATATTCACAACAGTTCCGCAGTCTTTAGAAACAAAATGTCCTACTTTTTTCCAGACTTTTTTTAACCATTATTATCTTGGAAAAATGTGTAAACATTGTCCTAATGTTTGGCCACAGAGAAAAGGAATAATGAAAAATGGGTCCTGGAGAAGTTGGGGAAACTGTGTCTGAAAAAGAAATCTTAGATGATTTGTTACCATGTGTTTTTCTGCGTGAGATGTGAGCCTTTGTACATCTGCAGTGTGATGTCTGTACTTTGCCTGTCTGCTTTCCTAAAGTGGAAATGTGCATATTTCGGGATCCTGGCTGCAAACCACCTTTACACAAGTACATTATGAAGCTCCTGTTGTTTGACTGTCTGCCACTGAGGACAGAGACAGCTTTATTTGGCTTTGGCCTGAGAACAAAGTATGTTTCTGCGTACGGACTTACCTCTCAGCAATGCCAATCAGTATGTCCACGTAATTCATGTCTCATCTAGACAGGCACGTAAAATACACATATCTCCTTTACAAATGCACAGGCACCTTCAAACCCAGTGCAACACCCGATCACACAAAATTGCACACACACATGCACTGACAAACAAGAAAAGATCACTCAATATGTGGAGGACAGACTATTTCAAGTACACACGCACACACACACACAAGCACACACACTCATGCTGGGCACCTCACATGACCTGACTCTGGTAATCTTCCTCCTGGCGCGAGGGCATCGATTCCCAAAACAAAAGAACTGAAAGAAAACAGAGGGAGCTGTGCCGACCTCCGTCTCCCCCAGCTTGTGTTCCAACCCCTGGGAGATCAATCACTTCTCCACGGGATCAATTCCTCAGGCTTTGGGCCTGTCAGATGCAATATGGCATGGCCGGGGCTGGGTGGTGAAAGGGACCGATATGAACACAGGCTTACTGAGGTTTCAAAGCTCTTCATTTCTCCCCCCGTCAATAGAGCCATTCAAATCAAGATTCAGATTGGTTGGGAATGAGAGCGCAGTGAGGATGAGAGGGCTGGGTACAACAGGCCAATCTATCCAGCTTTGATTCGAGATGTCCTGATTCCAGGAGGAATCCAGTGGTTCTGCTCTGGAGAAGAACCTTGGAACTTCCGATGGAACGCGGGTATTTGCCGTCCATTTTGGAGGGCGACAACCAGCCATGCATCCAACTGCTAAAGGCCTTAGCAACACACACACATGCATTCATGCATGTGCACACACACAGACACAGAGGCGAGGAGGGCCATAGCCTGCAGTGGGGTTGAGGGCCATGTAGGCCGGACTCGTGGGACGGCAGCACTGCCCACTCTCCTGACTTCCCCTGGAGCGTCAGACACACGCGTTACTCACACCTGAACTGACAACAGGGTCACGCTGCAACCCAGCCGTCCTCTCACACACGGTCGACCACCGGACTCACGACGCCACCACCGTTCTTCAACCATCGCCCCCAACGCCACCACGACTACTACACGGCAAACTGCGATGGTGAAATCATTCGATCTTTGGATGATTCTCTGATGGAAGTTGATGGAGGATGGGTTTTTTTATCGTTTGGAACAGGCCAGATGAAGTCGATAGACATTCATTCATTCATTTTGAGCTTTGAATCACTGTTGCTGTGGTTTACATGCAATACACACAGTATAATAACCACAGTCTGTTTTCTTCAATGACTCAGTTAAAATCTTAGATTAAAAGGGGACTGGATTGAGTTTTTTCACAACAGAGGTCTTTGGTGGTAATGTTCCCTAATAGAGCACACAGGAGATGTCCTCAAATGATTCCATACTGCTCCAGGCATTTCTTTGGGAAGAAAAAAAATTGCCAGACAAAGAAACTGGAATAGTAAGGAGAAAACAATTGGAGGAGAAAAGAACAGGGGAAGAAAAAACCCCACACAAATGTATGAAAATTTAATTGAAAAATAAAAACGATGTAGTTCCGTAAAAACATCCTAAATGGGCTTGGCGGGGCTGTGTAAGGCGGGTAGCTGCACAATGTACCTGCGGCACTGAGAAGTGATAACACAGAAAGCACATCAGTAAGAGGGGTGGTAGGGGGGTGGAGGGGAGTTACACAAGCGCTCAGACCATTCCTCGCATGATAATTAATGCGCTGCTTGCTCACGCTCGCGCACACACACGTCACGCATGCACATACTGCATGGTACACACATGGTACATACATGTTGTGGCTGAGACGGTCGGCTACTTTCTCAGTGTTATGTCACGTCAAGCCCATTATTTATACTGAATGTACAATATCTCTAAAGGACTCTATTGCTACAGCCATCTCCACCACAATATTTTCTGTCTTACATTTATCTCATCAACCAGCAACCACCCTATAGTGCCCCCACAACTATGTCTTGTGATATATTTTTTTGTGTAAATAGGACATTTTCCCATTTGGTTACAAATCATTGTCTGCTGTTTGTGATGTGTGGGGGCTAAGCATGTGGATATTGTGGTGATTTATTTTTATTTTAGATGCTTAGTATACAGTACACATGTATGCATGTAAATATGCATGTGTGTTGGTGTGTGTGGAAACACACAAGCACACAAACGCAATAATTTCAGCATTAGAGAACATTTGTTTTGAATGCAAGCTCCATCCGCCGCAGTGAGAAGAAAATATAGAAAGGAAAAAAAAGTGTGTGTTAGTTTAAATATCTCAGGGATACATCCCTCGCCTCCTGTCTGCTCGGTTGGAATGTCAAACTTCCCTCACTATCAAAGTATCTGGGAATAGAAGACACCTAGGACAAACACCGAGGCAGAGGATGACAGGAATGCCCTTAAACCATAACACACACTTTAGAGAGAAGGAACAGAAGTAAACACACAAGAGCTGCCATCCTCCCAGAGATGTGACAAAACCAGTCCCCCCTCCCTGCAAACACACAAACACACACACACACATTCCACACACTCCCACACTTCACACACCACAGTCTAGCCCACATCTTCCTGTTCTCATCAAGCCTGCCGTGTGCGTTTCGTAGTCATGGAGTCATCTGTTGAGGCCTTCTGGCGGACCTGACTTCAACACACCTGTGCTCTTAATGACTGACCCCCACCGCCCTGTATTTAACACGCTGGGATAACACAGCATTTGAAAGCAAACAATGCCGAGACCTACCTCCCAGGTATAACCTAACCCATTATGGGTCATCAGTATCTGACTCTGGATCAGTGGTTAGAGGGGAACTTTTACTCACACAATAGAGTGATCAGCAGCGCCCACTGACACTTCCCCCCCAGGAGCTACCAATCCATTTCCCTTGTGAAAGGCTTGCTGTCAGAGTGCTGTTGGTGAGCCCTGATAAGGCACCGGTGACTGATCCTAATATAAGGTGCTCCATCTGATAAAGGGTCTGATATTATCTTGGTGCACTGGGGCGGGTGTGGGGGAGTGGCGGGGACTATGCACTCCGTGGAATGCCTGCCTCACCCCCACCCCCCACCCCCTCCCCAAGGGTCCTTTTCCCTTTTATATACGACCACGTACACACACGCATGCACCGCACGCTCGAGACCCCGCCCGCTCCGCGCACACACAAACACCCTCCGTCCCTGCCGCATCACCTGTAGATATTGACGGCAGCCTCTCCCTTGCTGCCCTTTCCATCGTCGTAACCCCTCCCCTCCTCCCCCCGACATCGAACACCCATCCTGTTTCCGTTTGATGACTGTGGTTGGTGTTAAGGAGTCTCTCCCTCGCTCAGGTGCGTGTTGAGAGAGCGGGGACGGGGATGAGGAGGACCTTCGTGAGGTTATACGGCCGGTTGTTAAACGCCTGAGAGGACTGGAGGCCTTGGGGGACCCTGGAGAGACAGGGCCTTTATTGGAAATGTAATTTTCGTTGTCGGCAATTACCTTCCCACTCATTTGTTTTAGCCGCGTTGTTGTGTGGTTCTTAGTGAAGTGCAGGGCGAGGATTCTCCTTGGGACGGTGGTTATGAGTCTAGGAGTTTATTACAAATAGGAAATCTTTTATAGCAGATTGCTGCCGCTCTGTTCAGAGGTACGTGACCCGATCCAGACAAGCAGAGGTCGAGTCTTCAGGGTAGAATTTACTGACAGAACGCGGCAGGCATGTTTGTTTCCGTGTGTCAGCGTGTGAGTGTACCAGCTATGGACTGTACTGTCTGTGGTGCACTTCCTGATTTGTGAATACACATTCCTTATTTTGATGTGTGAATGCGTGTGCATATTAAGCTGTGTGAATATGTAAGTCCTTGTCTCTATATATGTATTTGTCTCTGTGTGCACATTGTATTAGATGTGATACAAATCTTCACAAGGGGTGTGTTTTGTGATAGTGCAGTTGATGTGTGTGTGTGTGTGTGTGTGTGCGCGCTTAACAGCTAATCACTTTATCATTGAGGCTTAATGCCTGGATGAGGTCACTGCTCCCTGACCCTTGACCCCTGTAACATGGCAGTCCAGCTCTAGCTATTAGTCAGCCTCTCACAGGCATCCGCCATTATCACTCAAGGGGGAGAGGCAGTAATTTGATTGGTTGAGAATTAAGGCTGCTCCTGCTGAGGCATTATGGGAGTTCCTGGTGGGTCGTTCTAGCTTCACTTCCTCCATATTTCTCAGCTTGATTAAAAATTGATCGGCGGCAGTAATGTGAATATATTATTGGGCCCATTATTCACCCCTGACAGATAATTGGATGGTACACACAGCTCTATTTTCTTAGGAGGGTTGTTCGATTCATGTGCAGTGTGTTGGTCTCTTTATATCTTTTTCTCTGGTCTCTCTCTTTATTTTCTGGCTGGGTGTTTTAGTGTGTCTTGGTCACTCTGTCTGCTTGTCTGCCACTCTCTTTCACCCCCTCCGTCCCTCTCTCTCTCTCTACTTCCCTCTCTCTCTTTCTCTCTCATATGTCATTAGCTTTATCCATCTTTCTCTCCTTATCTCTTTGTGTCTTGATCTCTGTGGTCTGTTGGCCGGGTGGACAGTCTTGCTGGGAGGCATCCAAACCAAGCCTTAACATGTCACTTCATCCTTCATGGTTCTCTATTTCTCTTCACTGTCTTTTAGTCCATCACTCCTGTCCTCCCCGATCCCTTGCTGTCTACAACTCACACACCTGCTCACACAGACGCACATTCATGCAGTACACACACACACACACACACACACACACACACACAAAGCTTTAGGTCACTAGCCTCGCACAAAGGAAAAGCAGATTGAAATATTTCAGTGTTGAAGCAGTTTGAATTGGATAATCACAAGCCATGCATGGCTACAGTCCTACAAGTCCTACATTTGATAAATTAAACACTTTGGACTTGATAATAACAAATATGGAAGGCGGATTTCCTTCAGTAACATTTGTGTCCATTTTCCGTCTCATATTCAGTTGCACCCAAAACAGTTGAATAAATATAGGACTAATAAACGTGAGCTGTGGAGAATATGTATGAATAAGCCTAGCTGATAGCAGTTTGCATAGAAAATGCCACCCTAGGATTCTCGAAAGAGTGGGAGGCAATGTCCGCCAAGCGGCTAATGCTATTTTCTATTCACCCAGAGCTTAGAATTTTGCCATTTTCACGCCTACTTAATGTCTTAGACCGCGTGGAAAGGATACCGTTTACAAAACATGGCAAGTGTTCACACAAATTGCTTGTCTCCTGAAGTCTACAGACCAAGATTTCTGGATGGCCTGGAGAATGAAGGAATCTACTTAGTTTCCATAGGAGTCCATGTCTACCAGTCTCTCTGATCTCTCTATCTCAAAGCTGCTCGATCTCGCTCTGCTTCTCTATCTCTCGATCTCTATCTCTGTCTCTCGCGTCTCTATCTGCTCTCTCTGAGCTATCTCAGTCTCGTCTCTCTCTCTCTCTCTCTCTCTCTCTCTCTCTCTGTCTCCTGTCTCTCTCTCTCTCTTTCTCTCTCTCACCACACACACCCACACACACACACACTGACCTCTCCTTTCAATCTACCATATAAGGAATCTAATTAGGTGATCTCATTGAAGGCATGACTTCCTGGGAAATGACACGTGACCACAACGTTATTGCATCCATGTTAACACCCAAGGAAGTGAAGCCCAATGCAATTTTATGGACAAGTAACTTCCTCTCTGCTCTTTTTCTTGCTCTTTCACTCAGCCACGCTCGCGTTTAACTCTTTAGGTTTTGTTTGCCTGTCTTCTTCTCTCTGCCACTGCAACCCTTTAGACCTTCTCAATGAAACATTCTCTATTTCTTTCCATCTCTCTCTTTCTCTCATGCTCTATGTCTCTCTGTGTGTTAAAAGAACACATCTAATATTGCGAAAGCAAACATATTGTCGTTCACAAAATATAGACATACTGCACTGCATTTACATTTACATTTACATTTACATGCATACGTACATACTGTTTCTTTTTCTTTCTTTCTTTCTTTCTTTCTTTCTTTCTTTCTTTCTTTCTTTCTTTCTTTCTCTTTCTCTCTCTCTTCTCTCTCTCTCTCTCTCTCTCTCTCTCTCTCTCTCTCTCTCTTTTTCTCGCTCCGTTCAGAGGGGGGGAAACACTGCTTTCCCTCACAAAAGAGCTTTTCCTCTCGAGTGGAAATTACCGGCGGAGATTAATAACGACATTAGGCAGTAATGATGCTGCGCTGAATGAAATATTTATTAAAGATCCCTCTGCTAGCAATTAGCATGGCATGTAATCGTTCAGCACAAGAAATCAAGATGATTGCGGCGCACCCCCGCCTCCACCTACCCCTCCCCCTCTCCTCCCACCAATCCCTCCTGCCCCAAACGAAACCGACCCCTTGCAAAGAAAAAAAAACTGTGTCCCTCGACACTGACACACACCCCCCTGCCCTCTCACAGTCTTCTCGTCATGACAACAGTGGCTCGGGGGGTCCAGAGCATCCCGTCTTAATTACAGTCATTCTGTCAAGGTGGGGAGAAGGTTCCGAATGCAATTATGTTGCCAGAGTGTCGGAATAGACCGCAGGATTCTTGATTGGCTCGTGAGAACCGGCGGAGTCCGACCGGAGACATTAAAACTGGCGGCGGAGTCCCATCCCTGTTCCAATATCCTGCCAAGTTGTCCAGGGATGAAGAGAAAAGTAACATTAAACAGTCTTTATAAATGACGTTGCGTACACTTCAGACCGCTTCTACCACCTGGAGGGACAGGTTGTTTGAGTTTACCAGAATCTCTTGTGTCTCCCTTTTGCTGAAACTTCGAGGTGAGGCAAACTTCTCCAAAGTTTGTCGGGCAAAACTGTCATAACAGCAGCTCAAGGTTAGGTTGCCCCCTTTGTGGTTCTATGTCCTTGTCTGAGTTAGCGCTAACTATGGAGCGTGACCTCATTCTAACCATCCTCCCGAAAGGACAACTGAGACAGGGGTGGGGGGGGACGGTAGGGGAGGGGGGAGGCTGAGAGGGGAGGCTGGGGCGTGCACAAAGGGTCACGGGTCAGGTAATCAAAAGTGTCCCGTTTATTGCCCAGATCATCAAACAAACAGGGGTTGAGGTGCATCATCAATTGAGCTAGCCATCCATGCTGCAACACAATCAGCTTGCATGTGTGTGTGTGTGCATGTGTGTGAGTGCATGTGTCTGTGTGTGTGAGGCAATGAGTGGAAAGGCAGCTAATGTAATAGTACTTCACTTCGTTCACCAACAAAGGGTGGCGGATCAATTTGTAATATCGGTGGTCCCGTGGCGTCTGCAACCAAGACACGACATGAAAGCAAACGCATTAAGGTACGTTCTACTATGAACTCTCCAAATCGATATACATCAGGGCCAGAGAATAGTTAAAAGAGGGACGGAGAGAGAACAAGAGAGCTTGCGGGAGAGTCAGAGAGAGAAAGAGTACTGAGAAAGAGAGAGATTGAGAGAGAGAGAGTGAGAGAGAGAGAGAGAGAGAGAGAGTGAGAGAGTGAGAGAGAGAGAGCAGTCGATCTAGAGCATAGAGCGAGATAGACGAGATGAGCGAGAGAGACGAGAGAGAAACGGTGGTAATGTGAGCAAAGATAGAAGGGAGAACAACGAGATGTGAGTAGAGATATCAGAACCTGAGTATGATGTGGAGGGATAATGTGAGATAACAGCATTCTTGAATCTAATCTAAAGTAAAGAGTTATTGTTTAAAAAACTTTACTCTTTTTCATCCTGTAGTTAATTACATAGTTATCTTTAGCCTTTTGATAAATTAGATAAAGCATTAATTAATCACTGGATCTAATTAACTGTCTTAATATTAATTGCTTTGGCATCATTGTTGTACCTTGAACTGCCATGGCAATAAAGTGAGAGATTCAACCAAGGAGATTGAAGGAAAGATAGAGAAAGAGAGGGATGGAAGTAGAGGAAGAAAAAAGGTGAGAGCTATACCAAGGAAAGATAGTGGGAGGAGAGAGATACGAAGAGAGGAGAGAGAGAGAGAGAGAAAGAGAGAGAGAGAGAGAGAAAGAGAAGCAGAGTGCCCCAGATCAACAAAAGTGCACGAGAGAGAGAGAGAGAGAGAGAGCTACAAAAGTGCCAGAAAAGATGAGAGGGGCCTATGTTTTCTTCCAGTGAGGGGGGGCCAGGGAAGGGGGACGCCAGGGGAGGGGGAGCCAGGAGAGGGGAGCCAGGAGAGGGGAGGCAGGAGAGGGGAGGCAGGAGAGGGGAGGCAGGAGAGGGGAGCAGGAGAGGGGAGGCAGGAGAGGGGAGCCAGGAGAGGGGAGGCAGGAGAGGGGAGGCAGGAGAGGGGAGGCAGGAGAGGGGGAGCCAGAGAGGACAGGGGGAGGCCAGGAGGGGAGGCAGGAGAGGGGAGGCAGGAGAGGGGAGCCAGAGGAGTGGAGCCAGGGAGTGGAGCCAGGGGAGTGGAGCCAGGGGGGCAGGGGAGAGGGGGCAGTGGAGCCAGGGGAGTGGAGCCAAGGGAGGGGGACTGGTCACTGACACTGACACACCACACCAGTGTCACCTATCCGTCTGTACTGAACCTGCTGGTACCATGCTGGTGACCTGGAACACAGAGAGAAAGGGGGACAGAGCGAGAGAGATAGAAAGACACAGAGATAGAGAGAGAGAGACAGACAGAGATACTCCCCCATACACATACACCCTACCAGCAGCAGCCATTCCAGCTGAGATGTCGCCACACATTGCCAATCCTGAATGAAAGGACCGACATGTCACCACACATTGCCAATGCAGAATGAAAGGACTGATAATTTAACAATGACTGTGGGACAGTGCCCAAGGCATGGGGGCCAAGGTTGCTGTCCCTAAAGCCACAACGCTGTTTCAATTAAACACCCTTCCATATGGTATACTTACAGTACAATACACCTGTTAAAGTACATTTGCAAGCCTCAATTAACAAGTTAATAATATAGCCACTTCTGTTATTACCCTGGATTGTTTTGACAATGTGACTTGACCAAATCAATATCCATGATCCCAACCAGTCGGTATCCTTTGGCCATAGGTGTGTGTGTGTGTGTGTGTCTGGGACTGGGTTTGTGTCTGTATTCTGGCGTGACGGAAGCTCTTGCCCAGTCTTTGATTCTCCTCCCAGACTTCCATCATCTCTCAACACACACACACACACACCTACTCACACACACACACACACAAACCACTCCCCACTGGGACCTGAAGGTTTCATTTGCATAGCGATGGAAGGCAGATTAGACACATTCCAGTGCACACTAAAAGACCTCCAGAATGAAACACACAAATGTTGTCCCTCTTTTCTCTGTGCAGCTCCAGTACTGGCTCAAATACAATCGCGTGTGTGTGTGTGTGAATTTGATTGTGGAGCTTGGAACAAAACCAGTGCACAGTGTAGAGTACCAATCCTATCCTTCCTAGATCCTTCCTTCCTTCCTTCCTTCCTTCCTTCCCTCTCCTCTCCTCCCTCCCTCCCTCCCTCCCTCCCTCCCTCCCTCCCTCGAGAGAACAAAGGAGCGAGATGCAGAGAGAACCTAAACCTCGACAGAGACGGGAGGAGGACTAGAAAGCTCCCGAGTCCCAGGGATGGGAGGGGAGAGGGAAGAGAAGAGAAGAGAAGAAGGGAGGGGCGTCAGGGTGGGGTGTGTGTTTGGCAACACCGAGCCCTGACGGGCAGATCGAGGGACTAAGCTCATTTAGAAAATCGACATCCCCAGCTGAGATGAAACCAATGATGATTTGTACTTTATCTTCGGGGGATAAAATCTCTTCTATTGGATTTCTCTGGGGCCTACTGTTGAGGGATTTCACCGTGTCCCAGTGTGGAGGGATCTTAAAGGGCCCAGCATGGCGGTAGCTCATGGACCCCAGTGTGTACGGATCTTATAGGCTCCAGCATGAAGGGATCTCATAGGTCCCAACACAGATGGCGAGAGCGATTTATTCGCAAGGGAAGGGAACTAAACTCCCATGCTGACTTGGGGAGTGCTTACTTGAAGGCTGTGTCTAGGAAGGTGTAGTACAGGGGGCGTTTGGGTCTCTCTCTTTTACCCTTCTTGTTGAGGCAAAAAGCTCGGTCTCGTACATTGATAGAGTATAGGAATGATATAACACAGCAATTCAAACAATAAGGAGACAGCCTTGTTCTTTTGTATCCAAATTAAGATTTCAGACCTAACAAGGGGATTATAATAATTGACGAAATGAACTCTCAAAGTTCATAAACACGTAACCAATGATTTTTACCCTGCACTTTCTGCGCTGTCTTTGTTGGCGCATTTGGGTCTTGAATAAATGTTCTCACAACTTTTCAAAGCGAGACAGAGCCCCCTCTCTTTCACAGGTTGATAACCTTTCTGCCCTCTACCGTTCGCAGCCCCAGGTAAAAAGCTCTGGGTCTGAAAAATTTAACAGCCTGTAAAACCTTCCTCACGAATTAAAAAGTAATTAATGTCTCCACCGTTAATGTACAGCCCCAGCTGCTGCTCCACACCGGGCTTCTCTATCTAATGCTCGGCCGAGGTACCTCAAAGTGGTTCACTCTGCGAGCCATGTCTGGAAACCAAGGGAGCCACGCCGAGAGGAAAAAGACTCCAGATCAACTCTGCATTGCATTAGAGCAATTAGACCACCTTGGCCTAAATAATAAACTTCGAACCCCCTCTATGTTCAATATTTCATGTTTTATTCAGGTGCTGGGAGTGCTGCTTTAGTGACTACACTTTCTCCCTGCAGCATTGGTCGGTTGCAGGTATATTTTCACAGGAGCCTTTTAGGGGGTTAGTTAAAGTAAAAGCCATCCCCACAGCCACTTGGTCCATTCCTGAGGTTTAATAATGAATCTTATACCTGCATACTTCTCCCCAGTTTCTTTAGCATACTGTATGAGTGTTAAAATGGACCAAGGAATAACATTGACTTTGATTATGATTTTGATCTTTTTCTAATCAGCCCCAATCCTCTATGTTCAAAGAGTAGGCTACTAATAGAGATCATAGTTAAGATCATTCTTGCAAAAAATGCAGACAAACTTGTATGTGCCACGATAACTTGGGGAAGCGTAGCCAACTATTGGGAGTGGCAGACCTGTAACATATCTGCAATAGCACAAGACACAACAAAAGTTGAACAGACCAAACAAAGGAGTCAATGAAACCTCTCATTAGAGGGGCTATAGAAGCTGTGTATCACGCTGCACGGTGGGACCAAACCAACATGGCGGTAATTGTCATAGGAGGGTGCCCTGTTAAATTGAATTTAACAACACAGCAATCTTACTCAGTGAGAACTAATCCCGGACTCTGGAGCATTCTAGTTAATGGGCCTGAAAGAAAATGATGGCCTCTCAAAGCAAAACCAATTAACACAGAGTGGAGATGTGTAGTGCTGAGCTTTTCAATTCTCCTAAGATCTTGTGACTGCTTATTATATATGAATTTTGGCTCATTGTGAATAATGGAGGAGCCAGTGGAGCAGGGAAGGATAAAGCTATCACAACTTCGGAGTCAAATGAAGGAAAGCAGGACCGAGTGTCGGCCAAGGATATTGAGCATTCAACTTGGTTTTCCCAGATGCTCCACAACTTAACTCAAAATACAATGCAACAGCTCAATTTTTTGTACAATAACTACATGGCTTAATTAGTGTTAGCTATTGTTGGAATTTTACATTAGATTTACCACAGTAAATCCATAGACATAAGTTTTTAAGGACTGGATATCCCCTCATTTCCTTCTTGTCTTTACAGATATGTACTTAACCCCTCAATTGCTGGAATGCACTAAAAAGGACAGGGAAAAGTGTATGTGTTGACAGTGTGTGTGTTTGAGGGTAGGGGGGGGGTTAGCATGAGCATTAGGGGTGGTCCTGTTGAATATTGCCACGGTAACGGGGCCGGGTCCATATATCAGTGTAATTAAAGGCTGGAGTAATGATGCAAGGCCTCGGCAGCATGATTTCTGTCGGCCCTCCACGCTGCTTCATTAAGACCACTCAAGCTAACGAGCTGTGGCTGTAATAAAGTCCTCCCTCTGGTCTGCTCCAGTGATGGAGAAGCTCCCCAAAGCAAGTTGAGGCAGGACCCTGGAATAGCATTATAATTGGAAACGCGGCGCTAAAGTTATTGGTGGATGGATGATGTTCGGAGTGGAGAGATTCGCTTTTTTGTTTTGGTCCAGGGATGTTGAAAACTCCAGCAACTGACATACCAGACCAGTACGGTGGAGCAAAAGTCATTTTTCAAATCAACAGACACCTGGCAAGGTCATCCAACGTTAACAAGTATACTGGATTGGATTTGTAAATTGATTTCAGATAACTTGAACCGGACTGTGATTAAGGATTCAAGTCTCTTTCTATCTTTAGTGAACAATGGTCTATCTTCTGAGCAATTTGAAAGAGTCCAACTTTTTCCCCCCTCGACTACTGTTAAATGCAATGTGTGCATTTTTATTTGAAATGCGTGCATGTGGCAGTCCCAGCTCTAGCTCGTCAAAACAACCGCTTTTTCCCCTTCTTTGGTTCGCTGAAGATGTTAGCCGTGATTAGCCACACAATACAACATTAACCTGTAAATTAAAATTCTTGCGTGCAATTTTAAGGGTGATTTAATTTCTCCAGTCCTCCACCCCCTCTTTTTCTCTCTCTCCCTCCCTCCCCTCCCCCTTTCCCTTTTTCCTCTCGCCGTAGGCTAATCCCATTATGAATTCTTTATATAGCCTTTTCCCTTAATGATCAGTTGGCCTGCTCCAATCCTGATTACTATTGTACACTTAGCACTACATAAAGCAGGGGATTAATATGGCCTGCTAGGTTTGTTGCTATGGATCCCCTCGTTGCCTTCGACATCGATGTTGCTGCAGCTTCAATTGGTCATAAATCGCTCTCTCCCTGGTGTCCCGCCACCTCCCCATGGCAGACATGGCACGGAGGAACGAGAGGCGAGGCTAGCACATGCCCCTCTACTGGTCCCAGACGAAAGCGATCTGCTCAATAATTCATGACCCAGCATTTCCCTCATCCTTTCTTTCCTCTCTAAGATAATGTCACATGCTGTATTACACCTTTCCCACCTCTGTCACCCCGGCCTTGTGAGGCACATAAGTAGGCAGGCAAGCACAGAGGGAGACACTCAGAGAGAGACAGAGAGAGAGAAGGAGGGGAGAGCAGCAAAGAGAGAGAGATGGAGAGAGAGGGGTAGAGAGTGTGTGAGAGTGAGATAGAGAGAAATGAAATAGAGAGTGTTTCCTGGTGCATTTAGAACAGTACAGAGTAAGAGTGGAGTTGGACAGAGAGAGAGAGAGAGAGAGAGAGAGAGAGAGGAGAGAGAGAGAGAGAGAGAGAGGAGAGAGAGAGAGAGAGAGAGTAGAGAGAGAGATGAGAGAGAGAGAGAGAGAGAGAGGAGAGAGAGAGAGAGAGAGAGAAAGAGGTTACTATGAGGCTTGCATTGTCAACAAAAAATGTATTAGTGAACAAAAACCATTACAATCATCTTTGTCTAAAATCTCAGAACTCTCTTACAGCATCTCGACATATCACGGGGGGGCCATCTTGCCCAGTCATGTGATGGGGTGTATCGGTGGCAGGCTGGAGAAGCCAGACGGTGTGCCCACAGCTGCTCCTCTGGCCCTAGCCCAAATACCTCATTTACCCTGGGAGATTCCTCCACATGGAGCCAAGGCAGCCAGCCTGGCCACAACGTGTGAGTGTGTCTGAGCAGAGAGATGTGTTCTCGTCCTCTACAGTCCAAACATATGGGATTATATGCCATTCGAAAGGAAATTAAGTGGAAGAAACTGGAACAAATTCGATTTTTGTCATGCAGAAACACAGAGTTCTGAAATGCTGTAAACGCTGACCAAGGTGGCTGACCAAGGTGGCTGACCAGGGTGCGTGAGAGACTGCACATCTATAAGAAATGTCCCCTCATGGAACTCTTCATATGGTAACTATGTTGTTGAAACAGGTCCCCTAGTGGATGTGCTTGGAAAAAAGCTCCATAAAAAAAACGATTCTTAAAGTGAAAGAAGAAACCTGCATAGATCGATCTTATCAGTCTTATCCTGAAAAACACTTCAACCACAGTAACATGGTGAATGTTAAGACACATGGTCAACGTGACAGTCATATACTGCGAAGAACCGTCAGGAATCCAAAGTGAGTGGAGTTAAATCCAGAAGGAAACTACGAACCACACAGCAAAACGACCAGTACGGCAACGGGGGGAGACAGAGAGTGCTGAAACAGCGTCTTAATGTAGAGTCTACCAACAACGCCTGCATGCTCCCTCACAGCCTGCTGTATATTTAATAGGCACTCCATCATCCTGCTTCGTTTCTCCCCTTCCCTCTCTGTCCCTCCACTCCAACATCCATGGGTCGCTCGAGCAGATGGAGATTGTAAGGCTCCATGGCACATTCCGGCATCGCAATCTGTCTCTGAGCGCCCGCGCTCAGATATGGGAGAAAGGCCCACATTGTGCGCCGCGTATGTGGCACTTTAGCTTGTGCCCATGTCAGGGATATTAAAATCACTGGATCGTCTCTGAGAATGACAGCGTGTCAACAAAGACAGACAGACGGCGATATGGGAATAATTGTCTGAGGAATAATCAGTTGGGAATGCTTTTCCTGATGCGCCTTTGCGTCGATATGGATGGAAGGGGAAAAACCCCCTCTGCAGCCAAAGAAGGGTATTAAATATACACCATTACAAACGTGTTTATCTACATCCCCACGCTGTGTGCGTATCGGGTTAACTCTGTGTGACTCCAGTTCAAAGCATTGTCACATTTACCATGTAACACACTTATGCCTCAGGGGACTGTCCCATTGTCTGTCAATGCCCTAAATATTAACAGGGAGAGAATTTTACGGAAATAGGAAAAGTAAACATTTGGTTAACGTCACCACTGTGACCTTTAACAAATCTGCTAAGACGAAAGGAAGGTTGTATATTTTTGCCTGACCAGTCACGTAACCTGGCCAATTCAAAAGACCTCTTAGGCTATAAATGCATGCGCGACATTTTTTATACTTCACAGGTCGCATTAAATCCTGTTCTATGTTCTAGCAAGACCTACATCGACAGCTCCCCGAATGCAGCTATTTCTGTTCAACCTTTCAAACCACGAACGCAGTCCTCTCAGGTCATGATGACAAGCACTAGTACGGCTTTCAAAGTTTGAAGTCAAAGACACAAGTCCCACTATCGAGAACAGGAAAAGCTGGTGACTCCGACACAGATGGTGCCAAAAGTCAGCGATGAGGAGAAAAATTAACAACCGCCTCTGAATTTTTCATCCATCTTACACACTCATGGTGAAATAAGTGAGGTACAGCTGCACCAAGACGTGTAAAATGTGTTTGGGTCTGGCCTGTGAACACTGCTGAGGAGGCCATGAAAGATGCATGGGGCCACAGGAGAGGTATAAAGAATTTAGAGATATAAAGGATATATGACAAATAAATCAGGATGCAAATCTCACCGGGTGCCACTGGGAGTTCTCCAATGAAAACCACCTGAATAATTGAAGAGGAAGAAGAAACATTTCATCAATGAGTAGAGGAGTGGAAAAAGCTCTTCCCCTTTTTACTTCTCGCCGTTTTTCAGGACAGGAGGGGAAAACTTGAGTTTAAGGAATATTTTCAAACAGCTGTGCCCTCGAAGGGCATGCGTCTACCCTAACCTTCTGCAGACAAAACACTTATGTAAGACTGTAAAGTTACATTCAAGCGATTCTTTTTACAGAACGGATGCGGAGCTAGTTACACTGTATCATTTAACAGCAGAAAGTCAAGAAGGCAATGTGTAGGGTTTTGTAAATGAGGAATTAGCAGTGAAAGAGAAACTCCTTGGGCCTACTTGGGAAGAACTGTGCAGCCTGTTCTGCATTTGCACACAGGAAACACTTGTAGCGAAACTCACTGTAGGTGCTGTGTATTTAGCTGAGAGCCAATTATATTCGATCCCAGAGGCCACAATAACATGTACAAGAAGACTAGAAGCCTTTTAAACAGCAGCTTAATTGGCCTTTTCTTCTTTTTAATTCTTGAACCAAACCTTACCAACATCCAACCTCTTCCACTCTCTCTCTCCTCCCTTTCCTCTGCATCTCTCTGACCACTTTTTGATGAACACTCTTCCCTGTTTTTGTCTGTCTTTTGACCCTGACTTTCCCCCCTCACACTTTCTCACCTTCTCCATTCCCCTCTGTTCAGTCCTACTTTTCCATCGCCCCATTTGCCCCTCTCTTACCTAACAGGAAAATAGGTAAAGCTGTGAAAATACTTATTTAATATAGGATAGTAGGCAGAAAACACCCATTCTTGGACATATATTAGGGGACTCATCGCCACGGCAGTCCTTGGTTGCCGAGCGCAACCACTTTGGCTAAGTTGTTGCTAGGATTCAGGCTCCCTGTAGATCAAGCGTTTTGATTAGAGTTAGGGCTCACTCCAGAGTCCTCCTAACCGTTAAACACTGTCACTTTTGGCAAAGGAGGAGGTGAGAGGAAAGGGAGAAATGAAGGCCAGGGGAATTGTGGGAAGGACTTTTAGGGCTGGGTTCATTAAAGGTTTTTAAGAGCCTTTTCTCAGGCCACTCAGTATTTGCCCTCTTTCATCCAGTTAATGACATCATTTGGTGAGATAATGATTTGGTGTTTTATAGGTCGCAACACTAAAAGTGCCAACTTTAAATAACTTCAATATAAAATTCTTATAGTTCAGTCATCAAGCAGTTTACTTTTAAATGTACATGTGACTGCTCCAACCAACTCATCACATCATTTTGATCCAGATAAATATGCCTGCATGAATGACGGATCGCCTCGCTTTGACTAAGAAACAATGCCAACAGTATATTATCAGTCTCTATCTTCTGTTATTCCAAAAAGGAACTCTTAAATGCAATTAATTTAGCTTATGTTCTGCAATAATATAAGTAACGTGGATATTTATATATATATATATAATTATACACAAATATAAAAGCAATTAAGACAATTCAAAGTGTGTCTGTATCGTCAAGCACGGCAAAACAGGCCACGTACATCGGAGGAGAACCTCGACATGGAGATGAGAGAAACGTCCTCCAGCAGACACGAGGAAGGGGGGGGGAGAAAAGTCAGGGACAGGATGGAGGCTGAACAGGCGGAGGCTAGAGGCTGGGCGGGGGGTCTTTGTGTGCTCTGTCAGTGGAGGCGGCTCCCCCTCAGGCCTGGTGGACACACTCCTGATTCACCCGACAACAGCTTTGTGTGAGCTGGGAGGGCAGCCATGAGCACAGTGCACAGGTTGTCGTGACAACTGTGTGGAGACAGACATATAAACACACGCACACATGAACACGGAGCTCTGTGTATGGTTGCATTCAGATTTAATACATATATATCCCTTGTCATTAAATGCTAATTCTAAAATGTTTTGGCAAATATGTGCATTACATATTACCAGAGTGAATGCTCAACTTTGTCAAAGTCACATTTAGACCTCAAACTATAAACATGTAGATATAGCATGTGCAAGACTTGGGTGTGGAAATACAAAAGACTGTTTTCGTTTTACAACAAGGGAAACGCCCAAAGAATGTTTTACTGGCAACTGGTTTTGCCTGTATCATTCTACCTACAGCTTGGACTGTTTTGGAGAGAGAGAGAGAGAGAGAGAGAGAGGGAGAGAGAGGGATAGTTGAGTGTGTGCCTGTGTGTTGCTCATGAATGTTGGAGTTAGCACATACCTAAACATACACGTTTATTACCTCGCATGTGATCGTGTGCTCATGTGTGTTCGCGTGCCTCGGTCTGTGCCTCTCTAGTGTACGTGCGCGTAAATGCACGTCTGCATGCCCGAGTGAAGGAGGTCACCTAAAATCGGTGTGCGTCTAACTTATGTGTATCTGCATGTCTCCAAACCCATTCACCTGGAGCAGCCATCCCAAAGGAATGTGGCCGTTGTTTTTTCTTTTTTTCTTTCCTTCTTCATTCCGCTCATCTTTCAACCCTAAACTATGCCAGAATCTCCAAGGAACAGAGCGTCCGTTGACGAGAGGAGCCCCTCCAAAGACATGCTTCTCATGCCCCAGGGAGGCCCCCTCCATCGAGAGCCCGAGCCACCTCTCTGCCCCTCGCCCCCCCCCCACCCTGCCCGTGTTCTGTTGCAATCAAAAGACAGCTTCATTATCTGCTGACTAATTTTGTGCGTGCTCGCCTGAGACGACTCCCAGGTAATGGCAGTGCAGGTTTCCACCCCCTCCTCGACCTCCCACCCCCCCACCCCCCCACCCCCACCCCCACCCAACCTCCTCTTTCCCTTCATGTCGACGAAGCGTCTGCCTCTCCCCCTGTGAAGGGCCCCTCATTCAGGGCAGAGGCCTGTGAGCGGTCCACCCTGGTGGTTGAGCGGAGCAGGGAGAGTGGGAAAGACATGGGGAAGTGGTGAGGATGGAGGAAAGGGGGTCGACGGGGGAGATGAGTTTACCTTCCAGGAGAGGAGCCAGCGCTGGGACAGGCAGTGATCCTGTGTCTGAATGGCACGAACCGAGGCACACCGTCGTGCCTCTCCAATGAAATTATCCGTCTTACAATGCAGAGGCTTCCTGAAGTGACACCTCCATTGACAGTGTGTCGACAGTGTTGTGGGGACTGGAGATTTCCATCACTGCAAAAACAGATTAGTTCCTTGAGGGGGCAACAACGGCAAGGACGATCTCTCTCATGCCAGTTTTGGGAGGTTGAATAGGGATAAAAACAGGGTTGGCTGTTTTGGAGGTTACTGAATAAGGACATTTTTGTTTAGAAAAATAGTATGGAGAGGCCAGTTTTACAAAAGGAGAAAATCACATTCATTATTTAATAATTTTGTACTGTGACCATGCATAAACACCATACATAATTGATCTACACAATTGTGAACGTTTAACTATTTTAATTTCAAAGTCTACAATGGTAAAATGGCAATGCATTCCAATAAATTATTAGACGATATCCCCTTGGCATCGCATATTATCTTGAACGTTTAGTGGATTCGGTTTGATGGAATCCCATGGCAGAGGTATGTCAAAGAACAAAAAAACATTTCCTGGGTAATTTATTTCACATAATATAGCCACAATGGTTCAGCTGGAATGTACTTGATGCTTTCTAAAATCTTTCTAAAACTTGTGATGTAACACCAAAAACGGGTTGTGTGTCAAAAAAGTGTGACAATTCTCCTTTTGGTGATTGGATACACTTTCATGAGTTTCTTGGCATTTTCTGCCAGATTGTCATGTTAAGGTGACTGTGACATGATGAGTGCACAAAACCAAAGCTAGCTTGACACGTTCAAGCTCCAGCACGTCACAGCGAACATCTCGAAACAAAGAAGAGGGCGTCCGAGGGTGCTGAACATGGACGGCTTGAGGGCAGAGAAAGAATTCTCAGACACCTCCAAAAACACGCTCCGACTGACAGATCCAAATGTTTAGGCGAGGGAGGTATCAGGGTTTAGACAGCTGCAGTGTCGTGACTGGGCCTGTGTAGAAGGTAGCTATAGACACCAACACATGCTTTCACGGGATTCAATCACAAGCGATGACGAACCTTTGGGCAAGGTGGCACAGGCGAGGTATGTCTTGATGCCAACCCAAACACAGACTCACACAGACCGTCGTGTCCTGTTTCTCTTTTCTTTCAGAGCAACGTCAACACAGCTCACACCATTCATACTGATGTGGTGTTACCTCATGTCTCGATCAATAAAAAAGGCTATCGTGAGCGAGGGCACATGGCATCCATGTTGGTCTTCTTCCTTCATGCTAAGTGGATGCTGCTGAAAAGCCCAGCATACGTCTGACCCCCAGAGGTCGAACTGATGGGAGGAGTGCAGAGAGTTTGAGAAATCCATTGTTTTGGACAACTCAGCAAACCTTTTGTGGGACGAATCACAAATTCCGAGATGCAATGACGTACAGATGCCTTTGCAAGTCTTGTTTTTGCAATTATACACGTGTTCATTGAGTATCTGATGTACTATAAAACCATATGTTATATTTGATGCAAGTTCTTACTGCATAGTAACATCTTGAATCTATTCAATGTAGTTCTGGTAGTAGAGGGGCAAATATGAATGAATAATGACTGGTGTTTGTGCTTCTACCATGAGGGTTAACCAGAGGAAAGGAAGAGATGTCTGTCCTCCATTGTCTCTGTTTCTGGGTCAAGGCCTAATTGATTTTCTGATTAGTCGTCCATCAACCTTATTTTAACACCAATGGCAAGAAGAGACACAAAGAGAGACCATGACAGAATTAGAAGGAGAGAGTCAGGACGACAACAGACAGCCAGTCTGACAGCCAGAACGACAGGCAGACAGATAGATAATATATATTTTTTACTACTCTTCCATTTTCTCAACATTCCTCTTCGACATGATGGTTCCGGTGGATTCTATCTGGATAAAAAAACACACGAATTTCTGGATTTTCCCTGTTCCACTTTTATAGTCAAACCATCAACAACACCTCCACTTCAGTTTTATCGTTGTCAATGCCACTGTTAAAATCCACGTCCCTGCACCAAGCACAACAATGCCATAACTGCAAAGCTCATCCAAAGATCTGTGGAGACTGAATTAGGCTCTTAAAGAAATGTACCTACTTGTACTGATGGATTCATTGATTGATTTATGAATGTATCAACATTTCACAGTCCAGAGGAACGGCCGAGCCAAAGGCCAAGCCAGATAGATCCTATTCACACACCTCCCGGTATAATCCACCCACTTACCAACATAGTGTTGAGCATGTCCTGATTGAGAGATGTTATGGAATGGTTGAGGGGTGTTTCATTTCATGCTTGGATCCACATAAACACACACACACACACACACACACACACTCACACATATGAACATCCCTCTCCATCCCTGTGGTCTGAATCATGAATAAATGGAATATCCCTTCCTGCTGAATGGGTCTGTGGAGTCACGCCACAGTGGGGAAACGCTGCCTCACACGCTTTCCAGATTGTTGCTTCTCCGAAACACATCTCTGAATGCAAACACATTCAGTTGTAATAATAATAATTGTAGATTTAAGGAAGATTATATAGGCTGAGCGTCACATAAAAACTCACAGAAACCTTCCTACACAAGCTCTCGTTCAACCCAGCGCCCTGTTCTATCATGTCCGTTCAGTGATGGTGAGGGGCGCGCAAACGACTCCAACCAAGGCCAACAGAAGTAACACTCGCCAACCCAGACACATCATGGAGATGCTGAGGTAAGCAGAGTGGTCTCAGCGTTCCCTATTTAGAACCACAAATGTTCAAGGAACACAATGCTCTGTGTACAGGGGAGGAACAGGGCTTTCTCTGCTATAGAAGAGGGTGTGCGCGGCGCAACCAAGCGAAGAGGACACAAACACTATTTCTGACTTTTGAAAATTCCATGTAGCCTAGCCCATTTTGAATCTGAAGGTTTATCAGAATGAATATTTCATCAGACATCCATTAATTTGGTTGTTATCATGCCTTATGTATATCTCTCTTCCTATTACCCCCCCCCCACACCCACACCCCCACACACACACACACACACAAACACACACAAACACACACCCTGCTCATATCCTACTTTTATAGGGTTTCGTTAGTATTCACTGAAACCAAAAAACGCTCGAGGTAAAATGCACTTAAACTGGGGGGAAAAACTCATTGCCTATGCAGCTCTTCGTGTTCCTCATTGGCCAATGCACATGTTCGGAAAGTTCTTATTATTCTCTACATTGGTGGAATGTTCATCTAGGTCTCTAGAGATATGGTTTGTTCAATATAGATGTGTGTGCATCATGGCTGAAATGCAACAGAAGTACTGAAACACAACAATTCATGAGGTAAGTGTGTGTCTGTGTGTGTGCACGTCTCTCTGTCTGGTTTTGTCTCTGGCTAAAGACAGGCCAACAGGCGTCTGAGCTCACTGTTTGATCCCTGACTGGTAAAAGGATTAGCTCATGCTAGTGGGGTGGATGGACCGTGGTGTGTGTGTGTGTGTGTGTGTGTGTGTGCACGTGCACGTATCAGCTGCCCCTTCCCATCTCTCCCCACAGGGAACGGGCAGGCCTTGAGGAGATGCGCCTTAAGAAGCCCTCCAGCGCCCACAATGACTACAGCTAATGCTCACTTTGTCACCCAAACAGGGCAGGAAAGATAATCAATAGCCTTTGATAGCGACTATTAGGATTTTAACAAGCTTTTCCTCACGGTGCTCTGCTCCACTGAGGAGAAGAAGGGGGAAGGCGCACATCCCTTCATCCACCTCCCAATCCATCCCTCTTTTCTTCCCTGGAGCCTCTTCCTCCATCTTTTCATCTCTCCCCATACACCTTTGATTCTCACACTAATGCACAGGAGTAGGGGTGTAAACGCAAGTATACAATGCTATCATGGTGAATCTATCTCTCAATCACGTGCTAACCTTTTTATTGAAAATTGTTGACCCTAATACAAGGTCACGAGATACAGGGAACTAAAGTTGAAGTACAAATGAAAACTTCACAACAAAGATTCAGTAGTTTCGGTACTTTGTCATTCTCAGTCTCCCTTAGAGTAGCCGGTAGGGGGAAAACCTAGCTGACAACATTTAATTTGCAGCATCTGCGTTTGTCACATCATTAAAATAATTGTTCCCTCTTCAGCTGTTTTTCAGCAGTTTTTTTTCTTATTTTTTTCTATTTTAATTCAAAAAAACAAATGATCTGTTTCAGTGGCTCCTCCATGCTTTTTTTAATATCCTTCTTCAGCCACTTTTCTCAAAAGGATGTGCTCACTTAGAACATGCTAATGACAATAATTAACCCAACATGGAACTTAAGTAATTACACACCGAGAGGGATTGCTCATTCAGGATCAATTCATCGCATTTGGGGCCTTATCAGTGTATATTGTGTTTTAATTCGACAACATTTAATCTCCATCTGGTGCTGAGTGGTATCAAGTGTGTTGAAGCGCCTGGGAGGTCACCTTGACAACAACGCAAACATGTCACAACCAAACTTGTTGGCTTGTTCTTTTGTCAGGGCGAGCCTCTCTTCTACCTGTCCACGTTCTGCCACAGGTTTGGCCGTATTACCATGTGACCTTGTCGGAGGCGTGAGGGAGGTTGTGTCATGGATGTCGCCCCCCTGCCGTGGTGTGGGGAGAACAGTATTGTGGTAAGAAGTGTTGCGGTGACCCAGGTGGGTCCAATCTCCCCCCCCGGTGAGAGCCAATGAAGGCCTTTCAGGTGGTCTGGAGAGCAGTTCATTTGGCAACGTCACAGTCAACGACCTTACTTCAGTTTATTATTGTTCTCTGGGAGCTATACCTAAGCTAACTTAGGCATAAGCAACTTGCACACACAGCCCACCAGGTTTGTGACCAACTACAGTAAATGGAGCTAATCTGGTTATTGTAAATGTGTTTTGTTTAGTTTGGGGAACTGAGATGATCATATGGAGATACGTGCCATTAGTTACTGCTGATGAGCTAACTGTACTAAGGAGCTTCTTTATTCAGATCAGGATAACTTGACAGTCAACTGTGAGTCATTGCAATTAGAGTTAACGTAAATCATGCACAGTGTTTCCGTTTCTTTTTTGGAATGTTTCCACTGGAACCCAAAGGAAATAATGGAGCCTTCGTAAATCACAACAGATTGAACTGTATTCCCTCATTATTCTCGATGACGCTCATGTCAGTCACTGAATATGATGTATCATGAATGATGACGATATGATATTCACGATACGTCGTGAATGCAACCCACTTTAAAAAGTGAATGCAGTGAAAACACAATGTTGTTTGTTATGATGGCCCATTGCCCTTAGTCTAACACCTGTGGTCGAGTCCTGTGACCGATCATTTCACCTCATACTGGGAGTCCTCACTGACCCTGACACCGACTGCTGTTGATAAAACGTGGTCAGCCATCTTGTATGTGTTTGATGATGATGTAGTAGGGCTAGATGGGGTGAGAGGGACCCGCTGAAAGACTGGAGCAGAAACAGAGGCCGAGTAAATAGAATCTCATCCTTCTATCTGCGTTCCTGGTTTCCTCCTTATCTCTCACAACCCGGGAGAAGGGGGTGGGGGGGGTGGGAGGACATGTTTTTTTATGGGGTTTACAGTAATGCACGGAGGGTGAAATTATTTCTGGACCCAAGTTTAATTATTTCCTCTCATATCAATACAGTCCACCTACGTAATTTCCGTGTTGATCTGATTAAAGAAATATTATATTTTGCCGAGCCCCGGGTAAATTGACTTTGGTGGTAAGGTCTTGACAAAAAGCAGACACGCTGCTTCATGCATCAGTAACAGCCTAACCTCATTAGCTCCGCACTGCTTCCTCCAGTGAAAAGTAAGACGCAAGGCTGTTTCAAATGAAGACAAAAGGAGGGGAGGAAGGAAAATGGGATGGGTGGAGAGTACGTGCAGGTATACATCTTCACAGGGCAGCGAGATAAAGCCATTTTCTCACTTATTTTTTTGATAAAAGCGGAGAAAAAAAAATGCAAGTCGCTTGGGCAGCTGTAACTATGACCAGTATTGATTTCTGAAGGAGCCAGCATGCATTGTATTGTCGAGAAAACACCTTTAGCCCGCATTTCACAGGATAACATCTCGTATGAACAGGGTTGACAACAACTGCATTAGACCAGGTAACAATGACAGCTCTCTGTCATTGCTGACCTCAGCACGAGGCTCTTTACTAGTGAAGACAGCCAGGGACAGGCGGGGAAGAGCGATGGAGGAGAGCCTTTACAGAGATGAAATGGAATAGAATCACAAAGATAGGGGATTGTTAAAGGACAGGCAATGTAAGACAGGAAACAAAGACAGTTAGCGTTGTCTGAGGAAAACACGAGGGAGTACGAGCAGGAGAGAAAGGTGGGGTCAATAAAAAATGGTTTAGGTACCATAAGAGATCAAAAGAGTAGGTTAAAAAGAGAGAGAGAGAGAGGGAGGGAGGTTAGTAAAACAAGCATAAGCATGCAGCCATGTGCTGAGGCGTACACCTGTGCCCAGAACAGGTGTTTTCCGCCTCACTTCAGTCTCCCTGATTAGTGGCCGCCACGCTTCCCTTCCCCCCGTCAAAGGCAAGATTATCCCCCATCAATGCAGGCCCACAGACAAAAAAAAAGCAAAGGCTAATTAACCAGCAGACCCCATAGGCGCATCACTGAAGTTGATGTAACCTGGCTCCCCCCCAACCACACACACACACACACACACAGAGAGAGAGAAGGAGCTCTTCCCTAAAGCTCCCACCATTCTGTTTTTGCTTTAGCTTACAGGTTAGGGCAGAGGAGTCTCAAGTGGAAAGGTTTAGTACACTTGAACCAAAACACAAGAAATACAAGCAATATCATTGGTGTTTATGAGGTCATATTTAATATAATTGCCCGTCTTGTATTAGTATGTATTTTTACAATGTATTTTGACTTTTTATATACCATATATAGATACATGATGGCATAGGATGGGAACAAAGCCATGGGTGGACGTCTCTGGTTAACCTGGCCGTGCAAGGGGGAATCAGACAAGCAGCGTAATCATACTCAGCTGCAGGACTGGGGGGGGGCTAAGTGAGGCTACGTTCTTTGGGACCTAAACACTTTCACCTGGAGAGCAGCTGCATGCGTTACTCAGCGTTTAAACACTTTCACCTGGACGGAGGCGGCAGTACCAGGCGTTCAACTCTTTTTCGTTACGTTTCATTGTACTGCATGAAGTGCAAACGATATTTCCCCTTGACTGTGTGTTAAGAGTTGATTGGAAGTCCGCTACCCATTATCAACTCCGACTGTCAGTGAGGTAAGGCCTACGTAGGCCTTCATAGGCCTGCATCCAAGTTCCATTCAAGATTGACACCAGGGCAGATACTAAGAACAGAACACTGTACTGTATCTTAGGAATTCGATATTCTCGTTCTTTGGAGTTCTTTTCTGTTTGACCTGAAAGGTCTCAATGCTGGCAGCATCGACGCAGAACACAGAAGGAGCAAGGACTATGCAACAAAGGGAAGAGCAGACGTTCAAAAATACCTGCTGGCTCAATACTGAGTCTCCATATGTCCAGCTGGAGCTGACTGCTGGCTGGGCAGCCTGTGTGCCCGCTCCTTCCCAGGTCTCCCCCCACCCCCCACCCTCCTCCCTCTCCCCCCAGCCCTTCCCCTTACCACACACGCTTCACTGGGGACAACCCAGCAAGAGTAATCCTGGCCTACTTTCTCTGCCCGGAGCAAACTGCCCGACAGTCAACCCCACCACCACCATGCCCCTGTCCGGAGAGAGATGAAGAGAAGGAATGGAGAAGAGGCTGAGAGAAGGGAAGGAGGAGGTGATGGAAATATCCAAGAGAGGAGTAGGGTTGGACAAGGAAGAAGAGATCCGAACGGTCGAAAAAGTTGTAGGTGGTAAGGGGGATGGGGAGGACAATACGGGAACACATTGTTGCTACCGGTGCCTGTATTTGCTTTCATGAAAATGATAGATAGGTCTTACCTGGGACCTGCTCTAACATCTGGTTGTGTGTTTGTCTGTGTGTGTGTGTGTGTGTGTGTGTGTCTGGAGGGGGGGTGTATGTGTATGTGTGTGTGTGTGTGTGTGTGTGAGGGGGGGTGTGTATGTGTGTGTGCGCGTGTGCGTGCGTGCACGTCTGCACGTGTTTGTCGAGAGCAAAGTAATGGAAACCATGAGCAGGGCAGTGGGGCTCCCTGCCAAACCAGGAGAGGGGGATTTACAGTAAGGTCTACTGTAGAAGACAAGCTGCTGTCTCTTTCCAGAGGAGTGCATTAGTTAGCATCACTTCCTGTGACCTCAGCCTTCCTGCGGTCCGTTTCAACATCACAACCTACACAAGGGAACATTTGAACACCCTGGGCTCCCACTGACAGAATGAGAAATTATACTCGAAATACGTAAATAAATGATGTCAGCCACAGATTTTGACTGGACGGACACATTTTTGCTCATTTCATTTGAAAATATACAACTCACCACCAAGGTTTTGTACTTCTAAGTCGATATAAAATACTGTCAGTGTTTTAGTTTCGGATGACTCATTGACTAAATACGAACGTAACAATGCAGTCGGTTAAACAGCACCGCACAGCTCTCTCGGAGTTTCCTTCATTGCTGTTTAGTCACACCTACTTTATGTCATGTTGATGTGCTGTTTGTCACAGATATTTCTTGCGTCATATAGTAGTATACATCATAGCATAGTATCCTTAGTTCAGGGACCCTAGCTATCCTGTTAGGTACAGGACCATATACAGTATGCTTACATAGGTAAAGAGGATACTCACTGTATAAGCAGAGGAGGTGTGCCATATGCTGTATCAGTATGGTATAGAATGTCAGATTATATTCATTGAAAACTGATAGAAAGACAATAGTCCCTCGGCCTGTTTTCTAGGAGGGGAACTAGAAGTCTTTTGAGTGGAGGTAGAGGGACATTTAAAGGGTCAGGTCACAGAAACATCATCAATCCTAATGCTGCCACACATGAAAGGTGACTCTGTGATCACGGGTCGTTTGCTGCCGGCATCTCTGTAGACGGCTCATTGGTGAGAGCAAGGACCCCTTCATCTTTCACTGTCACGGGGTCTGGACATTCTGCCCCCAGGACAGACGACCCACAACTCAGAAGGGCCGGGAGCTGGGGATTCAGACGAATAGCCTCGACTCCAGGCCATGGTGATGATCATGCTCAGATTTCCAGTGTCACACAGACTCATCAGTCAGCTGATATCAAGGTACGTCCTTTGACAATCATTGACGGCTTTGGTCATTCGTAATAAATGGATTGATTTAAAGGTGGTTTCAAAAATAGATTGTGACTCTGCATACATACTGTACATAAAAATGAGATTTGGGCAATGTACAATGGCAAGAATCTTAGTATTTTGTGTTTTGTTTATTTTGCGTTTCTTTACCAAAACTAATAAATGAAAACAAATTTAGAGATCAAATTATGATCAAAACTGATCTTTTGAACTCTCTGAGCTGGCTTAGTATGCCTTGTCTTATTGGAAGGTAAGGCCCTTGGTCTATGACTTTACAAAGTTAAATATTTTCCTGCTGCATGTTTACAAATGCATTCCAGATTACGCATGGTGACTGAAAACCTAATCTTTTAAACACATAGGAAAGCGCTAACAGAATCGTCACACAGGCATTTGCTATGCACTCTTAAAATTCTCAATTCTACCAGATATAGAAAATACCAGATATTTGAGTTCTATCTTTTGAAGGGTAATATAATTCCCGTTTAGAGTCGGGTTGTATTAGGCCATTAATGACTCCATTTCAATTGAACACTTCAATCCCACCGCTGACACTGTGGGATTTGATCTAACTACTTGACACGCACATCATTTTAACTACAGAACACAGTTCAGGGGGAAATTATATGGTAGTGACCTAATGAAAATACAAGCACTTAAGTACTTTTGTCTTTTCGGAATCCACAGAGACTCACCTCACCGTTCCATCCTTCAGTGTACAACAGGAATAATCATACATATCTATAATCACAGGATATCGCGGACAAAGAAGTAATTATCTCACAAGTGAACAAATCTTTAGGGGGGTAACACATTGACCTTACATATGTGGAGCGCTTCGGTTTCATTTAGAAATGGTGAATTGAAATCGAAATGAAAGGAGGGAGGACAGTATGAAAGCAGAGTGGTGGTGGGAGAGAATGATGGCAATGACTGCTCTCCTGTAGTAATATGCATATTCATAATTCTAGACTGTGGTGTGCGTGAAAGACAATGGAGACTCCAAAGCCCATGTGGGGTTTGCTTGTCTTGCTGGTGCATTCACCCCTTTCCTGTACAAAGCTTGGAATTTTCCGCTGAGGTCCTTTCAGGGACAGCGTGGGGCGCCCCCCGAGCACCCCCTGAGAGCCTCTCAATCGTCCAGACAGGAAGTCATTCCGAAGAAGCCCCCGTACCCATGGCGATTCCCACGAACTCCCACAATTCCAAACGTACCGTTGGTTGGTTACTCATTCAGGGAAGATCCACCATGGTTCGGAAGAACACACAGTCATAAAAGGATGATGAGTAAAGAAAGAAAGAATGAAAGAAAAGAAGAAGAAAAAAACCTAATTCATTCTTCGTTCCGATACGACCCAGATAACAGTGGGGTTGCCCTTTTTAGTCTGGGCGAAATTGGCTTTATGATCAAACTTACAGTACCCAAAGTGAAACGAGGACGCAAACAAAAAAGGGGCGCCTCAAAGGTTAATCTGCTACAAGGGAGATTAGATGCTTTCTTTTAAGAAACAGAATAAAATCCATCCCTTCGTTTTTTTATTCTTCCTTTCCTCTTTTATGTCCGGCCATAAAGAACAGGTTTTATGTACACTCGAATGGCTGGAGCTCACAGAACATGCATGAGAATGAGAGTCAACCACAGGGGGCCGATATATCTTTACGGACATATACGGTCATGGCTAGGGGAGAGGCAGAGAGGAGGAGGAACTGGGAGAGGGAGGGAGGGACAGCGTGGGACAGGGAGAGAGACAGAGGCACAAATATAAGACAAGAGGGGCACATAGATACAGACAGTTTGGGTCACAGAATCCTATACACAGTGGTCAAGTCATCATAAAGGATTGATAATAAAATGACGATGGGTCTGGGTCTGGGTCTGGGTCTGGGTCTGGGTCTGGGTCTGGGTCTGGGTCTGGGTCTGGGTCTGGGTCTGGGTCTGGGTCTGGGTCTGGGCTTCCTGGTTTACTGTTCCAATAGGATGGAAACCCTCTACTTAGGGGAGGAAATACATGGGAAGGCATGAGATGTTTAATGTGAGATATCAAGTATAATATATCAAGTCTGAGATATTTGATTGTCCAAGTTCTTAGCAGTAAAATGTACTGCACCATGGGGAAAAATAAACTTTGCTACACTGTCAGACCCTACACCCCTGGAAAGGCAAAAAGTATGAGACGGAATTAAGTTAGGAACATTCTGTACACCACTTGATAAAAAGAGACATCTTTTAAAAGCAACCCATCACATATTTAGAATACAGGAGGAGTGAGGCCCTGGCTGACTCACCTGCAGGATGGACGGATGGATTGATGGAGTAAGAGAGTGAGAGAAGGGGAGGGAGGGATGAAGGGAAGGAAGGAGAGGTGCTGGAGGGAAGCAAGGAGTCAGGAGTTAAATATTAATCTGCGGTGATTCATCTGGTCCTGAGGCCTCCAGGCTTCTCTACACCGAGCCAGCTGTTGGCGCTGGCTCTAGAACCATGGGTCTGGATGTGATAGGCTGGGCTTCTGGCCAGTGTGCCCAGGCGTAAGCTGCCCTGGCTGGGGTAAAGATTGCCAGAGTTCAGGGTAGGTGTGAGAGCTGGCTCTGGATGAAGACAGTAGACATTACCATAGCACCTCCAGACGGCGTCACACGTGAGGGGGAAATGAGGCCTGACTCTGGTGGAGGAGGGATTGATGAAGGGGTTGGGTTGTGGGGGCGATTGCCAAAGACAAGGGGTGGAAGTACAACAAATGCCTACATTTTTGTAGACTAACTGCCATCCAAATCAGAAAAGGTTAGTATCAGTGAGCAGTAGCAATTTAGCATCTAAGATGTCATATTAAACACCTTCATGCGCAACAGCTGGTGTAGGGATAAGGTTAGGATTAGGCATGCACTTGGAGCATGAATCGCTTTAGATCCTTTACATCCTTTCATATGATATCAATCTGTGGACACAAACAACATGCCACCTCCCTGTCGGAATTATGTGCGTGTCCATTCTTTTTTGGCATCTCAATATTGCACCTCCCGTCATCTTTTACCTGTCCCCTTATTTTCTCTATCCATGGAGGTCTCTTAGACATCTCGACATCATATCACAAATACTTAGTCTCCACGTTGGGCTGTGAAGTCACCCCATGTAACAAAAATCATAAAAGAATCACACTGCAGGTTTTAAATGGATATGTTTTATTCGTATCAGTAAAACCAGTGACAGAAGCAATAGTGTTCAGCTCATGCGAATTGAGTTGGGGCCAACCCAGATGCTAATTCAACCTTTTTCCGTCAAAATTCTTGCAGCACCTTGGTTTAGTGACAGCTTGCTAACGTGGCTCGCCAAAGGTGTCTCTGGTGCATTTTCCCTGCCCGCCATCTAATTCACACGTCTCGACGCACGCTCTGAAAAAGAGGATGGTAAAACATTGTGAAAACATCCGTGGATGATAGTCGTATCACGGAGGCGGGGATGATGATGGAACCCCTACAAGTGATCTGTACCCCCCCCTCCGATGATTTTTCTTCTGCTGTTGCTGGGTCATCCCGAGCAAAATACTGGGTCCTTCTCGACACAAAAATCTCCGTCAGGACAGAAATAAGGCGGCCTTCTGTCACGGAAGGGATGGGAGGGGTGGGGGCGGGGGTGGGGGGTACAGGGGTTGGAGTGCAATGCAGGCTGACTGGAGAATCGTGTTCCGTTATTTCTTATTCATGGCCTACCACCTGGCTAATGGCGTTTTTGGATCCTCTGGCTCCTTGCAAGCCGGAAGCAGAACTTGTTTCGAATAATCTGGAGTCCACCGAATGCATTCAAATTATTCATGGGCCCTGCATTACCAGCCCCTGATCATAATAGGGGAATATTTAAACAGGCCAATGTCACAAAACATTAGAATGCAAAGATGGCAACCCAAACATTTCTTGTAAGTTTTGGGGAAACGTAAGCTTGAAACCAAATATTTTCTGTCGAAGAGATCACTTGTCATTCTTGCTTAAATAACATTTTCAAGGGCAGTAAGAAAAAAACCACTCTGTTTTTAAAGTGTTGTCATAAAGAGGAGTGTTAAGAAAAAAATGCTATTTATATTTATCAAGTGAGTCTGTATTATATTTAATTGACAACACATTCAGAAATGAAAATGAATGTGGAATTGTTTTCCTCTGAATTCCATTCCAAAGACAAACCTTCAACTTCTTCAAATGTGAACAACAAAAAACATTAGTCCTTCCAAGACACTTGAACTAAACTGATTGTTACAAAGTAAATTGTAAACGTAATTTCGGGAAAAGTGACGTCATCATAAACTTACAGTAAGCAACATGCTTGTGATTGTTATCAGTAAACCCATTGATCTGCTCTGTGCCCTTAAGTCTAAAAGCTTAACTGGATGGTAGAGAGCATGAGCATGAGACCATAAAGACAAATTGACCTCACAACGTTATACAATTACATGAAATATTGATAATAATTGTCTGTTCTGTCTTTTTGTACTTTAAAAATACCGCTCTTGTCATAGTCTTCTGGACAAAGACTCCCATCTATTACAAGTGCGCTACCAGAGAGCATCCTAGTCAGAAGCTAGCCTAACAACATCCAAGCCTAATGCCTGACCAGTTACAATTACTGTGCAGTAAAGCTGAGCATATTGCACAGTTGGATACACAGCTCGGCTGATGCCTGGCTCGTAGCATTAATCACTTTGATGCTGCTTTTAGTGATCCTATCAGGAAGTGTTTGGGTTTGTGCCCATTAAAGTCTGCTCCTTTGTTATAATGCTTTATCTGTGCTCCATCTACAGTGTGGTTCTGCGACAAATTAGAATAGATGGGGCGTCAGGCAGGCTCAGTGATGAACGCCGTCCCGCGTGTTGCACACAGCTGGTTGAGTGTAGATCAGAGATGCCCGGGCCCTGTAATCAGCAGGGGAAAATTAAAAAGATGGTGGACAGTGATAAAACAAACCACATATGCAGTCAAGCAGGTGGCACACTCTCTCAAAAATCACCAGACACACTCACCTGTGTATCTACATCACAGTCTTGGCCACTTCCACTTTGGTACAATCTCGTACTTCTCAAGAGTTTTTCTTAAAAGGATGTTGCTATTTTGGGGAAGTTGAATGGGTCGTTGGCGAAATAAATCAAGATCTTTTTGTTATCTTCGCCGAGGTTGAGACAAGAGTGTAAAATCAAGACGACGGAAGATAAAGTTATCTGTTCAAGCAATTAAAAGCAATCTGTGCTTAATCAAAATATGTTGAAAATGGGTACATCAAAATGTAAAGTGTCCCACGAACAATTACACACACCAGGTGCAGACAAAATCTACATAGAGATAAAACAACAACAACTGAAATCCCTTCGAGTTCTTCAAATGCATGTTCATCCCGTCTACTCTAATTCCCATGGATTTGTAGACCATATAGAACAAAGCACTTTTTAACAAGCACTTATTTGTCGGAGGGAATGAAAGCAGATTTGAAGATAAAGCATTCTTCCATCACCTGCACACATTCTTCTGATGAGCCCTGCTATTTATGTAAAGTCAGAACCAAGAGCTTTCAGTTTTCACAGAAAATGGCTTTCTGTTTGATGCAATATTAGATGCAAACCAACAAACTTGACATGGATATTTACCAATAAACCCTTTGGACTTTTTGGAAGAATAGAATAAGAGGATTATGTGAAGTTTGTAAATGAGTTTGACAAGGTTTTAGGCTTCTACCTTTGTCTCTAATTGTTGCTAGCATGTTAGGTAACCTCTGATGTGTGGATTAAACAAGACTAGAAAGGGAGACGATGTCAATGCACTTCTATTGAATGTGGATGTTTTTCCATTGCGATGCAGTTGGTCAATACAGAAATACAGAATGTTCCTTTATTCTGGCCACAGAAATACTGTAGAACTTCTGATCCTTTATCTTTTGTACTTTCAGTATGCACCCTTTATATGTCCGTTGGATAAACGCATCTGTTGAATGAAAAAATGTATCATTAATGTGTATTAGTAATCCATTCAGCAATCCAATAGTTGTATTTTTCTTGGTTTACTTCGAACCCCGTTTATTGTCAGTATATTGTCTTTATTTTAATTTGCAGTTCTATGTCTTCTGGTTGTTGTCTACTATTCACTGAAAGCACAATTACATTGAAGACAACATCGTACTTGAATAAGCAGCAACCAACAGTAATTATACCCAAGGTCGATGCCGAGCCAAACCAGCGAGTAGCCAACTTGGACAGGACTCCTTGAGCTTCAGCTTGCAGGAGCCAGTGAGGAGGGGGAAGGATGGGGAGGAGGAGGGAAAGGGGGAGGAAAGGGGGAGTGGTGGTGGCAGATTTTTTACCTGAAGGCACAAGCAGGCAGAGGAACCGGTATGTTCAGCGGGGAACAGTCGCGCCCGCCCCAGTTCCAGGAAGCCCCCTCCTCACCATGATCCATTATTCAACAAGCCGCACAATTAGCCTCTGTTGAGCTATTTTTACGTGCCCTGTTAAGATCCATTCAGTGTCGAGAAGAATGCACAAACTCTTCGCCGCCTCTTATTTATTTATTTGGTACTGCTAATGTGCAAGAACGGTATTGATGTAGCTTTTATCCTTTCACTTATTCATCAGGGCTTTAAAGGAGTTTGTTTAGGGCTGTTTAGTGGGGAGCAATCACCAAGCAAAAGTGTAGATGACGGGTTATCAGGCAGGAAGATCTTGCTTTGTGAACATACCTCAATATATGGTAATAGAGTTATCCTTGGTTATATTGTCAAATTCAGGTCATGACCCAGTAGAAACAACTTCTACTGTGCAACAAGCTGTAACTTCTCACAAGTCTAACCTACACTTCAGCACATTGTGCTACTGTATAAAAATACATCCCTCAAATACAAATTATAAGTCATGAGATAGCTGTCCAGGTTATGTGGCTTTGTCTCTGCCTAAGTTTTAATAGACTCTATACTACTCCAGAAAGCTGAGGTCATGGCATCATAATACCATGTACATGTCATGTCTTTCAACTATTTAGCAATACAGTCCAGTTTGCCAATATATTATATTTCCAAACTTTATGTGAACATTCCAAAGTTATAGGCATGAGATAATTCATGGCAGGGTGGCCCACTTGCCATCTTCAAAGATTCAAGGGATGTAGTCTGGCTGACATGCTCCAATGCCAGACAACTTTGGTCCTCAGTCCATGCCGGTTTCCACAATATCAATTCCATACTTCCTCCATTTTTTGTATTTGGGTGCAGCTTTGCACCTCAGGCAAGTTAGTTTTGTCGCTTGAAGTGGGCCACGGATTTCCTGCACTTGTCTCACACTTTTGTTTTTATCAAAGAATTGTTTTATCTTAATAAACGTTAATTTGATGGAATAGCAATTTGGGGCTTCCTATCTGCAAATCTGCTTTGATATCCTGCATGTCTGGCAGCAAAATAGATTTCCTTGATATATATATATATATATACACAGGAAAGTTGCTTCAAGATTTCCTGCACTTAAAGTGATTTGTTTCAATTAAGTGACAAAGCTGAGCACACAAGTGTGGTACATTTGCTACTAAATTTGAACCAGGAAGTCTAAATCAAATGACAGGCCTAACAGGAAGTAGAGAAAGATATCTATTGATAACAGTTGAATAAACTGATAAAACACGTGCTGAAAACATTAATGCCGACTGAACAGGGTTAAAACCAGTCATAGGTAGGCTAGAGGTTAGTTCTCTTAGTATTCTCTAGTCAGGTCACATGGTCAGGAAAGACCCTGGGGTCTGTGTTTTACCTACTGTATGCATATCCATTAGCTGTAATTGGCACACCTTTAAGCAGCACATTAATCGCTGAAGATTAATGAACAAGGTATTTCGACTCGCAAAGGTGGTGTGGTCAAGATAAAACTACTTTCAAGATTAAAAGAGATGGTCTGGTTTAACTACCACCAGTGATCTTTCAAGATCACATACCTCCCTATTAGCATGAAAGCGAATCCATAGCTAAATTGGCTCTCATTAAAGTGGGCTTTTTGGCAAAAAGGTTGTTAAACCACCTTCAACACCCATGCACACATACACTAACCTCCTTATCTCAACAGGTGCCTGTGGTCAGGTAGGTAATTAGGACCCACCTAATGGACGTGGTTGGCTTGGTGATCTTCGCTAGCCCCACCTCCCCAAACGACTTGACACCCATCTCCCTCCTCCTCTGACCTCCTACGGGGATAGCTGCCCGTCCACCGGCACTCACCCTTCACTCTTTTTCAGTCTCATCGTCTTCTAACTATGTATTCCCCTAGGTCCTGGTGGGGAAGCAGTGTGGGTCCACTTGGGGCTCGTGCAGGGGGGTGCAGGGGGGGGGGTGAGCTAAGTCCCTGGAGTGGTCCTCGTGAGCCTCTTGTGGGCGTGAGAGGACGGGGAGGTTAAACAGACCCCTGAGGTCTGGAGATGGACCCCGACCACACTGGCGAGCTGGGTCAGGGGGCCCAACTCTGTCTGCATCGTTTTTTGAAGGATGTAAGTGCTAAGAAGTGACAGCCGTGAGAGGTGCTCTGGGAATTTCCAAAGTACAAAAGACATCTCTCTCGGCCGAGGGTGCTGGCGTCCACTCATCTCTAAAGTGTTCACTGTAGCCTTCGCTCGGCTTTGGAGGCCATGTGTATTATCGCAGGCCTCGGCCCACTCTAGCGGGTGTTGTGCCTCTCTCTCTCTGTGTGTGTGTGTGCCATCACGTTGGAGAAATGACAGGCGCAAACGCTGATTCGGTCTGGCGGTGGCAGCTTCTGAAAGCACCGGGGGAACCAACCAGGAGCAAATGATATTCATTGGACTTAAACGCTGGGGTTGGCCAGCTGGCCGTGTTGCGACCGCTGGTGTCATGTTACATTATGACCCGAGGATGACGGGGGGGGGGACACACTGCTCCGAGGAGAGGGGAGACGATGGAGGGATGAGAAGGAGGAGGGGGGGGGTTATGGTGGGACATAGAACCTGTTTAGAGAGCATACGAGGCAGTACACTGATGCTGTTCTACACTTTTCCTTTTTTCGTGTTTGTGTGTGCGTTCATGTGGGTGCAGATGTATGCTATGCGGCGCGGCCAAATATGTATACGTGATGCGTACGCAATTGGGGTGCATGGCCATCCTCACATGAATCTTTGCTAAAAACCCTTACCGTCACCACTATAGAGGGAGAAGAGAGAAATGTGGTGTGTAGACATCAGATATCTCCTCTCCGGTTTTCAGCAGTGCATGTGCTTTCCTCAGAGCCAGTCGACATCTGCTGTGAGACCATCGACGTACCTCCATTCTTCTGCCTCAAGATCAACTGTATTAAACGACATCACGCTCTCCACAATGCACGAGCCACATGTGGATGTGAGGAACGACATTCGACGACTGCCCACAAAGGGGAGTCGTTGTTACAGCCACGGGAAAAAGCACATTTGAAATGGAACCAACAAAAGCCCTCTTTGACAGAGAAAGAGAGAAATCTTTAATAAGATGAAACAATGGCCACGGGCCACAATAGTTGTTGTTTTTTGTCAGCATACACAAAAGAGGCGTTGATTAGCATCGTGTTTGAATGGCGGAGGTTGGACAGTGCAACATGGCGTGGCGGGGTACAGCTGTGAGTCTTTATGAAGACCAATCTGTGTCCGTCTTCATTGTTAGTTCATACCTTGAGTTTGCCGTGGTTGGGACAATAGGTTATTATTTACTGTCAGTCACCTTGTCCCAGCAGTCCCATTATGAGAGTATCACAATAAAGCATGTGTTTGCGTGTGTGTGTCTTTGTGTGTTTTAGTGTGTGTGTGTGTGTGTGTGTGTTTGGGTGTGTGAGGGACAGAGTCATCAAACAGAACAATTGTATTGTGGAACATGTCTATGACAGTTGCATTTGTGAATAGAAGAAAGGATTTGTTTCCTGAAAACACAGTTGTCTCTTTCAATACTGAAACGGTGCTGAATCCTATTCTCTGGCTTAATTATTCCCTTCCAAAGTGAATGCTGGATAAGTTAATTAGTCACTACAGTATTGGTGGACTTTGAAGATAAATAAAGTTAGTGATCATTTTAAGGGGAGTCCCTGTAAAGCCCACTGTTGCTTACCTCTCTCTTTAGTTGAACTACGGTAGCTACAGCAGGTCTGACCTCTGCCGTGACCTCCAAATCAGGTGGGTGAGCTGGCTGTGCTGCAGTATGTTCGTGTCCTAGCCGTTAGCCATTAGCCTAGCGTCTCCTGAGCGCCACAGCTGCGCTAACATCTGTGTGCTGTGTCTTCCCTGTCCGCCCCGCTCCCCCCGATATCCTACCACCCCATGACGGGTATGAATAAAGGAGAGAACAATCTGGAATCTCTGTTGCACAACTCACCGTCGGGACCAAAAACGTATCAATTATGGATCAGAGTGGATTACATGCAACTTTTCCTTCTGTTTTTTGGTCAGCATCATATTTTGTCAACAAGGTTGGTGGAAGAGGATTTTCTCTAATAGGGTAATAAGGTATAGGTGTGGCCTCCTCTTTTCACACGCTGGATTCAGTTGAAACTGTCTAGTTGAATGGGTTGTGTCATTGGCCCAACCTCATTTTGACAACACTGTGATTTAAAATAGGGTATTCTTTTATGTACATTTATACAGGATATATATATATATATAATATCACAACGAGGAGCTATATATAAACGTGTGTATAAACAATATAAACCTTCCTTGAATGGGAAAGGAAATACAATTCCCAAATTGTCCAAAGGTGTGTTTCCAACCATGCACAGGTACAGGTTCGCAACTTCCGGTATAAACTCTATGCATATTCCTTTAATTATCTGTACCATGTATGGTTTAAAGTTCAGGTTTAAAATTCACTTGGATTTGACTTCCCAGCACAACCGCATGGTGGAAATGGTTAGTGTTGCGTTTATAGCCTATGGTGAGTGGAAGCCCACATGGCTGTATGAGGGCTGGACCATGTTAATATGGTGTTAGACTGCTAATGGCTTTATGATAGGATAATTAGGGGAAGGTGGGTAATTAAGGGAGTTCTCTGTGCTTGGCTGCCTTATTGGACTGTGTGTGAACAGGAAGACTTCCTGCTGGCTCTGGAGGAGTGTTTATGTGTGTGTGTGTGTTTGAATTCCGCAGCTACTGGTTCATATAAATCCTTGCTGCAAACAATTATTTCACCTCAGGATTGTGGGGCAACAGATTCACTTCAAAATGTTCATTGTAATTGTAAACACGATGTTCACTTGAGCTTTTTCCTTAAAATAGTATAGTCAGTTTAAGAGATAATTCATCCTCATTTAACTTGTTTGTAAACTATTGAGGTGACCTCCCAAAACTCCTAAAGCACTTTAAGGTCATTCACACCAAATATATAGCTTTACTCATTGTATACACTTAACTGCCTCGATACTATAGAAAATTAGCACATGACCATGACATCACACTTTGTAAAAAATATAATGGCAGACTCAATTGTGTTTTTCAAATGCCCTCTGTAAGTTTTAATGGTTATCATCAAAACAAAGACGCAATATGCACAATGTTTTTAATTATGGAAGGATGGTTTTCATCTGACTCCAGGTCTGTATCCTCTGCCTCTGTAGTCCAGCCCAGTGCTTTTAGACACATCTTTTTAATCCTTCAGAAAATGACTGTGAAGCTAACGAGTTCTCCCTTCGCCATCTCCAGACATCATTAAGGCTGGGCTATAGCCTCAGGCTCCACATGAACCCGTTCTTCAAACTGTACACTTTATCCATAATTCAGCCATCTTCCCTAAATTATTCAAGCAAATAGTGGGGAAAATAATGGAGTTCACTGAATCTTACTTACACATAAAACAATTTTAATGTTGATTTGAATTTTTGAGTCTTTCTCATGCGGTTGGGGGATAAGTAGCGCAAGGTTCCCCATCTATTTGCCCCTGACCAGAGTTTGGGTGAGCAGGCCTACCTCATAAACACATTAGCGCTGAATGAGCCCTGTAAATAAATGATTACTGATACACACAGTGTTTCCATACACACGTGCAGATGTGCACTGCTGAACCTGGGTGCATTGTTGGAAGCTAGATCCTGTCAGCATTGTCAAGGTGAAGCTTTAACTATCAGTTGACAAATGTAATTTACGTACTTTTAGGTTGTGTATTGTTTACAATCCTCGTGTTTCTACATGTGTCTTATACAATGGGAGTTTTGATTTTGGAAGTTAAGAGATTACATGTAATATTATTATTATTATTTTCGCTATTACAAACACACATGCGCACACACAGACACAGTCCCCATTGCTTTGCACTTTGATGGACCACTTCCCTGGTCCCAGTCTGAAGGGTAAATGGAGTAGGGGTTGTTATTGACGGAGGAGGATACTGTATCAAAATCCTGAATTACCATTAATTGCTTGCTTTCCATGAGCCCAGTGTTAAATCATTTAATCCCATGAGTGGGACAGCCATGCAAATTTTAACACGGGAATAGAATCAGAATTCCCCAGATGGGAGATGGGTGAGTCATGAATAATAAAAGCTTCCATGTTTCCTCAAGCACTATGCCTCTGGTCCAAAGGGCTATTTTAACAAACATAGTTTAGCATAGGCTTGGTAGGTCAAATGTAATACAACTTTTAATCTTTGATTATAACACTAGCTTTGTGCCTGTGTGTGTGTTTGTGTTTGTGCAGTAAGTGTTGGGTTTGAAAGCAGTGCATCTGGAGCAGATTAAGAATGTAAGAACCTAAGGATTTGGGGAGGACGTGCAATGGAAAATCTTTTGGTCACACACACTCACCCTGGCTCTCGGCGTTTTTCTCATGCTTGTTCTAGTGAATCTTTACAAATGTTTTACTCTTTCATACTCTCTCACAAAACACAGATGGACAGATGGCAGTATTTGACTTGTGCTTTTTTTTGCTTTACAGTGCAGATGTAAGCTCACTGTCTGTTTTGCGAACTTCTGTACATTATCTTTGGGCCAGCTGCTTTTCTCCATACCGGCTTGCCGTCAGATCTGAGAAAAATGTTCAGAAGAAAACGTGAAGCATCGTGTCTGGAGCCACCGCATCCCATCCTTCCTTCCACACTGAGTTTGGCCCCTCAGTGCCATGCCATTTGGTTTCACACAGAGCCTTTTCCTGATGCAGGCCACATCACCCTAAATGTCTCTTAAGGATAGCCCTCTCTCCCTGCAGCGCGTGCAGGAGAGTGTGAGGAGGGGCAGGAGGGGGAGGAAGAGGTGAGGTGACAAGCCGGAGGAGAGAAGGATAAAGTAAGAGGTGAGGGGAGGAGAGAATGAGGCGAGGGCGACAGAGGAACAGCCTGGGAAAGGAGACGCAAGAAGGAGGGAACGAGGGGAGGAAGGGGTGAGAGTGGCGAGCGAGAGGTCATAGCCAGATAAAGGTATGAGGCCCCCGACGTGAGAAGTAATTTGACACATATTCCCAGAATTCCTCTCTTGTCTGTCTGCCGCCATCAACACCCTCCAAGTCTAGTGTCTGAGGGAGATGAGGCCTCCGAGGTCTAGCATGGGTCTGGCAGTCCAAAAAGGACTGGTGGCTTCCCTAAAGGAATGGATAATCCACCCTCTTTTGTGGCAGCGAGAGAGGTGTGTGTGTTTCGGAGTGGAAGTTATGTCTAGCTTAGCCTGTTGTTATCCAGAGAAGCATAGCAGGGAAGACCAAAAAGAGGCATGCACACACACACACACACCGTCTGAAACAACTGTCTGTGACCAAAAACCTCTCGTCATGTTATTTATTCATCGTTTTATGAATACATTCACGTGATCCATTAGTGGGCCATGATTGAATAATTTGGTTGGAAAGATAGAACAATATTACAGGTCTACCTTCTGCTACGTAAGTGGTTTTTCAACGAGTCTGAATGCACTTGTCCTGACAGTGAGACCTTGGGGATGAACAATGCCTCCGATGACACCCCTCCTGATACCTGGAGCTAGGATCCGGCTTCTCCCACAATGTGAGATCCATCCCGTTTAAAACGTTCTCATTGGTCTGCACTCAGTCCTCCTCACAACTGTTCCCACTTCCCGGGTCTTGCCACAGCGAATGAAACACTGTGAAATGTTAATTACACACGCTGAGACGAGACGAGCCCTCCTCCTGTAATGACCTCGTTTTGCTTCTCCTTAATAACTATTACTGTACGTTGGCACGAAAGTGGGCTGGGATAAGTGGGGGGAGATTAGGCTGTGAAGCCATACGACTCTGTTTGACAATTGAGACATGGGTACAGTGTGGTGTGTAATTGAATGCAGAAACGATGTGATGGAGGACATTGTTTGAAACCCATGAGTTCATGCAAACACAGTTTGAAACTCATGAGCACACAAAGCTTTCAGATGATGATATTTATGTCATTATTGATTTCATGCAGGAAATATAAGGACCTCTTTCCATGTCGGGTGAGCTACCTTCTTAGACTTCATGGTGTAACATGTGTAACAGTTGGGCTTGCTGCATGTTAGTGGGTACAGGTTCATACAATAAACGTGTTTGAGTTGATATTTTCTCTTAGAGCAAGATGGTCCGGTTATGGAGGCAGATTTCTCCAGTTTGGTACATCTATATCCACACACTCTCCATGAATCTGCCCCAGTGTGTTCCGGCCTGTGCCAGGCGCCTGTTCCATTGGCTCTGGTATGAATAAAGGTAATGGTTTGCACGAGATCGAGAGCTATCGAGAGAGCGAGAGAGAGTAGCGAGAGAGAGAGAGCGAGAGAGAGAGAGCGATGAGAGAGAGAGTCTAGCTCTATCTAGCTCTCTCTCTAGCTAGACGCTATCTCTCTCTACTCTCTCTCTCTCTCTATCTCTATCTCTCTCTCTCTCTCTCTCTCTCGCTCGCTCTCTCTCTCTCTCTCTCTCTCTCTCTCTCTCTCTCTGTCTCTCTCTCGCTCTCTCTCGCTCTCTCTTTCCCCCTTTGTGCTACTGCCAGCTGGCATCTGGTACCCCCACCAATAATACCAACCCCCGCCAACCCCTCCCTCAACCCCCCTCTCTTTCCCTGTTTGGTCACATGACACCCCAGCTGTGTCCACATGTTCCTCGGATCGCCACATCAGTTCGGATAACAGTGGCGTTTGATCACACACATACACACACACACACATACACAAGCCTATGCATATACAAAACTGAAATGGAAGCACTCATTGCAGACGGGCACACACAGACTTACCCATAAACGCATGCAAACGCTATTCTTAACCCAATTTTATTCCCCACTCCAGGCCCCCCGGTCTGACGTTTTTCCAAATGATCTCATCAGATTACCCCCAGATTGCCACCTATTATAGCCTTGCTACTTATTTAGCAATTTAGCTGCTGGTAAAATTGCCCCATGTTTGATGGCTAATTTTCAGTGGTGACATTTTGTCTCACTGGGCTGCTGAGCTGCCAGTGGTGAATGGACAGCACTGCTGTTACCAAAGTCATTAGGGCCTAATGACCCTCCCACCCCCGACCCACACACACACTGACAGGTGCACTCAGACCATAGACAGTCCAGCTGTGTGGATATAAGTTCTAGAAGCTACAAGAAGCTATAACTAGCGATAACAGCAACCCACAACGACTATTTATTTGTTTGGCCGAGGTAAAATATTCACTAAAGCAGAGCCATCCTGTGTAATTAGCTTTATCTGGCATAAGTGGAGCATTTGGTCCATAATTCTGGATGATCAGTGTTTGACTGTGCTATAGGACGAAAGGGATCTGTGTGCTATTTGCTTGTAAAAAGGTAAATCTATCCACTGAGACACACGTCATTGTAAGGCCACGTTTACACGTATGGGGAAAATCGGTCTGGGGGCGAAGATTCAATCCTGTCCCAGAATACAGTGCGCTGGCCTCGGAACAGGGCTCCAATGGGCTTGCGGGGAGACACATGAGGAAGGGGTGGGAGAAGGGGGATGAGTGGGGTTGGGGGTGTGGATGACAGTCTTCTATCGTGTCCACTGTGTATGCGTGTGTGATGTGTGTGTGTGTTGCCCTTTGTGAGTGTGGCTCTCTCGGTTAAACAATGCGGGTGACAACACTGAGGTTGTCGAGCCTTGTGCCGAAGCCCTCAAGAGGGTAGCGATACGGGTGGAATGAGGTAATTGGTATGTGGTTGAATGTCACACACACACACACGCGCGCACACAGAGGCACACCAGACACACACCAGACACACACATGCCATTTGCGCATGCTTTCTTATAAACACTGGCACACTGGATCTTGCACATTAGACACACACACGTCCACCACACATACACTGCCTTCATTAACAAAGGACTTCCCTCACAGAGAAAGACACACATGGATAGTATGCAGAGTAGATGTGTTTTGTGTGTGAATGTACATTTCCTCGACTAGGAATTACAAGCCCACAATAACAAGCCCGCCGTTTAAAAGAATACATTTGAACAATACATTTATGTATTTACATAATTGGACCATGTTGTATCCAACAAAATATGTATATAAAAAGCTTGTGATAGTCTGTGTGTGTGTCTGGTTTGTCTTCAAGTTGACCAGGATGCTGGATCAACTCTCTCTGCCAGACTGCAGAATATTCCTGTTCAAAGGAAAAGCCAAATGCGAAAACAAATCAACAGTCCTTACTGAGTTATGAACTGATCTTGATTATAGACCGACCAACTGCAGGAAATCCGGATGAGGTAGTAAAAATGATATCATGACATTAGAAATATACAGCACTTTAGAACACGAGCGGTCTTTGCCAAAAATAACCTAGACGCCCTCCCAGGCTGAAATACGACACATCGATTTCCCCTAATGCAGAGCTCTCTGCATGCACATCTCTGAATGGGGAGGAGAAATCAAGAAACAGCCATAAAGGACAACATTAGAGGGTTTAGGAGATGAAAGACTCAGAAAGACTCCGTCCTCGGTCCTTCTCTGCAGCAGGGAATGAGAGACCCCAGTGGGTAGTGTGTGGACGTCAGAAGGAAAGGTCAGGGGTCAACTGTGGGGATGAACTTGAATTCCGTCATGCAACTGGGAGAATTTGTCGACTGCCAGAGGTGTTTAGTGAGGTGATGGGGTGAAGGGGTGGGAGGGTTGGTGGTGTGGGGGGGGGTGGTTAGAGGTGGGCTCGGGATTGGATTAAGTGTGAAAGCTGGTGCTTGGTGGAAACTTCCCAGGTAGAGGGTGTCAGAGTAACGGTCCTATTAAATAGCATGTCTCAATCAAGACATTTGGATCCACATGGCAGCATGAGGGACTGTATTGGTTTGTATGTGAGTGAGGGGGTGAGGAGGAGATGGGGGGGGGTCCAATGGGGGCTGTGTGTGTCTGGGCTGTGTGCTGCTCCTGTTCAAGGTCTTGATGTCTCTGTCTGCAGAGAGCAAATATCTGTGTACTTTTTCGTCTGAGAGTTGCCCCAAGTGAATGTGTCTTGCTTGTTTATGTTTGAGAGCCACCAGAGGTCCAGACATATATAGCCAGGCATTAGTAAAGGCAAAACAGAGGGCCATCACGGCCTGATGATGATCAATTTGAGGACCCCTGAAGACCCAGCTGTGGCAAGGACAAGAGGTATTGGCCCTTGATTGGCTAAACCAAACCCATTTGCCCAAACCACTTCCCCTCAGCGCTCACCAGTCACAGCACCGACATATATATGCATAATAGAGAAATAATGGCATTTCTAATAATTTGTTTAGGCCACAGAGAGAGAAACAGAGGGGATGAATTTGAGGGCCCGCTTTCCAAGATGACATGGCCCTGTGGCGTGACATGATACGAATTTAAACAACCGGAGAGGGTTTTTTCCTACCGGGTTAGATGGAAAATATTGAGATAGGTTGTGGTTTGGGGTCTACTCTCATCTGCCTGCGACATTCCCCTCTCTGACACTTGTCTGCCAATCAAAGTGATTGACAGCTAACACAAATCCCTGGTTAGCTTTAGTTGTTGGGGGTCGTAAGAGGTTTGCGACGAGATTGCGAACGGAAAGCAGCTGAGAGTTTAATTTCAGTTATAAATATTACGTGGAAACAGATACGTAAACAACGAACACGAACACTTTCACAAATCCCTCTGGATGTGTGTGACGTGAGTTACAAACCCTGACATAGTCCTTCTGAAGTCAACTCCAGTCGACTTATAGACAGTATGTCTGTATCAGCATGTCATTTTCAGCGAGAGGTTAATGTATTCTACCAAACAGGTGTGTGAGATGGGGGAGGACCACAGTGCTAATGGACATCTCTGACTCAGAGGTGTGAACTGGAGAAATGCCGTTTGGCACTGCTGCATATGCTCATTATTATTTGAATATCTTTTTCTTTCATGAATAATACACACTAGACCTAGCTGGACTGCGTGTGGTGCATGCGTGTATTTCTGTCTGTATCTGCCTGTTTTTACAGAGTACGTTTTCAGTATTTCCTTTCATACACCTGTGTGTGTGTGTGTGTGTGTGTATGTGTGCGGTGTGTATTTGTGTGTGTTTGTGCAACGTGTACGGATGTGTCTGCATAGTGTGCGTGTATGTGTGTGTGTGTGTGTGAGGCCTGAAAGGTTGCCAGAACCTCCTCTCCAGAGGGATCACTTTCGACAGTGAACATATGTTCCATTCCTCTGATGTCTTGCCCTGGTAGTCACCCAGCGTCTTGTGCCCCTCAGATCCAGTCAGGAAACCCAGAGATCTTGGTTCCTCTTCCTGTAAGAGACCCTGGGTCCCTATGGTGATGTGGTTCTCTGTAGACGGAGGGCAGTGTCACGGCCACTGCCGTGCCCCCCTGTTTTTTGGTTTTGCCCTGCCCTGTTATTGTCTTCACCTGTGTCTCGTTGAGTGGTTTCAGTTCTCGTTAGTCTCACCGTGTCCATCTGTGTCTTGTTTGGTTCTGTGTATTTAGGTTCCTGTTTTGTGTCCAGTCTTGTCCTTAACTCTCCGTTACTGTGAGTACCTTGTCTGTTTTCCCGTTTGAAAATAATAAACCCTTTGTTTGACACAATGCCTGACCACTCTCCTGCGTTTGGGTCGTACCCCACCACTCCACCTAACAGTCAGGAAACAAGATGTCACTCGTGTACAAGCTTGGAACCACAGAACGGGCTCCATGAGTTTTCTGGAATTCCTCCCCGATTTCCCCCCCTACGACCATGTCACACAATATGATAATATTAAATGATGTAATTGAATGAACCTTTAGAATAAAATTTCCGCGCTGCTGGTCACATATAAGCATGTCCGTCTTCTTTCAGTCTTGTAGAGAATGATGATGTGAATCTAAAACATATTCTGAAGTATTTACCACAAGAGGGAGCTAGGATTATAACTACTGTAGGGGCTATGAGGAAGAAAGAGAGACATTTGGTTGACACAATGAATATTTACACAAAAACACTGCCATGTCTAGGCACTTAGATTTTTCTTTACAAATATATAAATATGCACAGCTTGTTTTTCATATTTTCCATCTATCTCTGTGTTCATCACAGAAATGGTTTGCTTTCCTTCAGCTCAGTCAGGGGGAGGCAAACCTTCATTTCACAGCAAAACAGAGATGTGCAATGTGCTCCGAGTAGGAATTGAGTCGTGTTTTTCCTTTTTTTTACATAAAAGGAAGGAAAAAGAGTAGTTCTTTTATCATCTGATTCTAATTTGGATATAAATTGCAGCCTGATGTCACGGTGTGTAATCACTGTGGAATTCGGCGGGGCAAAGAAACTTCTAGACAGGTGCACAACAGAGCTTGCAGATAGAGTTGTCCTCTTATCTCCGCTAAATCGCACACACGCAGGAGCATGGATGGCGGCGCACACCGAAAGAGCATGCACACAGAATGATGGTGTGCTGTCGGCACACACACACACACAAATCTCAGGATTTTTTTTTCACTGCCTTCGTTAAAAGAAAACCTGCCAGCTGCTACTGCTCCCAGTTTGTTAGTCTTCCTCAGTCATTTTTTCTCATACTCTTTACCACTCACACACACACCCACCCCACGCCCATTGCCCATTCTTCTGGGCCACGAGCCACCAACCCCAGCCCTAGCCATCACATCTGCTGACGATAAGTTTAATTTTGCTCCAATTGCCGGTCATTAACGAATAATGACCCACGGCCCGTTTATTTACTGTGCCGGGAGAGAAATGTGACGTCTAATTGTTCTCCCCTCGTAAATTACTGTGATGCTCTTTTTCCCCCCGTCCACGGCTGATGATGTCAGAGGAAGAGCGGGAAAACGGTGGAGGAACGCGGACTCGCTGAGCGGCTGCACCAGCCCCCGGTAATCCTCTGTACGGGACGAGGCCCGCTGGGGCCCAATGAAAGAGGTAACTGAATCCCTGTGTTTGTCTGTCTCCCCGCAGGGGGAGAGATTAACACCAGTGTCATATTCTGCTCTCATTGCCAGACCCTGGGATTCTGCAGTCACATGGACGACTAACAAGGTCGGTCGGACACTTCACAGCTTGTTCTCGTAATGGAGGGAGGCGGGGAGGGTCGCGCTTCCGTTTGCATATGTCGACTGTCGGTTTGAAGATTTGAAGATTGCTGTCTCGCCGGCGGAGGTTTGAAGTCAGAAGTCGGAAGACGGAGATGGACTAGTGACTTCCATGTGTTTCTGACCTGACTCACCTGTCCACACGCACACTGATAGAGACAGAGAACGAGAGAGAAAGAAAGAAAGGGAGAGCCAGGCAGCAAACAGGCACAGGGACAAATAAATGACAGAGAAGAGGACCGCTTCCCTCTTTCTCCTATTCGGTCGCCCGCTTGTGTTTGTTGCCAGAGCGTGGAGACCTGGAGGAGCACTTCCTGGAGCGAGCTGACGTGCGTGGAAAAACTGAAGACAACGGGAAGAAAAGAAGCTGGCAAAAGCGTCTGAGTGGTGTCAAACTGAGGAAGGAGAGCGTGGCCAATGTCAAAGAAGCAGTGTCTCTGTGTGTGTCTGTGTGTTGGTTTGTGTGTGTGTGTGTCTGTGTGTGTGTGTTTGCGTATGGGTGTCACTGTGTGTGTGTGTGTGTGTGCATGTCTCTGTGTGGAGGCTAAAAGAAGTGTAGGGAATCAGAGTATCATCAACAACAGTAGCGATGTGTGCATGCATTATGTCCATGTATATGAAAGTCTGGCTATAGCCAAGTGTATGAGGTTGAGAGTTGGCAGTCTAAGATATACAGCTTGATTCTGCACACATCAGCCAATAGGCTTCAGTGGACAGTTTACAGCCAAAACAACACACACATACACACACACACACAGATATAAAGGGATAGTACTGTGGCAGCATACTTAGCCAAGGGATGTGGTTGTACTGACCAGTTTCAGCAGTAGCAATGGTAGCAGAAGCAAGTTGTGAGTTATGAGTAGAAATCCAGCCTGCAGAAGTCTGGCCAGGTTCGGAAATGTGTGTGTGTGTGTGTGTGTGTGGAGTCTCCCGTGCTGGAAAGACTTCAGAGGAAGTGTCTGTGTGTGTGTGTGGTGTGTGTGTGTGTGGTGTGTGTGTGTGTGTGTGTGTGTGGTGTGTGTGTGAGTGTGTGTGAGCGTGCATGCATGCATATCTGCATGTGTGTTCAGGAGTGGGTGCGCATGTGCAGACGTCGACGGTGGGAAATTCCCTAATATACACTGTACACACGCACACACACAGACACACGCACACACGCACAGGAGTCAGCTGTCTAACGCCACTTCTCAGCTCATTAAACCAAATCCCAGAGACTGGACTGAAGAATGTAAATGAGAGCCCCTCCTTTGAAGTTTGGGCAGCTAAACTCTACTCCACCCACACAGCCGATCTCAACCTGGTACCCTCCTGCTCTCCCCTACCCTGACCTTCCCCACCCCCTTTATGCCCATAAATCTCCCCTCTCCCTTTGCCTCTTGTGGCATCGGCCTCACTGGGTGGTATACGAGTCAGACCGACCAAGGGATGGGGAGTTGGGAAGGTGTGGGGGGGGGTGGGGGGTGTAGGGGTGTGTGTGTGTGTGTGTGTGTTGGGTGGTGAACCTCTTCACACAGCGACCTTGGGGAGGGGAACTTAACTGAAACAGTATACGTGTAAATCCGGCGAAAATCCCCCTGACCCGTTTGTCTCTCTTTGCAGCTCCAGTCCCCCTGCAGAAACCGGATCACAGCACTGTTTACAAGAGCTCATGATTCATTTGGGATAAGGGGGCTTGCTTGACAGGCCCAGGGCCGTGGACCCGTGTTTGAAAAGTCGGTAACCCAAGCTTAGAAGAGAGAGAGAGAGAGCGGCTTGAAGCTCCATAATGAGGACCTGAGGTAACTGGTATGATATAATTGGGCTTGATCCCCTGTTGTTTACCTTTTGCTGTTGAGTGGGCTGGAGAGAAGACTGATGTCGGTGTGCCGGGCCAGTGGGGGGAGTCTTGTGATTTTACAATAAGCAATGTAACCAAGCAACGTACATGTGGCTTTAGATAACATGCAGACTCCTGTTACAGTAATCTGTCATTGTCGCACACAAGTGAATAGCCCTGCCATTGCCGTATAGTGATGGGATTATACACATATGACAGATAAAGGGAGGGACGGCAGGATGGGCCAGTTGCTTGTCAGTGGTCTGAATCAGTTGTCGGAAGATGGGGCTCTAAAACGGTGCTCCCTTCCCTCTCACAAGGGCCAGCTCGCAACCACATAGGACTGCTGTCACATGCTATCTACTCAAACAACGAGGGCCCCTTTCTTTATCTCCACCAAAAACCCTTGGAGAACCTACTTGAAGGGACCATCTCTGTCTGTCTGTCTGTCTCTGTCTCTGTCTCTGTCTGTCTCTGTCTCTGTCTCTGTCTCTGTCTCTGTCTCGTATCTGTCTCTGTCTCTGTCTCTGTCTCGTCTCTGTCTCTGTCTCTGTCTCTGTCTCTGTCTGTCTCTGTCTCTCTCTCTATCTCTTCTCTCTCTCTCTCTCTCTCTCTCTCTCTCTCTGTCTCTCTGTCTCTCTCTCTCTTTTTGTCAGCTCATCCTCCCCCTCGTCCAGGCATCATCCAGCGCACTCAGGTCTCTGTGTCGGCTTTTGGTCGGGGATTTGCCTCTCGAATCCCTCAAATCAACAGAGGATAGATGCCCATTGTGTCTAATCAAAGCACTTCCTCCTGGGTAATCCCTCAATTTGAACAGGAAGAAAAGCCCAGTGAAGGGGGAATGTTCTGGATCAGTCCCATGAAGGCCCCATATTATACAGTCTCATTTAGATTTTGCCAAAGAAGACACAGCCAGAGCCCCTTCCCCCTGAAGAGGAGAAACTCCCCCCTGCCCCACTCCCTTTATGTTTGTGTTTATCTTTCTTTCACCCCCTTTTCAATTCTTTATTAATCTGTTTTCCCCTTTGGTGTCATTGTTGGCACATCCTCACACATCGGATTGTTCGCACGTGGCACCGATCTCCGAGCATCTTTGTTTACTGTAAGCGAAGCAGAGCGATGCTCGGATGATTGACTTGTTGCGGGTGAAAAGACTGCTCATGGATGCTTACTGTCATCTCAGAGAGGCCCGTTGATGGCCTTCGGATGCTAACACGTATATCCCCATAGACACTGTAATTGGTATACTGTATGTTAGTTTAATTGTCATTTAGATGTTAGCCCTTGACGCTCAAGGTTAGGATTGAGGTTAGCGTTAATGTAGTTCGACTAATGGTTTTGGTTTTTAAGGTCAATCTCCCACCAAGATGGAGCTTTTATTAAAATAAGTCTTTCCTGATTTGTGTTTAATGTACAGAAGTCAACAATGGACTACTACAGTAGCGCTATGTGAAACTGTAGATGTGTATGGAGCGACCCGGTTGTTGTCGTGCTTGACGTGTATTAGTCCCAAAATATTGTTATTGTAATGCTTCTTCAAACTTTGTTTATTTTCTTTACTCATATCCCTCAAGTTCTCATTATCCGCCTCAAAACCCCTCATCAATTTCCCTCTTAGTATCATTGGTGTAAATGAACCCGGACAAGAAACGCCTTTAGCCTCTTCCTTTTATTAATAGATGTCAACAGTCAAACTGGACACTGTTACTGTTTCTAGCAGAGGAAGTCAGAACAGATGAGTGGATTCGGAGAGAGCAGGAGTCTCCAGAGACTCATTATACAGGCAGGGAGTAAGGAGAGAGACCGCTCCCAGCTGGAGAGACTTTCCCCTGGTCTGCCCCTCCTCCTCCATCTGACCTCATCAGAGTCCTGCAACATAGCATGGCACTCTCGCAGTTTGTGTACGAGCCATTTAGGAAACCAGAAAACCATTTGAAAACTCATTTCTCCTTCTGTGAGTCTGTTATTGCTAGTGTGTGGTTTTTAGAATATACATTCAGGATTAAATGTTTGCCTAGAATATGTGTCGTTAAGTCGAAGTGTGTCCAGTTGAGAGAGTTTAAGGTCATGGTAGGTTTCTTGAGTTGAGGGATGTTGTGATCCCAGTGTAATGGGATTTACAAGTTGGCCGCTGATTATAAATCTGTTACATAAATGATCACCTAATTTATGTTTCTCACCTTAAATTATTGTAAACATGACAAGTTTTGACTTTTTGGCTATTTATGGCCAGTAAGCAGGTCTGGGACTGGGACTGAAAAACGGGCCCGGGACTTTGAAACGCAGACCGGCCCACGACCATGTATTATTACTATTTATATTTTTGCATTATGTTGCAGCCATTTGACCGGCCGTTCGGGACAAATCTCCCGACTCTCCCGACGGCCAGTCTGACCCTGCCAGTAGGCCTCAGTCCGACCCTGCCAGTAGGCCTCAGTCCGACCCTGCCAGTAGGCCTCAAGACCACCTAAACTGAGGAGTTAAAAATAAGTTAAAACAATTAGTAGCCTAATATTTATACTATACTACTTTAAGGATCATATCATGTAAAATCTGAATACATTTTTTGAAAACCAAAACCCATTGAATAGGTATGTTCATATTGTGCATATCAAAATTGAATCTCCATCTCTTCTAGATGTTGAATTGTATTTTAAAGAGTATTTTCTAATTAGGGACACTTCTGTAGCATCACCCATCTACAGAACCTACTCGCACAACCTCTTTCTGCTTGGAAGTATGTTTTTCTGTCAGCAACAGATCAACCCTAAATACCCTCCAATCCCTTCTTTCCCAGTGTGTCTTTCTTCTGTCTGTCTGTCTGTCCATCTGCCTGTCTCTCTCTCTCCCCCCCCTCTCTCTCTTTCTGCTCTATAGGACCCTTGAGTGGCCCAATCCCTTTCTCAGGCCTCGGTTTCTAACCTAGATCAAATGTTAGGGTTTAAAAAAGCTAAAGTTTGATGTGGATGAGCAACTGCCTATGAAACACTTTAATCCCTAATGCTGTAATGTATTTAATTTCACACCCTCTGATGGTGTTGCCCCTTTTTAGGATTACCCTAAGGGGGGTGCTATGGTGGGGAGCTACCACTGAAGCCGAGTGCAAGGACAGAGAGAAAAAAGAGGGGGAGAAAAAAGGGGGGAAAGACAAAAAAGAACGTAGGAGTGAAGAGGGAGATGGTCTAGAGGGCCAGAGGAAAGATGGAGACGGGGAGAAAGCGAAACCAGTGGATGGAGGAGAGTTTAGAGAGATCATTTACAAGGGAGATGGAGACCGAGAGAGAGAATGACAGAGAGAGGAATAAAATCAGAAGGAGAGGAAAAGAGAGAGAGAGAAAAGAGGAAAAAGGTTTCTTAAACCTGGGAAATCTCACCACAGAGCCGTCTTCACAGAGAAAAGGAAGAATGCCACTTTACAATTTGGAATGCTTGTATTCAAATAGGAGGCCGGAGCTTTGGAGCCTAGAGAATGCGCTGATATCTGCATTGTCACATCCCCTTGCTTGGATAAGAGAGAGAGACACCCTGGCAAATCCCATTGTAGCGCTTTCAGCTTCATAAAAGTTAAGGAGCGATGGATATAGTCTTGGCCCTTATGAGATGAGGATCTTTCTGGCCTGGCTTCGGAAGCCCTAGACGCAAACGCAAGGATATTGAATGCAGTAATACCCCGGGACGAGAGCGCACACAGACTCCTTTATATCGTCCTCTAATATCCAATTTACTGGCTCAGGCCCTCCGCCAAAGCAGCCCCCGAGAAGTTAAAATGCACAAACGCCAGCATGAGATGGAATTAGGGCCAAGTTCTCTTTTTCTTCCGTTTGCCAAAAGTTTGAGGTTTACAGGAATATGAAACTGTTTTTTTTCTCTCCCTTTCCCCTCCCTGTTCTTTTTCTGTCTGTTAACCCCATTCATCCATTAAATAGACAAGGAACTGAAAGCAACAAATGATTCGAGTTGGAGATGGAAATGAGGTTTGTCGTGAGGCTTTGATTCATATTTTTCGAGGGGTTTCAATTTAGAGAGCGGGAAATAACGTAAACAAGCAACGTTGATTAGGAATAATGAAGCGATGTGATTGGAGTATTTGTCATAGCCAATACCTTTTTTTCTTTTACATCTCACAGAATGAGGCGTCACTGCCACTCTAGTTAAACGTCTGTTGTTGTGCAAGAAAAAAACCATGCTCGGATAAGTGGGGATTTATTTTGTTTTGGGGGAAGAAAGTAAAAAGTTAGAAAGTGTACTTTATTGGATATACATGCTTAAGAGGCGTGGTATTCCCCTTTTGCTGATCCCCAAATCCTCTCCTTACCTCACTAAGCGGTCTTTGACACACACACACACACACGCACACACGCACACGCACACACACACACGCACACACACGCACACACACACACTTCCCTGCCCCTGTGATTCTTCATCCTTTTATTACTGGATGAGTCTGCCATGAAGCCTGATAGCATCAGAGAGTCTGGATGTATTTACTCATAACAAGGGCTTAGGGGTGGCCTACCCAATAAGAATATGGTGATTTATACAGAGAGCAGTGGGGATTGTGTTTCCCTAGCGTACTAAGTATTTTACACTTTGCTAAACTCCTTGACATCTTCGTGGGTTAAAACTCCCTTTTGGGGCTAGCCTATCTCTGCAGCTTCACGCCTTGTTAAAAACTCAACACACACAAAAAAGAAAAAAATTACCTCAGTGCATTATGGGAAGGGGAGGTCATCTATCTTTCCTCAACTTTTCATCTCTTTCTTTTAAATCAGGAGAAGATAAACCCTTTGGTGTGGTGAATGGGTTCTGGGTTTGAATAGCTCGCCATGGAATCTACAGCTTTTTACACTCTGTAGTTATAAGGAATAGTGCAAATACAAAAATAACATAGACTTTGTTGAGGACACATGACCAAATCTGGACTCATCGGTTAATTTAGCAGTCATAAATTGTCATTGAAATAGCGACTGAAAGTTGAAGAGTTTAAGCTGTTTTCCAGTTACCATCTTCATTCACAAAGTGCATGATGGTCTCTAATATGAAATCCTGACTTCACGATTATATACCTCCATTTGCCCAAAGGTCAAGTAGAGTGTGCCAAAGTCATAAAAATCCTCATCTCATTATTAGAGCATTTCTACAGCCAGCGGCGCAGTCTGGGGGGAAATGGAATGATATATTGTGCACAGTCAATAGTAGATCTATAATGACTGTGTTGTTGGGCTTTCACTTTGAAATAATTTATATCCCGGCTAATCAATAAGTAATCTTGGTCATAGTCTGCACCGAGATAAGGAGGAGAGTGATGAGGGGAGGAGGAAACTGTACTGGAATGTGGGCAGGAGTGGGAGTGTGTTTTCCATTCCACCCAGACAGTCTTCCCTGAGCTGAGGTTTATGCTGAAGACGTACAGTTTGAGGGAAGTCGGTGTTGTCGAGATTGTTCAGTCAGGCAGGGAGTACCACTTTTTACCGTCAGGAATGACGAGTTGGCGAAGATTACGTTTGGGAAAAAGCGCTGGATGGAAAACGTGTTGAAATGAAAGAGAAGTGGACGCGGTGTGGGTGTTCTCGTCGAGGTCGCCCCCGGGTCACAACTGAATCCCACGTGCTCTCAAACGGGAAGATACGAACCCTCTGCTGATAGAGTAAATGTAAGGACGGACCGGGAGAGTGGACGAGGAAGGGATGGAGCAGGAGACAGAGAAGGGAATAAAGGTAACAAGCATTTAGAAAGATGGAATGAAAGAGAGGAAGAGAAAATGAGAAAGACGGGAAAATAGTGAGAAAGAGAAGTCGAAGCAAGGCAAAGGAGGGTACAGGGGGAATGCGGGACAGAAAGAAAGAGCAATGGAAGGTTGCTGCTAATTCTTCCATATCTAAGCCTCTTTGCAGAAACTCCCTTTGTCTTCCAACTCCCAGTCATTAGAGCCTAATCCTATCAGCCAGAGGCTAATCTGAGGGCGCAGAGTTCACTTCTCTCTGCTCCGCAGGCCTAAAACACAGCACCAGCCAACACACGCCTCGTGTGCAGCCCCTAGACCCGACACACAACCACATTCACCCAGCCAACAACCAGCCAACACACATCACCAGGGGCCAACACACCGGTTGGTGCTCAGGCCCCATCACACAACGACCTGCCTTGCTACTTTAATCCACTCTGACACAGCAACGACCGATGCACACTGCTATTCGATCCAACAGTCAGCTGTGTGTACACTGCAAAGACAAATAATCAACACACAATCAACTAAGGGACAAAGCGCACGGCCCTGACCCGCACTCTTGTGGACCCAACTATAGCAAGGCTGCTGTGAAAGCAACACTCCAGAATCGAAATCACATTTATCGAGTCATCCCTGCATGACAGAATTACAAATGAAGATGTTCCTTATATATCATCCCATAGTGGCTGCCATGTGGAATCTACATTAAGGGTTAGCGTTGATGCTGACAACTGTATACAGCTAACATCAAGCTCACTCAGGTTTTCATTATGGAAGAAGATTGTCAGCTGTGACACAAGTGCATAGGGAGGATTTAGGATGTTTTTTGTTAGCCCATTTAAGAAGGAAGAGAAGGCCCTTTTTCCCCAGTTGGGGGGCGTGAGGACGTGATAAAACCATTGGTGGATGAAACCATTAAAGGAGCACTGCTCAATGAGCCTTTGCTTTTTAATTTGGAGTATAAAAATGGTATGCCTGTTGTGGTTTTTGCTTCACTGTTCCACACTCGAAGCCTCGAGTGTTCGCCTATGAGAGTGTGTTCGATCACGTGTTCACTATAAGCGTCCGTGCAATCTGTATACGCTTTAGGTTCACATGCAACTATGTGTGTGTATGTGTGTGCGTGTATGTGCAACCTTTCCGGTTAGGTGAGTGTGGGCTTGTTAGCGGCTCCCAGGCCCACAGAGAGGGAGAGGTGACAGAGTAGAGGGCTGAGGAGGGGAGGGAAGATGGCAGCACTTGTTTGGCAGGTTGCAGATGCCGGTGTGAGTCGCTGATCAAGAGAGGCTTTACTCAGCTCCAGCTGGGGTCCTAATCCAGTTCACTTTCATAAACATGTCGGATCAGAGGCGGTTTTGGTCCGGCAGAGGGGATGGTTAGTACAACAGAGGGGCAGTCAGTGCAGGAGAGGGGGTAGTTGGTACAGCAGAGGGGGTGGAGGTGTGTTTGTGTGTGTGTGTGTGGGGGGGGGGCATACTTTTCTCTGATGTTCTAATGTAAAGGATAATATTCCAAGTCAAGTAACTTGATTTCCTGATGAGTATTTCTTTTTTTTGTGCATTGACAGAGATCAAAAGCATGTACAAAACAGATGGAAGGAAATACATATAAATACAAATAACTGTGTCAGAACAACACAAATGAACAAGGCACTTTTTTTAATGATGTGGAATGTTATGAATGAAAGTGAGACCAAAAAAAACAATGTCAGTGAACTGGAAAAACTAATCTCAAAACCCCCATTGTAAATGCACCGTACGCACAACGCTATTACAACACACTACACAGTCAGACGATTACATCATTCATATTTCTTCTCTTCCAAACTCGGCAAATGATATGTACCTAAGGGTCTCCCATTTGCCCTCACGTACTCGCATGCATGTGAGCAAGCGCGTCTCCCCCACGACGCAGGCCTGCAGCCCCCTTCGCTTTTATCTTTAGGTGGGTACCAGATGAGAACCATATGCAGCTCGAGCACAATTATAGTGTGGTAAATTGGTAGAACAACAAGAAGGCCGTTTAACGGTGCAGTAAATGCAGGTAAGGGGCTTTATTAAAGGCAGGTCAGGTTGCACTGATGCTGTCAGCTAGCAACGGGCTGGACACAGTGCTGTGGTGTTTGTGTGCGTGGAGGTCTGTGTGTGTGTGTGTGTATGTGTGTGTGTGTGTGTGTTGTTTGGGGGAATGGTGGGGGTATGTATGTGTCTAAGTGTGCCCTTGGTGTTCATACGTAGTAGTGCGTGTTTGATGGGAATTATGGCCATGAGGGCTGACACCATGTAGGAGTGTGTATGTGTGCATGTGTGTGTGTGAGTGTCCATAGGCCTGTGTGTTAGCATGTGTGTGTGTTGCGTGCACGTGCGGGCGAATTACTGACATATGACTAAGAGTGTATACACAATCTGTAATAGTATGGGGCAGGGGACTTCACCAGGCACTTTTCCAGGGCCTTTAGGGTGAGAGGTCAAACTCTAAAATGTTTATGTGTGGCCCTGTGAAGTGAACTCACCAGTGGCTCTGGTAACCCCCTCCATACCTGAACGACTCCTGAATGTGTATTTACGCAGCCAGAGCTTTGGACCCTGAATGATTGCCTGATGGTGTTTATACAACACTGTCTCCCAAGTTCTACATCAACAGCTACAGGCACATTGTGTTGGTTTCATGTCGGTTTGAGTTTGGTCACATTCTGACTTTTATGTATGTGTGTGCGTGTGCATGTCTGTGTGTAGATGTGTGTGTGTGTGTGTGTGTGTGGACTGAACAGTGAACACATGAGTATAAACAAATGTATTGTCCACCAAAAATTGCTTTCGTGATGCCAAATTCTCTACAAACAGAATTGAACATTGTGTTCGGGTCTCCACAGATCTCCTCAATCATAGGAAATACTTGGGCAGAGGAGAACAGAGAGGAAAGTCATTTATCCAACCAGGTGCCACTGCCTCCTAACATGTGACAAAAGCAGTGGTAGAGAACAAAAGGCACGAAGATAGAGGTGTCAAACTTCAGCCTGTGAGGAATAATCTGTTGTTTTCTTCTGACAGTTATGACAGTTGTGATAATTAACTACAGCTAAATGGAATACATTGCGCATACACACACAAATCACGCCACCTCACTCTAACAGCTTGCACGTCATTCTAGAAGGAAAAGGTTGTCTCATTGTATTAAACCTCATCTTCAAGGACAAAAATGGGTTGTCATTCTTTTTTGTTTGTTTCTTGGCATGGCCAGGATATTATTCTTTTTTCAGTGATTTTATAACTTCATTTTCTTTTTCTCACAAATCTCACCCTCATGCATGCCCTCAGTATTTAATATATTTCCTGGCACAACATAGTATTTATTTTGACTGAGCTATGCAACCAAACATGCACCCAACTACTCAGGAGAGTTTGGTTTCTTCAATTCTATTCACAGGTGTGGGGGTTGTGGTTTGGGGGCCCTTGGTTGGACAATGTGACCTACAGATGCACTTACCAATAGCTAACTGTGATTAGGGACTGGCCTTTGAGTTTCTGCCGCCACCAATCAGTGCAGAGGTAATTGGATTCAGTCCTTCCAGTACTGATAACCTGGACCTGAACTGGAGTAGCGGCTACCTGATACGTTCTGGGACACACTGGGAAATATACACTAGCTTGCTTCATTTGAGAACACACACACACACACAACCTCAAGAAGGACAGGCATATGCACAACACCCACAAACAGACACAGACACAGATATATATATATACAGAGACATGTTGTACACACAGGCATGAAGACTTAATAATGTATCTTTATTTGCAGCATATGTCAATTAATTTCCATTTGAAGAATAATACAGTTTCTGAATATATTTCTCCATAACCAATACAACGTATTACACAAAATCATTAATTTTGTCCTATAATCAACATCATCTCAAGTCTAAGGTTTGAAGTAAGAACTAACACCAAAGCCAAAGTGTGACACTTGGACCCCTGCCAGGTGATGATGCCAGGTGACAATCAGAGATGTCAGTTGTCACAGTTAGACAGTTGGTCCTCCAGAGGTGACTTCTAAAACTAGAAAGCGGGATGACATACTCGCCATCCTGGGAGAGGTAGGGAGGGCAAGAGAGGAAGGCGGGATTGAGGGGATGAGAGAATCGAGAAGAGGCGAGTTGACTGACAGCGTTAAAGGTGTGGAAGGGATGAGTGGACATTGGACAACATGGGCTGCAAGGAACAGTAATGGTGAGAGGACAACAGGAAGAAGAAAAGCCCTTAGTAGAAAAATACTGAACTATTGATTCGGAGGTGTGGTTAAAAAGGCATCCCACCCTATATCCTTATAGGGAAAAACATTTATGTTGAATAAACCATACCAAACAACAATTTAGGATCTCACTAAACATTGTGTTGGGACACTGGAGTCTCCAGGCCACTAAGCGATTATCACTGGCCTATAGCCTGTGTTTGATATAGCTGCATTACCATTGGGGCTAAGGAGTTCATTACCGCTATTCTATAGACTGTGAGGCCATTCTCAAGCCTCCCACCTCACACCCTTGAACAGACAGATGAATCTTCACACCTCTTCTGCGGCCCTCTCCCCCCTTCGCCTTCCCACACTCTCTCCCTTTCTCCCCCCCTCCCTCTTTCTTTCTTGCTCTCCCTTCCTCTATTCTCAATTCCTCCCCATTTTTTCTCACTCCCTTCGCTTCACTCCGTTTCTGCTCGCTTGACGTCTTTTTCTCGCTTCCTCCAGCTCCATCTCTCTATCTCTCTCCATCTCTCTCTCTCTCTCTCTCTCTCTCTGAGGTGCTGATCAATTCACAGTCTCCTTGGGAGGTGTGAGACTCTTTCCCCCCACACCATGTGATTGGCTGACATGTGACACACCTCACCTCCTCCTCACTCCTCCTCACCTCCCCAACTCCTCTTGTGTCTGTGTGGGAGGGGTCAGGGACAGGGGGGGGGTCACCTTCATGCATTTGCTAGTTGACCCGCCAGATGAAAATCACACTCTTCCAGGAGTCCTTTTTTCATTCAGTTATTCGTTTGTTCGTTCACCCCCCTCCCTTCCCCATCTCTCCATCCTCTGTCTCTGTCTCCTTATCTTTTGCTATTTGTCTCTCCTCTCCAGAGTGTCTGCTATGCCATTAGCACACCTAAAATAATAGCACAGGTGGCATTCTGTAGGTAGGCAGAGAGAGAGAGAGAGAGAGAGAGAGAGAGAGAGAGAGAGAGAGAGATGAGAGAGAGAGAGAGAGAGAGAGAGAGGGCACAGAGGTGTGTGCGAGCTGGTGATGAGTTTGGTATCCATCCATGGATTTAGCACACCCTGATAGCAGCACTACTGCATGACCTGGTGACCAGTTGTACAATGTGAAAATTGAGTGGTAGTATTCAGAGACTACGGATCTAATATTACACTGCGTAGTGTATGTGTATGCAAGTGCAACCCTGTCGAATTGGAAACGTATGTGGGCCAAAACTGCAGTGAGAGGAGCTTTCAGCGTGTTTGCAATATTATCTGTCAGACTTTTTTAATCAGTTGTCTTGAGTGTGCATTGGTTAGCATGCATTTTTAAGGAATAAACCAAACAAGAAAAACTATAATCTCGCCAAACAAGATGTTCTCATAATGTGTGCCACATACAAAGGCAATCAGACTGATTCCAAGCTATAAAAAACGTGTTATCCTCAACATGAGAACAGGACATTTTTACATTGAGGTGTAAACTTCAATAACCAGGTCAGCAAATAGCCAAGATTAATTTTTAGGAGATAGTTGCCCATATTAGAACCTAAAGTTTAAAGTAGGAATGATTCACATAAAAATATTTCTCACATAGATCTGGAATTAACCTGTCAAAATGAGTTGGTCATCTACATCAGTCTCCGTGTAATGCAATTTCCTTTAACTCCAGTAGAAGGCGCAAATGATTAAACATTAATGTGCGAACAAGAGAAGAGTCCTCAAATAATCAAAATTGTCCAAGGAGACGCAATACTAGACCATTTTTATCAAAAGGCTTTGCAGTGTATTTTACTTTGTTTTACCCTGTCCCTCTCCCTTTCAAAATGTATGCAAATGAACATAGTAGTATAGCCTGTATGATATATCATCAATCTACTATATTGCAACACTGACAAATTAAGTAGCCTATAGAACGTTCTTAAACACTATTTGTGGAATTTCATCCGTTTAGGGAAATTTAGTAAATCTAATAAAGGGTTAGATATTCGCTTCCTGCATTTATAACTTCTTCATGTTGATGTTCACACTATATATTATTTCACATTTTGTTTTGATTGTTGCTAAAAAGTTTAAAAGCACACATCCAAAACAACTTAATCGGCATAACAGTTTAAAGTTATTTTTCTTTTATTTAGGTTGATTGTTTTACTATAACTTCTACAACACAAATTAGGATGCTTTATTTTGTTACATGAGCCGTAACTTTCCCATTCACCTAAATAAAATATTATGAAAATTCGTTTCCACAATATTGAATTTATCTCATTAATCCCAGCCTACTTTCTACCGTGTGATAGGTAGCCACTGATGAGGTTATCTGCCAATATAGCAGATCATGAATTATAAAACTTAACAAAGGGAGAAATTCGAGGCTCCATTCTTTCCCCCCCCAAACTTTCTCACTGATGATAGAGAGCAGAGCTCACTGCGGACTGGACTTAACGGATCTCAACACGTTTGGGAGCATTGCTTCAGGGCAGTAAAAAGTTTGACCTCCGTTTGACTCCTGAACCACAACGCCAGTTGCTTTATATGGTCTACCGCAAACGCGCAAAGGGACAGAGCAATCATCAGCTATCACGAATACAAGAGATAACGACTCATTATTTAGTCAACATTGTGTAAATTATTCACATTTCTGCGAACAGAGTACTGTAGCTACTTGTGCCATTATTCGAAAAAGTCACATTTACAATACGATTTTTATTATGTTGCCTAACTTAGGCCTACTTCTATTGACTCTTACTACAAAATGTGCGTGGCATTGGCAGAAAATAGGCAAAAGATAAATTGTTCTCTCAAAGGGCCTTGTCAGTTCATGTAACATTTTCAGCATAGGGTCAATTAAATAGGCAACAACGATGGCTACAACTGATACTTCTCCTTCCTGTTGATTTTCTATTCCAGCAGACAAACAATGTTTGTGTTCTCTTTGTCAAATGTGCTGTCCATTCATATTTGACTGCTGAGTAATATCCACTGATTTCATTATGACTCGACCAACATCATCGGAAAGCGGATTAACAAGAAATTATAGTATTACTGGCTCTTGCAGGACGCTAAAATGCGCTGACTCCCAATAAAGCCAAAGAGTGAAAGTCCTTGCCCCTGCTGTGGTCTACGGCGTCCCTTACAGACGCTAATTGAAGCAACATAATTACTTTATAATGCCATTCTGGTACTTTGACAGCCGTTAGGCGTTGATGTTATTCGCCCTTCATGTCAATTTGGCTTGAGCCTTATTTAGAGGTGGGTTAAATTAGTGTTTGCAGTGATAGAAATAGAAACAATCCTGAAAATGCTGTTACTAATATCAGATGGCATTCTTGCATTGTTCAACGACAGTATTTTGTCATCAAAGATACTTGTTCGAACTGACGCATTAGGCTATTTCTTATTTAGCCTGATCATTTTAGTTATCTTACCTTTTCCACTCAAAAACTGTTCTAACAGTTATTACTGCACTATAGAGAAAACAATTTGAGACAACAGCTGCGATACTTACCCATAATTTACTGTTTGGAATAACGTTTGAAACTAAGTCGTGTTCACTGCGCCAATTCATCGCACCAAAGTTAGTTAATATAATGTTAATAATCCTGTATGACTCTCCTTGAATTCCTCGCGCCCGTGTGGCTTCGAAGCTTTTCCACAGAACGCGTTACACCGTCTGCCCCGAGCTCCGCTGGTCGGTGGAGGATTTAATAGTAATTTCATGCCTGTAAATTTGAACGTTGGATCCCAGCGCTCGGATGGTACCTCGGGAATCACTGAATGTGTGAAGCTTGCATTATCTGATATGACACTGTTGCTGGCTCTGCAGCATTATGATCGATGACAGATGCTTCTCAGGCAAACTTCAAACACCTTGTCACCGGGGCATTTGAAATAACAGTTGCGAACAGTGACGGCTTAGTCTAATCATAAGATAGAGCCGTTGCCCACTCTTTTGGCATTCATCTGAAATGATCTTAGAGGATGGTCTAAAAGTCTGGTTCAGAAATGTACCATATATACTCAGCAAACGACAGAGGCACACCAAACCAAACTGTAAAAGGCCGATATGAAATGTTTCACTCTATGCTGTGCGGGAATCTCTGTGATCTAGGATATGAGAGCAGATGAGCTGTATTACTTTGCAGTCCATATATTGATTAATACATTTATTGAAGCCAGTATCTACAGGTATGTTCTTTGAACCGTCAGTCTCTGGCATCTTGACATCATTTTATGTAGGATAATCAATTGCAGGCTATTAACATATCAATGGATAATATAGGCCTGTGCGTATTCCTAAGGTCAAGATCAGTGAGGCATATTACTTTGAATTGCTGGACAGAAAAAAAGTTATTAGCCTACTATATTCTGAATGTGTATTCACATCTTCAGGGATGCTAGCTTAACAAATGTAAAATGTTGGAAAATAGAATGAGGAAGGTATGTACACACGTAAGTGACTGTGTGTGTACTCGAGTGTGTGTGTGTGTGTGTGTGCGTGCGTGAGAGAGAGAGATACAGAGAGAGAGAGAGAGAAGAGAGAGAGAGATCCCAATGTGTTTTGAAAAATATTTAGCCATTTGGCAAAGGTATTTTTCAGATGTGAAATAAGGGTTTTCATTTTCATGTAATGTTTTGCCGTCCACCTCGCCAATGTGGCCTTAAACAATCAATCACCTCAGAATTGATCACGTTGAGAGCCAATAGGGGGCTTGCAGTACACTACAGCGCTTCCATTGGACACCTCTTCCTCTCAGAGAGTGTGCAGAAGCTTGGAGCGACCCATTCCGTGCTGGTGTGGGGGTTTAAAGACGTATTGTAACTGTAACGGGATAGACCTTTCTCTTTTGGCTTTTAAGTCGTATACTATTTCAAAATAAGAAACCTAGCATAAGCCTACTTAAACAGTTATCATGAAAGAAATGGCAGAGGTAGATGATAGTATGATATGCCTATATACTTATTTGAAAATGTGTTTACCGGGAGCATGACATAAGAAAGTTGGATTTAGTGTGACTTGCATTCTAAGATGATGCAAAGACTGTGCTGATACTATGATAGGGTAACTAAAAGACCTGCTTCAAGTTGGTCTCATTGGCCTCTCTTCATGCATACATTCAAACAACAGATTGTATGTCCAGCATTAAGACCATTAAAATCTAACTATACACTGCGTAACAGACGGCAATTTAATTTTCTTTCTTGTCGGTAGGCTATAAAAAATACAATGTTAGTTTTGGGGGGGAATGTGCTATGGAAGGTGATGTGAAAGTGTTACCTGTCAACCTGGTGGTGGTGGAAGCTTTTTGCTGGACTTGAACATACGACATTTCATTTTTACAGTTCAAGGAACATAACCTGGATACACTTGCAAAATGATACAAGTTTTAGATTTTATGAAATTGTCTGTTGAATAACGTGTATTCATAAGAGAGTATGAAAATCATTATCCACAACAAATAATACTATTGGTATTGAAAGGTCAAGAAGAAAATGTAAAACACTCTATATCAAATGCTTGATATAGTGTGTGCTTGATGAGCTTACACATAGCCTAATACACAGCGTACAAATACATGGTTGAATTGAAGTATTCTCCTAGTGCGTAATGTGGGGCTCGTCCACCACCGACAGAGCTTCTAGGGTCCTCTCAAGTCACCCCCCCTCCGTTCGGCTCGACTTGATGTAGCCCATTGCATTGTGCAAGACGCGACCTGTTATGGCCACCACTACTTCCGGGTTTCAGCAGTCTGGTCCAGATCCACTCCTCAGTCGCGCTCAGCACACACTCATTGTACACAAACTGGCAAGCGGCTCACACACAGCATCGATCGTGGCTCCTTTAAGAAAGACTAAGCCAGAATTATCACCCCACCTCCTCTTGATCTCCTTTAGAAGCTTTTGCATAAAATATCAACTCAGGATCCGAGACTGATCAAAGAAACCAGAGAGCTTCATTTTTGTGTGCGTTTGATTATTAACATTTGGTGTGCGAATCCGTGGAAGCGCGCGGCGGATCATCATTCATTCGGTACTTTGACAAGCCTTGCGTTTGATTGACAGTCGGAGTGGCAAAAAGCCATGAGACTCGCTAGTTTTGTTTGAGGGGCATTTGGAAAAGAAGACTGGTTCTCGTTCTGTCGCTGTCCTGTGGATAGCCGAGGACCTATTCACCTCGCTCGAGCTGAACTTGAGCAGAAGTGGCTGACTTCATCCCTCTGGAAAGAAATACGGATTTTGTGAAAATATCTTCCATTTGGATTTTGAGTGTTAATTTCTTCTTCATCCTGGCCACATAGGGGATATATCTGAAGCTAAAGGAAGAAGAGGGAGTAAGGAGGGCTATGGCGCAGAGGGTACGTAGGCTATACCGAAAAGTTTCAGTCACCACTATGGTAGAATAGAATGCAAGGCTGAACACTGTAACGTGGACAATGACAGGCGCTCACGGGGAAACTTTCTCTCGTCTTGTACGATGGACAGCATACGTTGTTTTGCATCTTTAGCTCACTATTACGCACGGACGCACATGTTTACTTCACGACGACCAAGCCGGACTTGGGACGTGAGAAGTGTGATTTATAGCTGATTTTTCAAATAAGTTATTACCCACATTTGAAGAAATGTGGGTCGATGAGACAAAACAAAATCCTTGTTGTTGTCTTAAAGTCAATTAGAAACATTTTCCAGTTTGTGAACATTTATAGTTGTCGCAGGGCTGTAGCACTTAAGCATATTCTAAGCCCTTTAGACACCATGTCACGCATATTTATACTGGTACTACTAGGGGAATCTTTAGACTACTAATGTGTTCCAGAACATGGAATATTTGCATACTCCTCTGAAAATCTTTTTTTAGCAATGACGTGATGACCTATACATTGATTCATATACTCCGGGACTACTCTATTAGGTGACAGGTCCTTCGTTTTTAAATGAAGTGTCAACAATTGTAAAGTAGAGATCCCACTTCTATCGGTCTGAGACCTTTTGCTTGGTTGTTTGGCACTAACAACAGTCTCACGCTGTTTTGCACCTCTCAGAGTTTAGAGTCTAAATGTTAGGCTTTGTGCAAACGCCTTTTACTCTCAATCTCGCCCACAAACTATCAAAAAGTATTAATAATTAAATCAACTAATCAATTCGTTAGAGAAACAAGATCCATATTTTTGTTATGAAGTGAGCTTTTTGCAACACGTTAAGCATTTCAGATGTTGACTACATTTAGTGGGTTCAATCTTATGCAATAGTCAAATAACTACACATTTATGTATGAAATTGTCATGAGAAAAAAAGTTGTGTAGGTATAAATCATCAAACTGAGAAACAGAACAGCTATTAACTTGCATTGTTTAAAGAGCCTATGAAATATACAATTTAGTCTACGTGATGGGCAAAATCATGATAATAATAATTATCCTAAGCTTGCTAATTATTTTATTGAATTACAATGAAAAGCCATTGACTTGTTTGGTAAATCCTAAACGCATAGTCTCTGAATGGCTTTGCTTTAAATGTTTAACGTAGTACAGGTCTTAACATGCTTTTCACAAGTTTAAGGCCCATCTGTTTTTGTTTTACTGTTCTGCTTAGTAGAATAGCCTATTTTACAATTATTTAATGACAATTAAGTTTAAGAACATGCAGTACTGGTCATGTAAAAGATCTGCATCAAACTAATTTACTTTGGTCAACTTTCCAGCCTACTAACTGTTTTCTATTTATTTTATGGTAAATGACTATTCACTGGATACACGCGTTTGTTGTGTGCAGTACGAAGATTTGCCCCACTACGGAATGGATGGAGTGGGCATACCGACAACCATGTACGGGGACCCGCACGGCGCCAGGTCAATGCAAGCGGTCCACCTGAACCACGGGCCCCAGCTGCACTCGCACCAGTACCCGCACTCAGCTCACACTAACGCCATGCCGCCTAGCATGGGTTCCTCAGTCAACGATGCTCTCAAAAGAGATAAAGACGCGATATACGGGTAGGTGCAGCCCATGGTTAACTTTATACCTCATGGGACGTGTTGTTGATTCATTGGCGTTTCACTCTGTGTTAGGGAGAGAAAAGGAGGTTAGAAAGCATAAGATTGTGTGAGCACGAAAATGCCATATGACAACATAAACTTTAGCCTATATATCCTGTCAACTGTAACTGCCTTGATTTTTTAAATATAGTTTTGGCACACTTTGCAACATACATAAACTAGTCAGTGTAAATAATAGAACAAAAGAGTTTATAAAACCAAAAAGAAACTCATCTGCATAAAGTAACCTATCTTTCTTATAATGTTTTGAGCATTTTGCCAAAATGTTTTAGGATATAATGTATATTTTAAAATAGGCTAGATGTAGCTTATTTCAGACACACTTGTTAACCATATGTTCAGAAAAGATATAGGATCCGAATTCTACAAAGCAATCTTTAATTTGGATTAGTTAATTTGAATGCCAAAGGACAGCAGGCTGAACACAAATTGTATACCTACTACAATAATTTCCATACACACAAGCCCAACATTATAATGAACATACTTCTAGTCTAAGTAATGAGACAGATATAAGACAGAAGTCTGTTTTGGAGACAACGGCATCAATGTGGCTCAAGTGAAGTCATTTGAAAGTTTGAAAAAACAAAGACTATTAGTGCAGGCAATCAGTGTAATATTAATCATATACGTACATGCAATGTTTTCATCTTATTTTTAAATATATCTATTTTTCATAACATACGCTGCAGTCCCCATGGGCACATTGTTGAGAGTAGCATGACTGGGTACATCTAGCCTGTAGTCGTCTTGACCCCGACGGTGTTCTCTCTGGTGACATTTGCTATTGTGTTTGATTCCAGGCACCCCCTGTTCCCCTTGCTTGCACTGATTTTTGAGAAATGTGAATTAGCGACTTGCACGCCCAGAGAGCCCGGAGTGGCGGGAGGCGACGTTTGTTCATCGGAATCTTTCAATGAAGACATAGCAGTATTTGCAAAACAGGTCAGGAAGTTTTTTCCATAGGCAAAATGAATAAAGTATGTATCGCAATAGTTTGACTTCTTGCTAAAACAGTAGCCTACATCTATATTGAAGACTCACATTCATATAGGCCTCAGAAAATACGCACATTTGCAAACGTTATCGATAATGGATGCATGCTGTATTTGGTGCAATTTAAGGCTGTTTATATAGTAGGCCATTGATTGACATATTCGTGTGCCTAATTGTCAAGATGTATAGCCTAAATTTATGTATTTTTCTTTTAGATTCGGGCAGAAAAGCCGCTATTTTCATCAAATCCAGAGTTGGATAATTTGGTAAGATAAACAATGCTTATAATACAACGAGAGAATTCAGAATTGTTACTGGATGTTTTGTAACGGTCCCACACTTGTTTAATTAAACATGAGACGCTTTTTGTTCTACAAAGTATGATGTATAAGTGTATAAGTGATAATAATATAGGTTATTACACAGTACGTGCCTGTTGCATGCAGATAAAGTAGCTCTAGCTACGTTATTTTTTACATATTGTCTTCATTTTTCAGATGATTCAAGCCATTCAAGTTTTACGATTTCATCTTTTGGAGTTGGAAAAGGTAATATTCCCTCACTATTTCTGGTCAGCGCTGTACCCCAGACCTATGGGCAACATTTGCATAAATATATTTTTGCTAGTCGGTTATAATTACCGTCAAAATCAATCATCAGGCATATATTTCTCTTCCACATTTAATCACTAAGCATGCTGTTACGAACTGAAATTGAGATGTGCGCCAATTTTACTCTTCGTGTCCTGATGAAATCATAGGAATTATATGCAAGGTGAATGAAATAGCCTAGCCTATAGGATGATGTAATTGGCACTGGGTCGAAGTCAGAGCGTGGTCTGGGTGACTGAGAGGCCTATATGTTTTTAACCTATCTCATTGATGGCATGCATGACTTTTCATTATTTGAATATAAATTACAAAAACAACTTAATGTTCATCATTTAAAATGTGCTTCATGCACGTGAACTTGTTGAGGTGTGGCTGTAACGGTATATAATAATGTGGCATTAACTTTACATGAAGAGCATTATTGAATTTCCCAGCGTCATTGTGGCAAGATGCAATGCTTCTATTTTAATAATGGAATAACTTAAATTAAACAGTTCCCCTTAAATGTCAGTCAAGCGGGTCACCCGCCTAATGGCCACAACCTGGGGCACTGATGAATTTAACACGGGTGTTGAGTGTGTTGTAGCCCGAGAGTCCTCTTGTCACTGTCAATTTTCGCCGATATCTTTATTTCTCGTGGAGAATAAAGTTATAGGGTACTTCATAGTCTGTATTCACATCGTCGCTTGGGATTGCAATGCAACACGTCGAACCATAAACCATTTGGGTCATTTTCTGTGTCAAAGGGCTTATGATCCACATGCCAGTATTCACTGTGATGTCCCTTTTAGTGATTGTAGTGTACCTCTCTACTGTTTTTTTACAGGTACACGAACTCTGTGACAATTTCTGTCACCGGTACATCAGCTGCTTGAAGGGCAAGATGCCCATCGACTTAGTTATAGACGACAGAGAAGGCGGATCAAAATCAGACAGCGAGGAAATCACAAGATCATCGGGACCTCTTGATCAGGTAGGCCTACAGTCCCCCCCGCCTCCCTCCACTTCCCCTCACTCTCTCTTTCTCTCTCTACTGGCTATTCGGCATGCCTTCTGGGTCACTTCGCCGCCGCGCTGCTATTTGCATATGATTAAGACCGTTTTAGATTCCATCGGAATGAATTTTCTGAATAATGTTGCCATTATTGGCCCATTAAGGGTTGATCCCGGAACCGACCTGCGAAGATTAGCTCGAAAAAGCATCGCCATAAACTTGACCTGTTTCATGTCGATTTTAATTTAGTCCCTCTCCCTTTTCTTCTCTCCCCTCCTCTCAATTTTAATAAAAACGAAACGTTATCAGTACATTTCTATTATCACACAGTCAATGTAGGCTTTATGGCTGGCAGGAGACCTCTCACTCAAGCTGGAGAGGCTGCGCTTATAGGTGTCTTGCATTGCTGTAGTTCGCGGTTCATTTCGTGTCTTGTCAGTATTTTTCTCAGACATGAATGCAAGGGTTATGAAAGTCCCTCAATTGCTCCAATCCTGACCGGTGCGAGATCCAGTGGCAAGACGGTTATGTTTGAAAGCATGGCAATGGGTATTATAGGTAGATTAGGAAATGTTTCCTTTTGTGAGACCCAGCAGTAGTGATATCACAGATAACCACATCCTTCATTATGTGCTCCAGTGACTGTTTGCACTCGAGGGACATTGTAGTGCGCGCATGCATGACCCTAATGGTCCGCGCTGCCGTTAAATAATGATAACAGCTATGATGATTAGAATTATGCAAATGTTTGCGTAGTAGATTTTATATCATTAATGCTGCCATACTTATAATTGTAGATATGTCTTTTCACTTAGCAAGCTATTTTTTCAAAATTATCTCTGGGCGCAGCAAGGGATATATGGCTACCAATGAGGGGGAAAAAACAAGTGCCCAAATTAAAGGGATTAGCGGGAAAGACCGACATAAAAAGTAATGAAGCGATTAGGCTAAATAATTTAAATCCGTGGACTTCCATATGGTTGAGTGGCCGGCTAGAGCGGCGGCCTGTTGTAGTTCTCCGGAGAGAGCTTAGCCACCAGCTTTTATGTTCTTTGGTGAATAGCTGGGCTAGCAGCGCCATTCATGGCCGAACTGGGACCAAAATGGAACAACCCCCGCCCGCAAGCCTCCTCAGTCCCAGCCCCTATGAATGATTATGCTAATGAACTGATCGTCCCGAAGATAATACTTCATTTAATTCAAAAGCAGAATTAAATAACATGATGCCAATTGTGCATTTAAGTGTTCCTTTGAAGGGTTGTATTCTTTAGGGAGGCAATTGTCAAGAAGTTTTGCATAGGCCTATATAGCTGAACATACAGAAAGCTATAGTATGGACATGGAAATAGACTGTCTAAAACCCCTGGGTTTCTAGGTATATGAAGCAAATTATGTTGTGCTTGCGGGCACTGATTCGGATCTTTAATTGACTTTACGATGAAGACATGGCCTATTTTAATATAGCCTAATGGTCGTACACTAGCCTAAATATCGAGGCCAATATTGTAGGCTGTTAGGCCTAGATGTTTGTCTCTGCTAGCGCGGTCTAGACCTAACTTGAAGTGCTAATTTGCATACTGGCAAACTTTTTGATAGACCTAGAATGGGCAGATACAAGTCTAGATATGTAGGGCTAGTGCAATGATCCACAAATGCATTTCAAGACAGGCCTACTAAGGGATCACATCTCTGCAAGACGTTAATGACTGCAGTATGTCTCTAATTTATAGGACTTGCTGCTGCATTTAGTCTACATAGCCTAAATATTCTGTGTTTAGTATTTTTTTTGTGAGACTAATGTGGTTGCGATTGTTAAAGGTTGACAACGATTTTGTGTTGTGTGTGCATTATCTCGTTCCATATATGATGTATGCCCTCGGGCATAAAGTTGAATTTGACTGGGGAAATGTTGAGAATTTGCACAAAAAGCTATGTTAACAAGAGGGAGAATTGGAGGCTCATTTATTCATAAACCAATTTATTCCAGCGAGGCGACTGTAGCAGAAAAAAACGTCAGAGGGGAAAATACTAGGCTGTTTTGAATTGATTAAACTCGAAGGTCCGGCACTACTGACTTTCTAGTCGCATGTGCACCAAGCATAGTCTCAATAATGTCCCAACTGTTTCATTGTTCTTCTCCATATTGTTATTCTAGACTCACATAGTGTATGTAGGAGGCTAAGGAACGACGCAGGCCCCTATCAAAAGAGCTGAGCATAGCTGAGAGGTGGAAGAGTCAGAGGCTCTGCGCTGGCTTGTGAATGTAGCCGAGCCAGTTTGGGCTCACCCTTCTCTTCCTGGATGCATGTTTGTCTGTGTCTTTGTATGTGTGAGTGTGTGTATGTGTGTGTTTGCGTATGTGTGTGCATATGTGTAAGAGCACACACGCACACTTGTGTGTGTGTGTTTGTACTTTGGGCTGAACTGATAAATGCAGCACCCCCCTCAGGTGCGATGTGAGTGGAGTGACTGGTTAGCACCAGTTGGGATTCCTTAACCCATTCCTTCCCTCTTCCTAGACCATTTCCAATACATAGGCTACTCACTGCACCCACCTGAACACTTTAGTTAAAAACAATTGTTTTGCTTTGTAGACGCATGCATGGCGAAAGGTACCCAAAATACCATATTAATAAGAAACTGGAAGGACATTTGTTCACATCCTGTTATATGTTTTCATAGTTTTCTCATAGTCATCCCTCTCGATTTATTAAATGTCACACTTAGTTCGGAGGATTGCATATCGAAGCAAAAGCTCACGGAAAGTGACTGTATCAGTTTGACTTGTGAACTTACTCAAAGGCATACTACACAAACAAACTTCAAAACTTCTCTCCTTGTTTAGTTGGCTTTATAGTGGCCTTTCTCATTGCTTAGATGATTTGTCACACACACACACACACACACACACACACACACACACACACACACACACACACACACCACACACACACACACACACACACACACACACACACACACACACACACACACATACATATATATTTCCAGGCCTGATTTTAAGGAAAAAGTGTGAGTTGTTCCCAAGGATCCTCATGGCGTTTGAACAGTTGTCTTTAATTGCACAGATAGCACAAGGAGGGGACTCGGCACTTTGCTAATGAACTCTGAGGGCTCAGGCCCCAGTGTGTTGAGCTGACTCTAGTAACAGTGTTGAGGACTCTCTCTAAATCTAGAGAGCTCTTCTCCTAAATTGAGGTACATAGGCTGAAGTGGGGCTGAGAATAATTGGAACACGACAGTTTTTTCTCTCCCTTTTGCTTTTTCTGGACTGAGGAGGGTTTGAAATTATCAACAAAAAGTACTCTGCGGTCATATTGTTTTGATTTCAATAGGAAGGGGTTCTCTGCATTGTGAGATAATTTATGCAAATTGAATTGAATAACTAAAGGAATTTTGGGTTGTGGTTTTGGTGTCACTATTCAAGAAGTGTGAACTAATGTTGAAGTGGCATCAATTGGTAAATCTCGGGTAAGGGTTGGTTAAGTCATTTGTTTCTGTTCTCAAGCCCTATTGTGAGTACACATGTCTAATATTTGCAGTGTATATTAAATTGTGGTTGAGCAGGTTATCAGGGTATTTTCTTTCCAACAATCGGCACTGTTTAGCTATACAAGTACCAGTTTCCAGGTCATTGGGATCCGGCAATGTTAGTTTAGGTAACTCTGGTGGTCAAAAGGGTGACCTCTTACCCTATGACTCAATGGAAAGCCTGACCGAGGGGGGTCAGGGAGTATTTTCCCTAATCAGAAGGCTGCTATCGCTAATCTCTCCTAGTTGAGTATGCATCAAATTAGGCCAAATTTAGCTTGGCAGACACACTCTCTCCAGCTCTCCCTCATCTCCCACAGTTTAGCGCTCATACCCTGGTTCTGAGGACAAAACATGCTAAGTTATTGCTGTGATTGTTGGTAATGGAAGACTTTGTAGTTGAAAGGAAGAGCGGGCGAGGTGAACCCCCCCCTTCCACCCCCCACCGCTCTCCCCTGCCCCCTTTTCCATTAGGAGGGAATGCAGGCGGCTGTTGAGGATTCAACAAGTGATACAAAGACCCTACCACGTGACCTGTGTGTTTTCTTGGTCTCTTCATTATAGTTGCAGAATAGCAAGTAGGGGTGATTCTGATGAAGCAAATTAAGGCCCGAGAGACTTCGAAGAATATTAATATGGGGGAAAGTTTCAGATATATATTTCATAACATTTCTACAGAATGATTGAGTTTGGTCTGCTCTTAAGTTTAGAAACAGGTTTCATTTAAATATATTAACTTTAAAATAATTCTGATGTTGGTGAAATGTAATACAACATTCATTCATATTCAAAAGAATTGTGGACATGTATAATATGGTAATTATGAGACAAACTATTACCATATTATGTCACAGCCAACTTGTATAGTTGTAAAGTGACATGGAAATACTTGGATGAAGTTGCTCTGGATGTTTTGGCTCATGTCCTGTGTTATTCAGGATGGGTTGCTGTGTATGTCTCTGAGGCATAGTGGTTTCTTTGGCTAAGTAAACAATAACCTAGCTTAACACATGTGTACTTAGCTAATGGAAAGTTTCTCTCCCTCTTAACCCCCTGCGAGTCGCCTTCAATAGGACTGTCACAAACAGAGGTCTCAAAGGGATTCACCGAGAACATCCCAGTGTGCCACACTCGCTGAGCAAGCCTAACGGCAAGGAAACACGAAACATATCATTACAATGTCTAGTTGTGGGTTCTTATTTTTTTTTGGGGGGGGGTGGACAACATTAAAAACAAGAGAAGAAGTGGCTTTGTTTGAGGTTAGAGTTGCAAAGAACATTTCAGTTTATGTTTGTATTTGGGTTTAAGCTTGACATGAAAAGGTTCACAATGTAGACCAACCAGTTCAAAGCTCACATCAAAAAGTGGTCAAGTCTTGATTGGTTGTCACTTTCTGGAATATCTATAAGTGGATGATAAAAGCTTTGCTGATGAAGTCAAATATGTAATTATCCTGGGATGTATTTAGAAGGATAACCCCACCAGTTTGAAAAAGCTCAAAACTACCTGAAGGCTATTTAACGCAGACACACTTTATATGCTCTTGAGACCAAAACCAGGAGAAGTCCCCCACCACCACCAACCCCCCCCAGCAATTATAAGGTTATATCTGCTTGTCTATTGTGCAAGTGGGGAGAAGAAGGGAGTCTAGGAGGGGGTAGGGGGAGTTTTTTCTCTTTTCCTTCTCCTTTCTCTTTTCTTTTTTTCTCCCTACGCATACCATTATCACCCCCTCTATTCTTTTGGGGGGCACTAACATTGCAGTGTGGGTTTTGAGGGGGAGGAGTGGAAGGAGCAGAGAGGAGGAGAGAGGAGGTCGCAGTCAGACTGAGAGCTGCTTGGCCAGTTATCAGACACACAGATCTGTAGCTTTATCTCACCACGGGAGAAAGAAAAACAAACACGAGTTTACAATAGGTACTCTTTCACCCTCTCCCACTCCACCCATCAGGATTCAAGGCGAGTGATAGAATGGGTTTCACAGCGTCATGGCTGAAACACATGAAATTCCCCCTAGATTCGAACTTTCGGGAGTGTGTCAAACGCACAACTGTTTGTAAGGTCACGAACGGTGCAAACAACAAACAAAGCTAACACACCGAAGCATTCTGGGAGGTGGAGTATTCCAACTGTCATCTTTGATTCATATTTATCTGCACTCGGTGTGCGCCGAGCGTCTTCACATAACTCTGCCGGTGGCCTATGCATATACGATTATTATATTCACACACACTGGCATGAGGAAAATGTAGATATCCATATCATCAAGGAAAGATATTTCGGGGACGAGGGGGCAAAGCAGGACAGCCCTAACCGTTCGCTTTATTATTGTAAATGAATTGGCAAGGCAACATTTCTTGCATGAGTGCTTGTATAATATGGGTCTGCCACTGGGAGGAAGGGAAGCCCTCGCTTCTTAGACGAGGCACAATGAGAATGCATTGAATTGGAATGCCTCACCGATCATAGCGGAATCAGAATTTCCAGCAAGGAAAATCTTTTCATGGCGAATTAGGGTGGCGGAGGGAAGAAAAATGGTAATGAAAAAGAAAAAAGGTAGGAGCAGATGACAAACTGTGTTCCCCGGGCTCGGCGCAGCAGATTTAAGAACTTTAGCTAAAGCTACGCAGAATAGAAGGTGGAAAATTGAATTTACTAAACAATTAGGCATTGAATTAATCTACATCCTGCACGGGAGAGAGCAGAGAAAGAGGGAAGACACAGGGAGAGGAGAAAGGAGGAGAAAGGCTGTGATCGAATGGGGGAGAGGTATGAGACTGACAGGAAGGGGGAATTGATTCTGAGAGGGGGATGTGGGATAGAGAAAAAGGAAAGAGTGGCTTGGGAAAGGGATGTGGGAGAGGGAAAAGAATGGTCGACAAGGCGGAGGGCACCGAGCGAGGGGGAGATGTGGAGAGAGAGAGAGAAGGAGAGATAGAGAGAGGGGCGAAAAAGAGACGGAATAAATCCACTGCAGCTCATTAGGGGGAACAGTGAATATATCAAGTGTGTTGTGGTGTGCAGTGGGACAGCTTTTCTCTCTCTCTCTCTCTCTCTCTCTCTCTCTCTCTCTCTGTCTCTCTTTCTCTCTCCCTGTCTCTCTCTCTCTCTCTCTCTCTCTCTCTCTCTCTCTCTTTCTCTGTCTCTCCCACCATTGACATTCCACCTATTCTCTTGTCTTCCTACTGTTCTCCTTTTCCTTCACCTACTCTTCTTCAAATGTCTCTCTGACTCCTTCTCCCTCCCTGCCCCTCCTCCTCATCTCAGTCTGTGTCTATTAATGAACCTATTCAGGTTTTTTCAAGCATAGTCCTTTTGTGTTGGGTTTATGTAGTTTGTTGGGTAACAGTCAAGTGCCTGGCAGCTATAACATCCCTGTTTGTGACTGTGATCAATTTTGGCAGGGTGTTCATGAGAAGCGTTTGGAACCTGTGTATGTGTGTGTTATTGTGTGTGTGTGTGCTCTCCTGCAGTAAGACAAGTGTGATCTCAGCATTGTGTAATCGGTGTGCTTTAGATCAGTGCAGGCCAGTGCTGTGCTGACCGAGGATGGGTGTGTTTATAAATAGGTCCCCAGACCCCTGGAGATGCCACCAGGGCTCGTCTGAGCCCCGCCCACTTTCCCATGGGGCCAAGCAGCCAGCTCCCAGCAGGCCGAGCGCTCTTTTGTTCAATTACAGTTAATGCAATAGTTTGCCATTTACAACCCCTTCCCCACAGCCACCACCCACCCCCATCACCCCCACCCCACCTCTTTTCTAATTATATTTTCAAGTGGGATATGTTGCCGAATAAAAAGAAAAGGGAGAAAAAAGGCAACATCCTATTTTGCATGTCGACACTAGGGGCTTTTATGATATTCAGAGTCCCCGAGGTGCTGTACTGTTCTTTTTGCAGAGCATTGAATAAACAAGTTTTCTTCTTCTTCTTCTTTTTTTGGGTTTTAAAGCAGCAGTTTGTAGGAAGCCGGAGAATCGCTGAGATTAACCGTTTACTCCCTGAGCATGTGTTCTGGATTAGCGTGCTTTTGAGATGCTGCATCACTCAAGTACACTTTCCTGACGGGAGAAACCTGTGTGCCGTTTTTTCGCCTTTCTATATATAAATACGAAGGATAAGACATCTTTCAAACCCATTCACGTTTATATTTACATTACTCAGTAGGGTTCCATGGATGTCTAGGTCCCTAGTAGTCAGACAGACTAAGTGGTCTTCACAGTGTACGAGGTGTTCATTTATTACATTGTCTGCACAGGTATCCCCATATTGCAAATGATTCTTATTACCTGCTTACTTGAGTCAGAAACTCTTTGACTTGGCCAATATCCCAGTTGGACACAGTTGTTTCCTCCCGTTTCTTATCTCTTTGCCTTCATGCAGGTCTCTGTCTCTCATTTCGTCACATAACCTTTCAAACTTGACACATGTGACATATTTCTACTTAATATCCACCATTATTGTATTTCACAAAACAATAATAACATTACACACAAACAGTGCAACTAGATACACTCTCACACCAGGTTCATGTGTGTGGGAGACAACGATGCGTGTGTGTGTTTCTGATATCGCATTAAGATTCCATTTCCCCCTATTTTCGAGCCCTTTCCTCTCCTCTTCGCTTTGCTAATGTTGCTCTTCGAAGGCACTGAGAGATAAGAGGTAGCATCTGGTTCAGGTTCTGCAGTACACAGTGTCTCTGCATGGGGCAGTGTGTGTGTGTGATTCTGTGTATGTGTGTGTGCGCGCGAGCAAGTGTATCCGAGGTCTGGTCTCATTTTGGGTTGGCGTGTTTAAGTGTATGTGTGTGTGTGTGTGTGTGTGTGCAATATGCACATGTATGCTTACGTGTGTATGTATGACCTTGGACCTTTTTAGTTTTTAGACATTTGTCTACATCTTCCCATGTCAATTTGCAATTTATTTTATCCTCTGTTTCCTGGCTGACAGTGCTAGTCCTGCCCAGGCCTGTAACCTCAGATTAAAGAGGAATTTCAGGGGCCAATACGCATCCTCCAACCCTTATTTGATATCTGTTGTGATGTAGTGAGCGTTCGTAAACTCTCTCTCCCTAGTGTCCCTCATCCCCTTTCACACACTTCCTCTCTTTTCCTCTCGCTCTTGAACGCGCACACACATACACACTAGGGAACGGGACTAAGGAGTGTCTTTCTTGCTCTCTCTCTCTCTCTCTCTCTCTCTCTCTCTCTCTCTCTCTCTCTTTCTCTCCCTCTCTCTCTGTGCCTCTCTGTCTCTCTCACACACACATGCACACACAGTATGAAACAGAGTCCCTTTGGTCTTCTGTCTCTTGTCATCTTTCAGTTAGTTCCTTTTGGTAAGGGATAGTCAGAGCTGAAGCTCTCGCCTTTTCTCCCTCTTTGTGCATTGAGCTAGTGTCAGGTTTTGATTCACTTGTTTGCTTCATACTTTATATGGACTTCAGCGCTGTGATAAAAGCGTGTTTGCCTCTCTCTTGTCATTTGCTCTCTCTTTTCCGGCTAGCTCCCTTCCCTCTCTCTCTCTCTCTCTCTCACTCCCTCTCCGGGTCTGGTCTGCTAGGATGACATCACTATCTGGCTCTGGGGTCTCTCTTAAGTTGGAGCTGTTTTGTATTTTCACGCAGATCCAGTACAGTGCAGACAGAAATGTAAATGTCCACCCTCTGAGTGTAGGGGAACTGGTTCGCCTTCATCTCTGCACTATTTATTCATATTGTATCATGGCAGTTTGAGTTGAGTTGCAGTTTGTTTGTTCTGTCGACGGTGCATGCCTGTTAGTCCAGACACTGTGCTGGTACAGAGCGACGGTCTCCTCATCTCTCTCCTCTTCTTTCCCTCCCCCCCCCTCACAGACTTCCTGGAACAGAGACCACGATGACACGGCATCCACGCGCTCCGGGGGCACGCCCGGACCCTCCAGCGGGGGGCACACGTCGCACAGCGGCGACAACAGCAGCGAACAGGGTAAAGACCGGTGCCAACCGCGGTGTCTCTCGTCGGGGGGTCACACACATGGGGTAGACAGGGTGGCTACGGGGGGGGGCATGCACTTTTACACGTGGGGTAGAACTAGAATGTTTATCTTTGTGGAGGGCCAGCACTGTGCTAGGAAGGGGTTTGGGGGAAGGGGGGGGGCTGGTATATGTTGTGTCAAGTATGTGCGTTATTTGTGATGAATCGCACGCTCAGGATGAGTCATGTTTGTTTTTGAATAGACATGTATGTATTTAAACACAGGAAAGAAATAGCATCCAAGACACCGTACTGGAACTCTACACGACACTAAAATCAATACCTATCCCAGCCATTTGATATAATGAAGCTGCTTGCATCCTCCATTTACTGTGGACGGAACTAAATCAAGATGTCACAGTAATGGTGCAGCACAGTATTAGATGTGTAGGGCTGTGGTTCGACATGGTTGCATTTCATGCAGGCCTCTCACTGTTCGCTGCAAGTCTGACAGGTCGAGTGTGTGAACAGGAGAGAGAGAGACAGAGAGAGAGAGAGAGAGAGAGAGAGAGAGAGAGAGAGAGAGAGAGAGAGAGAAGAGTGAGAGACGAGAGAGCGAGTAGACGAGAGAGAGAGATCGAGCAGAGAGATCGACGAGATCATTTGCGTGATAGAGAGTGTATGCATGCATGTGAGAGAGACCGAGATTGTGTGTGGATGTGTGTGTGTGGGAGAGAGAGAGAGAGAGTTAGCGAGAGAGAGAGAGGAATATAGAGATGGTTGCAAACAAACTGTAGGCAAAAAGCAACTTCATTTATTATTGAAGTGGATGTTAAGGCAAGCGGTTTTCAGGGTTGCCTGTGGCAGCAGGCAGAGCCTGGGTGGGAGCAGAAAGGACCACGTTAGGTTCCACTTCACTGAGCAGCGATTTATAGGCGCAGGACCAAATACTCTCTCACACTCTCGCTCTCCCCTCTCCTTCTTTCAAACGCTCCCTCTCAATTTATCCTGTCTGTACAAGGAAATAGGAGATAAGGGGATAAAGGGAAGAAAGAGGAGGGATGGTCAAACTGCCACAGACAAACAGAATGACAAAACAACAGACAGACAGACAGGCAGACCGAGACTCACGCTGACAGACAGGAAGAGGAAAAAAAATGTTAGCGGCGATGGCCTCCTTCTCTCTGATGACTAATGGTCTGGGGCGGCCAGGCGCGATCTGATTGGTCGCTCTAATGAGCACATTCTGTGCAGAGTTTGGGCTCTCTGCTCCGGCTGACCTTAGCCCTTTATTGACCAAACTGACACTTCATTTTTCACATACTTCCAATTATAGGCCGGCTCCTAATGTTGGCCCCTCCCCCCAAACCTCATCCATGTCTCTCTCTCCCGTCCCTCTCTCCCTTTCTCTATCTCTCTCCCTCTCTCTCTCGCCCTCTGTCTCTCCCTTGTGCAGGGTAGCGCTTTTGCCCCCTCTGCCCTCTACAACCCTTCACAGCTATATTGAGGGGTCTTGTTTGTTGTTCCAGTTCGTTAGCGAATAAAACAGGACGTAGTGAGATAAAAATACTGTTTGTGTGTGTGTGTGTGTGTGTGTGTAATGGGGATGGGGGGGTGGATTGTAGCGAGCGTGTACGGAGTGACTATCATGTTGTCTGTTGTTTGGTGTCTGTACGCCCATGTGTGTGTGTAATTATGTGCATCTCTGCAATTTGATTATGGATGCTCTGCGCAAGTGTTAATGCTGGTGGACACATTGGCACAACACCAATATGATATGGAGTTCATGACTTGTATAGTGTTCTGGGATAAGGGCGCTGGCACATTCTGTGTCACTCACATTTCATAATCCCAATAAGCTTATTATATACCAGGTTGGCATCGACACCCGTGCCCCACTGCCTTGCTCCCACTGTGAGAAACAGCTTTACTCACTCTCTGTCTCTCTCCTCCTCTTCCCTTTCTCTTCCTTTCATCCTCGTCCTCTCTTGCCCCCTCTCTCCCTTGTCTCCCACCCACTCACTTCTCTCTCTCCTTTTTCTCCCTCAATTTCTCCTGTTTCTGTCTCTTCCTGCCTCTGTTCCCTGGTGGTGTCTCCACCTCTACCTCCACCTTACCGTTTCAATTGTTATCCTTTTTTTTTACTCCTTTCTCTTTCTCTCCCTTTCTTTCCATCTATCTTGTTGTCTCACGATATCTCTCCACAACCTCACCCCGCCCCTCCGCCCATCCACTTTCCATCTCTCCATATCTTCTTCTTTATTTCTTCCTCTCCCTCCCCTCCTTGTCCTCTCCACCCTGCCTGTCTCAGATTGTTTCTTCACTGACCTTTCTCTCTCTGCGCTGCTCTTCCACTTGCTTTCACCCCTAATATTGTAGCCAGTCTCCCCACACTGTCTCCCCCTACGCCTGGCCACACAGCTAATAAACAGCCCTTCCCTCCCTCTCTCAATCCATCCGTCCTCTCGGTCTCCCTGCCTCTTCATCCTCCCTGTCCTTCTGTCCATCCCCATGACCCTGCTCTCACTCTCTGTCTCTATCCCCCATCTCTCTCTCTCCCTCTCTCTGTCTCCCTCTCTCTCCCTCTCTCTCTCCTCGTTCTCTCCCTCCATCAGAGCGAAACAGCCCAGGGAGAGCAACACTGGGCTTGTGCCTTTAACTAGTGAACTCTAGTCCCCTTTTCCTTGGTCTAGTCCTTAGCAAGGCTCGTGTCACAAACACATGCTGCACCCTGTTCTCCCTGGGTGACTCACAAAGGTTTCACCAACAGCTGCTAGAAGTCCCATATCCTTAGCTGGAGAGATGTTGCTAGCTGACTTTGTGCTAACATAGCCTGCTAGCCAGCCAACTCTGCAGTCAAGGGGCTAGGTGGGAACATATGAGTGTAGTTTGCCTAGCCGTCATTTGACAGTTTAATGCTGGGAATGGAAATATTGCTGCTTGTTAGTAATAGGTTCATACTGTACATTGTATGAATATTTGTCTGCTAACGTTTGGCTTTTGCTGCTGGTTAGGTTTAGCCACACTGTCTGTGGTGTTTTCTAGCTCTGAATTCCATTCTGGATAAAAGCAGGGAGGATCACATTTGCTCTGCACATGTCATTAAATCGGTCCTGGGTGTCTCTCTCCCTTAAGGAATGGCAAAGCATAAAACCCTCTCTCTTCCCTTTTGCTTTCTCTTCTTTGCTCTCTCTCTCTCTCTCTCTCTTTTTTAACTCTGAAAGAAGTCGGCTGTATACACAAAGAGATAACTTTGCAAGAGAGTCAGAGTGGCCGACCCTATGTCGTTAATTAGGCCCAGTCTATTAGCAGGGAGCTGTGTCTGAGCAGCTATGTACGCTCTGGCCCTTTCGTCGAAGACTGAAGAGTTCCTCTGGGGAGACCCCTCGCAGTATTGTCTTAAGCTAGCATTCCACTTCTGGCACACTGAGGCTAAGGGAGCTGAACAACACAGTGTTATTGCGCCCGTGGTGGAGCGGTCCCCTGACCAATACAGTTCTCAAGACACGGCGTGTTTGAATTAGGAAGGACACCCTTCGGCTTCTCGAAGGACCCGGTGTGTCAAATAAAAACAAATCAGGCACTGGTATGGGCGGCCATAGCAAGGGGGTATGATAGAAGTAACCGTTTTCTTTTGGAAGCACCCCCCTCACCACCACTCCCCTCCCGCTCCTGCCCGCCCCCTCACTCCAGGGAGAGAGGTGATGACTGGCGATATTAGATATGTATCACCAATTACAGAGAGTGTTTGTAAAGAGTACAGTGAGCGGGCCAAGTCAAACAGTTCCCTGGTACGGTTCATGTTATTGTCTGCATACATTCGCAGTGGGAGTGTCTGAGTAGTGGACTGAGAATTCAGAAGTCTAGATAAGAATTAGCACGGGCCCTTTGGCCCGGACAACTGTTTTTCTTCCCCTGTTAAATCTGTCACTTCCAACCCCAGATTAGAACATGTTAGACGGTTACTACTAAACCAAAGATGGTTAGAAGCACTTAGAATGTTTAGATGTGTGCATATACTCTGAGGTTGCTGACCCAACAGTATTGCGGTGCTAAATTGTGCTCTCTGGTGAGTGGTGGTGGTCATTATTTTGCTTCATTGATCAGCACGGAGAGTGGCCAATGTTGTCCAACCAGCGACCTTACAGCTCTTAGCCAAGGTCAAGCGGGAGAGAGGCAACTCTGTGTCCTGATTGGCCAATCTCCATTACCAGGATAGGTAGGCTAGAGCAAAGACAGGGATGTCAGTCAATCAGAAGCCGGTCCTGTCTGACCAATGTCAGTGCTTCACGTGACCCCCTCAAAGTCACCGATCAATTGGAACGATTGCCCATCAGACTGGAAGGGAGAATAGTGTTTCTCGGTTGTGATGGCTTTGTGCGAGTGTGTGTGTTCTTCTGAATTAACAACCATTTTGGCCTCACAGAACCACAGCTTTCTCATCCACAAGTAGCAGGGCAACATCTTTGTTCTTCAAGCTAACAGCTCTAAATATAAATGTTCACATGGTAAAATATCCTTTATTTATATCAGTCAGTTTATACAAAGTCATATGCAACTCACCATTCTTTTACAAACCCCAAAACAACGTATCGCTGACTTTGGGGCCCAAATCAAATACTTAGAAAACATGAGTGTAATTGATCATGACAACAGTTGGAAAGCCTTAGAGGAACAGACATGTCCGGATATCGTCTAGACTTCTTAAGGAGTCCGCAGTGTATAATTGTCTTACTGGTGTCCAGTTAGTGCCTCAATAATCTGTTTAAATGGCAGGCTTAAGAGAAGATAAAAGGTGTGTTGGGTTTTGATTTGACTGGACACTGTAACACAGGAGGTGTACTTTACTCTCAGAGAGAGAGGGGGTGGGCGGGAGAAGGAGAGAGAGAGAGAGAGAGAGATAATCAGACAACAGGGCATGATCTCAGAGTGATGCTATTTGAGTGTATGTGTTTGTGTATGTGTGTAGAAGAAAGACAGAGAGAGAGATAGAGAGAGAGAGAGAGAGAGACAGAGGGGGGAGGGGGAGGTATTACTGGTAAGTGCTGTAGAGTAGAGTGTTGTAGCAGAGTTTAGCCATGCGTACTCACTGCAGCCAAACAGCTATATCGTCTCGGCAAGGTCAAAGGTGGCAAAGCACTGAGAGACCAAACCAAAGCTCACTGTAGACATCCCATAGGGGTTAATGTGTGTGTGTGTGCAAATACAGTATGGGTATTTGCGTTTCTATGTACACTAGACATCACCGTGCTTGAGCTTGATTATGAACAGGGAATATCTCTTTGATACTGTTCCCATGTGAATGTGCCCCCTTGGAAAACAGAAGTAATTGATTTGTAGTTCACAAGGAGTGCAAACCTAGAGGTGGTATGATGTGTCCGTTTTTGAGAATCAATATTGAACGAGGTTAATTGCATTTTTGGATTGTCCATAAGTCCACAATTGCCACAGCAACAGCTGAAGACAGGTCCCAACAGTAGCTGGATTTGTTTAGCAATTCTCACGGGCACCTCTTTTATGACTACATTGCAAACATCAGTGTCGCTGGTTACCTGGGAAAGAAAATGCCTTGGTTTTCCAGGCGTCCAATCGCTAACTTCACTCTCTCCTCTTGTAAACGGACCCTATCTTTATGACACTATCCAATCAGCAGCGTCGTACAAGCCAACATGCAGAGACTTGCCTGTCAGAAAGTGATGGCCCTCCATGACTTTACTGGCCTGCTGCAGATAAAGGTACTAGGGTTAGGACCCCCCCCCTCTCTCTCTCGCACACACAAACACACACACACATACGCACACCCTCAAAAAGAGGAAATGGTGTGAGGTTCCCACAGTGAGGGGGATAGTTTGCTTTTAGGATTAAGCCGGTGTCATCTGGCCACTTGGGTCATGTGGGAAAAAGAGTAAAGAACACAAGCAAACATGAGCGGACACACACACACACACACAGTCCCCCCTCCTCCTGTCCTTTCTGATATCAGGTACCCTCTTCTGCTTTCTCAATCAGTTTCTTTAACTTGCTTTCACAGGCTTGATGGAGCACCTTGTCTCCTGGTAGATAATAGCCATAAAGCTTGTGTGATAAACTGTCAGCCTGTGTTTGCTTTCGAGTGTTTGAGTTTGGGAATTTCTATCTGGGTGCGCTGCCGAGGTTCCTCCTCCCTCCACAGCCAGTGTGGAGGGAGCGCCGTGTGTGCTGTCGATCACTCTCGTCCGTTCACCCCCCCCCACTCCTCTCTCTCTCTCTTCTCTCTCTGATCTCTCTCTCTCTCTCTCTGCTTCTCTGTCTCTCTCTCTCTCTCTCTCTCTCTCTGTCTCTCTCTGTCTCTCTCTCTCGTCTCTCTTCTCTCTCTCTCTCTCTCTCTCTCTCTGCCTGTCATTCTCTCTGTAGGATGCGTTCTGCATTCGTTTTCCCCTTGTCATTTTAATCGGTGTCCCCCCTCCCCCCACTCTTTCTCTGCACTTTAGTTATATTGGAATATCTTTTATTTGCATCACCGAACATGTGCAAAATATTAGCCATTACAATATGCCGTTTCCTCAATTTACATTAAATCCATATTCATTGTCAAGAAACATGGGCTGCCGTGGGATGTTATTTGGTCCCTGTGTATTCCCTCAGTACAGATAGTTGCAGATGAACCCTAACGGCATTTGGGGATTAGCAACACAGCTAGCTGCTATGGGTGTGTACAGTTTGTTCATACGGAATGTGAGGATACAGCTGATTTAGTGAGAAGTGGGAGAGAAATGTATATTTAGTTCCAATGGTATAATTGTGGCGTGCTAATGATGTAGACACATATTTTATGGATGTTTACAGGAAGTGCTCTTCTTTAATTTGCGAGTGGTGCGAATGTGAAATGCTTAAACCTAATTACAAGTGCTTTTGAAGATGCTATTTACCAAGGCTTTGTTAACTGATGCTCTGTTAACCAAAATGATCATAAAGAGATAAATACACATTTCTTGTAATCTGTTGCCATGACGCTGTTGATGTGTGACATTAGAATTACATATACCGATTGTAAAATACATTTGAATCTATCATCAAAAAAGTGTCATACATTACTGTCACATACATGGACTATGGTAAATGGTAAATATTCTATTTGACCGTTTACTTGATTTAACAGTTTACTGTATGTAGCTAAGTCCACTAAACAATAGGTTTAGTATCTAGACCACCGTAGAGTCAGCCACAATTGGTTTAGAAGCCTCAGAGAAACACACACACACACACACACACACACCATGCCCTGGTTCCTAATCGTCGACAGCAAAGGTTCGTAGGGAATCTGACAGTAAGAATCTGAGCGACTCATCACTGACGTGTCACAACGCATTACATCTGGCAGCCAAAAGACATGAGTCTCTCTCCCTCTCTCTGCCTCCCTCTCTCTGCCTCCCTCCTTCTCCTTCTTTCTTCCCCCTGAAGAAGGGAGCTGAGCTCGAAGGCCCAGGAGGCCTCTCATCAGATACATGTTATCCAACTTTTCAGGAAAATCCAGATAGCAACCAGGGAGATTACACTATCACCCCGGCCACAAGCTGATAGGGCACGGAAGGAAGAAAGGGATGGAGGGGGAGGGGGAATGCAGGGCGCGTTGGAGGGGGCGCACGGGATGTGGTGGAGGGAGGGCAGGTCGGAATCAGATGGCAAAGGTAAATAAACAGGGTTTTTAGAACTTGGTTCATTACTGTGGTCTTGTTTGTTGTTTGGCCCTTGGCTGAAGTCACACAGAAACAAATGTGTGCGCCTGTGTATGCACACACACACACACACGCACACACACACACACACACCACACACACACACACAAACACAGCCTGCCTTCGTTTATTTAGGCTTTTGATTAAGAGATTAGCCAAGTCATCCTACGCTCTTAAGCTAGCAGAGGGGGTCCATGTTCAGGAAATCCCAGCTTTCAAGACACATGCGTCGCGGAAAGCTGGGTAGAAATGGTGATGTTGAATCAGAGTTTTATAGTTGAATAGTAAGTAAAGATTGTATATGAATGCTATTTTAGAAGTGTATATCCGTATGGGGTTAGTAGAAAAATAACGACAGGATTTTTTTAAATCCAGGTTTGTTTTGTAGGTTGATCAATGTTTAGAGTCCGAGTCAAAGAAGGAAGAAAAAGGGTGAGCGTGCAAACAAGGCTGTTTTTTTATTAGCCGCATCACAGTGGTTAGAGTCCAGCTTAAAGCCACAAACAGCATAGTGCTAATTTTAGCCTCCAAAGAGGATAAGGATAAATAGCCTGCTGCTAGTTTGCCATATGGTCCCCTGCCGATAATATTATGTCAGGAATATTTTCACCCCCATAAGATATATCTGTTGTTTCAGCATTTGTGGTGGTCGAAACCGTCACAGATATATTAATAGTTAAGGAATGCAAAGGGAATTGTTGATAAGAGAAGACGGTTCAAGTTTTGAACGTGTAATTTTCTGTTGTGCCTCTCTTCACTGCCTCAAGAGTAGAGTCTGGCCTTCCGCTAAATTTAATTCACCAGTGTTGTTTTTTTAACGCCAGTGTGCTGTTGACGAATAACTAGTCTCTGTCCTTCTCATCTATATTTATCTCAATAGTGAAACGTCCACAGAGACCATTTCCATCACACTAACCCCAGCCAAACCAACATCAAAACCAGCTTCCCTTCAATAAAAAAAGAAGAAATATCCGTATATCAATCGCAGTCCAATACCGTTCGAGCCGTTCAGAATCACTTCACTGAGGGTTCACCCACGAAGGGGTGCAGGGACTGGGCCTGAGTATGGTGGTCCATCCAGGTGGGCCTGGAGACTTAGAAACCCCGTGGAGAGAGGTAGGGGGAGGGCTGAGCTAGCAACAGGACTAAAGCCTGACCTGCAACTGACCCTGGTCAAACAAGCCTCCCCTTCAAGTGTGGCCCCCAGGTCCTTTTGACATGGATACCTGCTAGAAGGATTTAGGCTAAAGAGATAAAGACCCCTTCAAGCTTTTGTAAGGTTCAAGTCAAAAGAAAAGGAGAGAGATAACAAACAAGTAAATAAAAATGAAGGAGGGTGGGTGTTTGTGTGTGTGTGTGTGTGTGCCCGTCCTACACAAACACACACATACACACACTTAGTAGTAACCTGATCACTCCCTCTCAAGCCACTGATACTTAAAAAGAAGCAGGGACGAGGGAGAGATTCCCCTTAGTGATAACCTCTGAAATAACAGCAGCAGCGAACTGGGGTAGTCTCACTCTCACCCTCACCCTCTCTCTCTTCCTCCTCCTCTCTCGCTCTCTCTCTTTCGCTCTCTCTCTCTCTTTCTCTCCCTCTCTCTGTCTCTTGCTTACTTTCTGGCTCCCCTGGGCTATCACAGCTCTTTGTTACACCAGGACTCTTTTTACAGGAAGTCCCACTAGACAGGTCATACTCTTACAGGAAGTCCCCCCCCAGAGAGGTCTGAGTCTTTCAGGAAGTGACTCGGTGGGATTGTGTAGCAGGAGCCCCAGCGTCAGGGGGCCATATCACACTGCTCCACATGGCAGCGCTACAGGAAGTATACAAGAAGTATACTTACTCACTTCCTCTTCCTCTGCTCCTATCCCTTTGCCCTTATCTGGCCAGACATAGGGAGACTGATAGGACTACATATCCCCTGCACCCCCCCACAAAGCCAATTCCTCTGTCTACACAACACATTTGACCGTGTAGACGGTGTCATGTTTGGAGGGAAAATCCTAATAGGTTGCTTAGATCAATGTAAACTATGTAGGCCTATTCAATACACTTTCATTTCAATCAATCAAAATTGTTCCATTGAAATTTAATTTCAACCCCTTGAACTGATTTGAAATGAGTTAGTCCAACTGCTTTCAGTGACTAAAGTATTTTGTGCTGTCAGTCACCTTATAATACTCTTTTCCATGTAAACCCCTCCGTTACATTAAAAGCAGGAATGGCAATAGTAGCTATTATTAGCCTAGCGGCTAAAGGGCTAGCGTTCCTGTATTATCAAGCTACTGTACTTGGGCTAGGCCTGGTCTTGATAGGCTTTCATAGGGGGAAAATCCCTGCATGTTACAGCGCTTATCAGAGGCTGTGTCACTCAGATAGTCACCATGTGGAAAATGAACAGCCTGGGTGAGGGTGGGGTGAGGGGGCGGGTAGCTCTAGACCTTCCATAACCAGAAGCTTCCAGAGCACCTGTTGGATCAGGGTTAGACCATATACACCCAACACAGGGAAGGATATGATGTGGCGACATTTTACCTTTTTTTCAGTAATGAATGTTTTGTTGATCTCGTGAGTTTCACTGTGTGATGCATTGAACATATTGCTTTTCTTCGTCATTTTCATCATCCCCATGACCAGGAAAGGATTCCAGTCCTTTCCCCCTTGGCTGGGTTGAATGACTTTTGAACAGCTTTCAGTAGATCAGCTGGCTTTTGGAAAGGCCACTATTGTTCAGCTTTGTGACGCTAAGTGCTCTTAGCTTTTGTTGCGCCGCTTGTCCTTCCTAAAAAACACTCCTTCTCTCTCACACTCTCTCTTTCTCTCATAATTTCTCTCTATCTCTTTCTCCCTTTCCATCCATCTTTTGCGGGTGGATCTTGAAGGGAAGGTGTCAAAAGCTGTCTGAGAGGGTCAGAAAATGAGAGTGAGAAAAAAAGAGGAGTGAAGTGGATGATTTAGAATGTCTAGTAGAGTGCATGTCCTTGTGTGTGTGTGTGTGTGTGTGTGTGTGTCAGTGTAGTTTGTATGTGTGTGTATGTGTGTGAGTACTCCCCTTAACTTGGGAAAAGAATCAGAGGAACCCGTCCAAAGTGTTCTTGTTTGAACTGAAGCAGCCTTCTATCTTCAGATTAGAAAAAAAAGGAGCAGAACACAAAGGAAGCGAAAAAAAATCAATAGCAACACAGTACAAGTGCTGGACATGAAAGGGTAAACTCGTGGCCCTACACTTTCATTTTGGTCCTCTTTCTCTCTCTCCGCTCTCTTTTTCTCTTTCCCTCTGCACAGTGACTTGGAGGTGGGAGTAAAAGGCAATGGTGTGAGTGTGTGTGTGTCTGTGTGTGTGTGTGTGTGTGCGTGCATGTCTGTGTGTCTCTGTATGTGTGTTGTCGTTTAATGTCGTGTCGGTGCCCGCGGGCGCCGGGCATTTCCTGGCGTGTCAGAGAGCCTGTGGTGGTGACCCTTTAGTGGGGAACGGCGTCGAGAGAGCAGTCACATTTCCAGTGACATTTTTGCCATCACCTATGGGTATGTCAGCAGGCCTGATCCTCCCTCTACTGTGGGGGGATATGCATGAAGTGGCTGGAGCATGAAGCACACACACAAACAGTGGCATTAACACATGAACACACACACACACACACAGACACACAGGAAAACATGCATACCATACACATGTTCACATATGTCGAAACACGAAGAACCACGTGCGACTTGCATCTAATTATCAATTGTCTAGATATATCACACACAGATATTTAGATTACTTTGCTATAGATAGGCAATATATTCATTACACATCCTATAGTTTTCAAATTATACTAAATACCCATTAAAACTTGATATTAGTCAAATATAGCTTTGAACTATTTGAAACCTTTCACTGAATTGAGCTTTAATTACTAATATCTTTCTTGGTTTGTAATCTTTATATTGTAAATTACTTAGCAATCAGTGCTATATTTATCATTTACCAAACTACCCATACTGACGCAACAAATCATAATCTTTCAAGATATCCACATGGTTATTCAAAACTCTCATTATTTACTCCCATTATTTAAAGAGAATTCTGTTTAATTAGAGAATCTAATTACTCATCTCCCCACAGATTACTATTTACTTCCTGGTTCTCTCTGTAATTACCAATCAGCAACATATTCTGTTTACCTCACAGAATCTGCAACCATTCATTTCACTGCTTGCCTATTCATGATATGTCTATACTATATACTTGTTCAAATGTAAAATAGGGTGTTTTCTAAGTTGTAGAAAACCTCTGTAGATGTCCTTCAGAGACTAACTAGAATATCCATTCTGTTGTCTTTTTTTCTTTGTTCCTCTGTGGAAGAAGAAAAAAACGTTATAACACAGCATTACTTCAAGAGAGTGTTGTCTTTGCATCAGAGAGTGGGCTGCAGTTTTCAAAGTCTTCGGTCAGCATAGCTAAAACTCTGCCTCTTGGAGAGACTTGTGAAAAGCCTATGCATGGGCCTCAGTGCTATAGTGAGGCGAGAGAGAGAGAGAGAGAGAGACTTAGAAATTGTGTATGTCCCTCTTGTTGGGAATTGTGGCACAGGAATTCCTGCATGTTCGGAATTTTTGGAGGTGGGAGGGGTCTGTGGAACCATGAAAGCCACCCCACTCACACACACACTCCCCCTACTCTGAGCATATGAATGGTCGAACACAATAAACGCTGCTTTATCCTCTCCCTCTCTCTCCAAGCCCCCCTTTTACCTCTCGCTCTCTGTGTGTGAGTTTGTCCCACTGTGTGTATGTATGAGAAAGAGACAGACAGAAAGAAAGTGTGTGTGTGTGTCGGTTTCTGGCCAGCTGTGTGTGAGTTTTAGTGTCTGCCACATGTAGTCATTGGAAGAGGATAGCAGGCCCCTCTGATGCCTGGACCTTACCTTCACCAGGAACCCAGGGTCAGGCTAGCCGACTTGGGTGTGAAACCTTAGGAGTAGCCCTTGAGGGATCAGCTCCAGGTCACTTGCACAGAGAGAGACAGACAGACACCCTCACGAGAAATTATCCGTGGACTAAACGTGCTGTTTGAAACTCAAGACCCGTCTCTCCTCCCCATCCAACCGTGGCCTGTAAAACCTAACAAAAGCACCCAAACCAGCCATCCATCCTGAATGAATCTGGACAGGTTTCGCTTTCAAACCCTGGCTCAAAACACACACAAAATCATCTCTGGAAATGCATTTCCCCCGCTCTGTTATTGAGAAAGCTAAACGTCATTCTTTTTTTTGTTGCCGCGCTGTGAGTTACTTGTCAGACTGGATGGCTGCACACAGATGACTGATTCAAAAAGCCGTCGTTAATTTGCCAGGCAGCAGAAAAATGGCTTGACACCTTTGGATGACGGGGGTGCCCAAACAAAGAGGGGCAGGTAGTGCCAATTACAGCACAGAGACATGCAGACACAGAGGCTCAGCCTGGTAATCAGATCATAACAGATTAGCCCAGATTCCCCTTGATAATGTCAGGAAACGCCTAGAGAGAGAGATGGAGAGAGAAAGGAGACAGATGCAGGGGTAAAAGATTGAGAGAAAAAGAGAGAGCTACCGAAGGAAAGAGAAAGGAGCAGAAGAGGGGGAGATTATACTAAACTATCTAGAAAATATGGTTTTCGATTGAAAGTGGAAGAAAGAATGAAGGAAAGGATTGAGTGAGTGAGGATCAATACGGTAGATAGGAAACAGCGGGAAAGAGAGTCACCGAATCACAGAGTGATGAAATAAGCGGGCAAAAGGGAGAACAGATGAGGAATAGAGAAAATCAACTCAGAATTGATGAACCAGGTTTGCTATGCTAATGCTAACACAGGTACAGAAATGAATGCAGAATGCTAACCCAGTTTTTGCCCAGTGCTCAGTGGTTTCTTTTCGAGACTGTGCATGCAGCGTGTGAGGGGCCTGATAAAATATTCTCTCCCTTGGTTTGCCCGGGGCATCTTTCCTGCCTCTGGCTCCCTCCAGTCACTGGCCTGCTTCCTAATTGCAACACACACACCCACACACACCCACACACACCACACACACACACACACACACACACACACTTACAAATAGAAGACATGACATTTTGGTCTTCTGTCGCTAGCTTGACACACACACACACACACACACCACACACTCATACTTAAAGAGACACACACTACTCTCACATGGATGCACAGCCATGCATGCATGCACGCATGCATCACATCCACACACGAACACATGCACCCCACCATCCTTGATTGATTCAGCCCCCTCCTCTCCAACCCCTCACCTCCTTCGTTCTCCTCCTCCCTAACTAGTTGCTAAGACGCTGTCATAGCCCATCATGCAGTGCGAGCAGGGCCCCAGTGCAGTGCCCGTGGCATTTCCTCGTGTCAGGGTCGCTAGCTGGAGCGCTAGCCTGGGTGTCCGTCTGCCTGTAGTTGCTGGGAAGCTGATTCCGTGCTAATGAGCTAGCTAGCCTCGTTTGGCGACCCAGATTGGCAGGGGCAAAATAGTCTCGGCCACTGTTTTCTACCTTCTCGGCCATTTCCGATTTTTCCCTCCTTCGTCCAAACTCCGCAGGTCCTCCTTGGCGCATTTCAGCTCTTTTGCATTGCTCGCACATTCTTTGAGCAGGTTTTCTGCCTCTGTCTCAGTCCTTTTCCACTTTTTTGACTCCTCCTTACTCTCTCGCTCGTCCTCTCCTGTTCTCTCGTTCTTACCCATAGTCTGTCTGTCTTTTTATGTGTCTGTCTGTCTGTCTGTCTGTCTGTCTGTCTGTCTGTCTGTCTGTCTGTCTGTCTGTCTGTCGTCTGTCTGTCCATCTCTCTCTCTCTCTCTCTCTCTCTCTCTCTCTCTCTCTCTCTCTCTCTCTCTCTCTCTCTCCATCCCTCTCAGAGAGGAACGACACAGCCGCATTGACATTTCCCGCTACATGCCCCGTAGACACGGCCCAGTGTTTCGCTCCAACACCTCCCCTCCCTTCCTTCCTCCCCCCCCTCCCTCCCTCCCTCGCTCGCCAGGGTTAAGGAAAAGCAGAAATTAGCCCCAGACCTCTCGGAGGTGATCGGTATCAAATTGCTGCAAAAATGGAAATGCCAATAAAATTGACGGCTATGTCTTTTTCTCTCCTATTTTTCCTTCCAGGCGTTGTCGGCGCTACTAGGTCAGATTTAAGTAAGAACATGTAGGGAAAGAGGTGTTCATCATTAAGCAACCGAAAGGGAGGGATGGATGTAGCTTTTTGGACCGTGCCATCTTTCTTTCTACATCCCCTTTCAATACCTCCCTCTATTCGTCTATGTCTCTCCTCCCTCTGTTTTCTATCTTGACACGTTTTTCTCTTCTCCGTCACTTTTCTCTACCTCTCAGTATTTCACACCTCTCTTAGCTGCTCTTTCCCCCCTCTCTCTCCCTCTTTTCTCTCTCACACGCACACACACACACACTAGCACACACACACTTTCCCCCCCATCCCTCTGCCTTGATACCCTGCATTTGCTTCTGTTTTCCTAACTCGCATGGGACGAGCCCCTGGGTTTGTTATTGTAGGCTTTGCTGAACATGAGCCGGTCTTTACACCGGATTGAGAGCATTTGCTTCCAATGAAAATCTGGTTTTAGATTACAGCAGCCGTACTCTGCTGTGGCTCCGTCCACTCCACCCCCAACCCCCACGCCTCCACCCGGCCTCACTGTCAGGAGGCAGGGATGGAGGGGTTTGTTTGGCCTGAAACAGTAGGCAGAACAAACCAACTTGTTAAGCCCGGGCTGCTTTTAGCTCTGGCTAATGATGTAATCAAAACTTGACCATGTAAGTGTGTGTTTTTGTACGTGACAGTGTAGAGCGGGTGGAGGGAGGGGGGGTTGGGAAGTAGATTTGTGTGTGTGTGTGTACGCGGAGAGTGTGCATGCGTGCATGCGTTTCGATGTTTGCGTACCAAACATGCGTAACATGAGTCACACAACCAGGTTTATCTCAACAATTTCCTCATGTAATATATTCTAACTACATCAGCCTAAGCCTGTAATTTTCAGCTAAAAAGACTCTCCAATATTAGGGTATCTTATCCGTGGGGCGAGCAGTCACAGAGAGTGACTGACTGCTTGCTGTAGTGTTTTATATGGAATGGAAAGAGCCTGGTTCGCCCGCCTAATGGTGTATATAATTCAGGTGCCCTCAAGGCATGCTTTCAGGAATTCTTTTGCCTGAGGTAATGGGGAGCAAAGGCCTAGGTTTTAGGCCCTTGATTATTCCATTGATGCGCCAGGCTGGAAAAAAGTCTTCTCCAAACGGATTAGCGCCAACATCCCCATTAATTATCGATGAGTCGGGGTTTAGGTGTAGCTAGGTAGTCTAGCGTCGCCTAGCAAGTTAGCGAGCTAGCGATGCGCTAGGGAAGTGAGGAGTGTTAGAATGCAGTTATCTACCCGGGTGCAGCGAATAGAGCCACAGCTTTAGAAGTGCTTTGTGTGTAATCAATAAATAACTGGATCCAATTCCGCGCCCTGCTTTAGCTTTTTTTCCTCTTCTTCTTATTCTGCCGCCTGAGAAATGCGGGCGGGACAAAAGTGAGTTATCCGCCATAGAAATTTCCACCGCTGTGGGTGCTACTTGTTTACTCCACTCATGTTTCTTTTATGATTATCTTTTTCATAGAGGGTGGCTCCTTTGGAACGGGCTTGCATTTTTGAATAATGATAATAACAATTAGGAGGGAGGCTTTTCATGGCAGCGGTTGCATTTCAGTCTTTTCCACTGGCGCTGTATAGAACGCGTACAATAATTGGAGGCTCTGAATAAGTGCTCTCTGTGTGCATTTGTATGCATGTTTGAATGCAGAGTAGAACCCTATGAGCCTCCTCCTTGCTCTCCCCCAGCGCCCAAACACTCTAAGCTGTCTCTTTTCTCCCCTTAGGTGAGGTTAACTGCCCTTAATGGAAACTTATCAAGACCCTACAGGTGGCTGTAAGCAGCCATGATGCTATTGTTATGAAAAGCAGCTAGTTTTTTTTGCGCTGTTTGCGCTCCTTAACACTTTTTTTTTACCCTTTTGCCTTTTATCTGCACCACCTTCCCCCCCTTCCCTTTGTAGTGCCGTGTAGCTCCTCCACCTGAGGTAAAATGGTAGAATGCGCAGGGGTGAGCTTCAATAACTGTTTCCCCCCAGGATAATAAAGACTAAATCTCTCTGTCATTTTCGATTCTGCGCTGGGTTGGATAGAAGAGTGGGGAAATGCGACCTTACAAGTCCTTTGTGCGCCTCTCTCTCTAGGAGATGCAGAGCTCCCTGTGTTTGCGAGCCCTGGCAAATGAAAGGCGGGTTATTTATAAAGTATTAAAAATGAATGGATTCTTGAGGTGCTGTTCTCTAGCCATTCTCTGGCGGCCATTGTTGTTTTGCTACCCACCTTCTGCGCATACAAAGCTGCTCTTCAATTTCTCAAATCACATTAATGCCTTTTGAACCCTGAATATAGAGTGAATCCAGGAAGTAAACAAGCCGTTTTTCTAATCTCTGTGGTCACTTCCTGTTTCCCTTGTCATGTGACAGGTGATGGACTGGACAACAGTGTGGCATCCCCCAGCACAGGAGATGACGATGACCCGGATAAAGAGAAGAAGCGTAATAAGAAAAGAGGCATCTTTCCTAAAGTGGCCACGAACATCATGAGGGCTTGGCTTTTTCAGCATCTAACGGTGAGCACAAATACAAAGTCTCTTGGTCGCTCGTCTGTCTGTGTCACAAAATATCTCCCTTCTATTCAGATATCTACTATATGTCGCCTGTCACACATGAACACACACAATGTGCAAAGCATATGTACACATGCAAACCATAGCTTAAAGCACAGACGCACACACATATTTCCCATTGTGCATACACACACTCCAAATTGATCTCTTACTCCCCCCCCACACACACACACACACATGCTAGACCCTCTCAGCCACAATGTCTCCCGGCTCGTACCACACACTTCAAAGACACAGGGCTGTGTAATCTAGGGGTGATCTAGGCAGACTGTGCTCTCACTCGTCATCTGGTGAAACTGGATAAGCTTGAAGCCAACAAGCTGAAGACGTTGTAGATAGATGAACTTTATTACGAGCAAAATCGGACACTATTTTTCAGAAGGACAGGATTCCAGGGGGGGTTTAGCTAACAGCTGTTTTATAATCAGCAAGGGGTTTGGGTCACTATTATGTGAAGCTAATAGCCAATAATAGTGGGGGTAATGATGTAACAATGTTTATCACAGATGTATGAACATTGTAAATTCTAAATTGGAGCCCCCTTGTAGAAATACAACCCTCATGTCCAAGCACCTCCCAACCCAAGGACAAATCTCTTGGGAGTTTGTCTTAGCCAACTTTTCAAAGAATGATCTCCCGTGACATTCTTCTAGACATTGGCCGCAAGTGGTTAGCCTAGCCTACCTAGCCTACCTAGCCTAGCTCCAAGGCACTGCGCTTCCCTCCACCTGTGACAATAGACAGTGGGCCTCATTGATGTGGTGGCTCGGATCCCACAGCTTTGATGGTCCTCTTAGTTTCTCTATTTCTCTCACCACAAAGCAATATGAGCTCAACGGGCGGAGGAGAAAACCACTTATCTTCATATATCAACAGCCATGGCTTTGTGGAGTATATGATAAAGACCTTCTGGTGAAGTAGCTGTTGTTTTGAATTTCACATGTCAGGAAGGAGTAGTTTGGTGGTACGAAGCAGTGTGTGGCTGTGGGATCGCAGGGAAGCCGATTGCGTGTGTGAAAGTCCGACTTGAACGTTTGCGTTTCAATTCGTTTCTTGCTCAGTAGCAACACGGCCTGTTGTTTTGTAAATATTAGGACGCAATGTGTTTTCAAGCATGTTCAAACAGTTTGACCAAACACACTCATACGCACCCATGTCTCACACATGTGATACATATAATCTGTCCCTCAGAAACCAACTCCTTCCCAAATAACACACCCCAATCAGTCACTCTCTGACCTCCCTTTCAACCCCACCCAACCGACCAAATCTTCAGGGGCCTCAGAGGAAAGGTGCTGGAAACAAAGTCTGCTTTGCATGCACACATCCTGTCTGTGGAAGTCTGTGCATGTACAAACCCGCGCAAAACATCCACACACACGCGCGCACACACACACGCACACACACACACACACACACACACACACACACACACACACACACATACAGAGAAAGGGAGAGTGGGAGGGAGGCCTACTTAGGGAGAGACAGGAATAAGAAACAGGCAAATTCCCTCTCTTTCTCTTGGTGCCTTGGGTGTGCGATGTAACCAAAATCAGCTGCCTTTTCACTGCCTGGGAGAGAGAGTGCGAGGAGCGCGGCCTGGTCTCTGGAAGACAGACACAATGGCGGTTAGCTTTTAGCGACCGCGTCACCTCTACACGCACTTATCCTGGGATTGTCAGAATGCAACACAGAATAGCGCGGGGAGGGAGCGGAACGCGGCAAGAGGCATCGCCACCATGTTTGTGCCCCGCTGTTCTTTGCCCTCCCACTTAGTGCCCGCTAGAGAGCTACGATTGTGCTGGAGCGGAAGGGGAAGGTGGGTGGCAGGCAAGGCTGCAGCCTCTCCGTCGGGATCGCTGGTGGGAGGAGAAGAAGCGAGCGGAGGGAGGGATGAAGGGATTTATGGAGCGATAAAGGGATAGAGCGCACACCATATGAAATCCCCCTCCGTACACCGGTTGACCGTCATATAAATGTGGTCCCGCGGCTCCCCCTCGCTCCGCTCTCCCTCTCTTCCCCGCGCTCCCTGCGACGGCGCGGTCCCGTTGCCAATCAGGGGGCGTCTGCGCGGCGAGGGCCACGGGAGAACTTTTGCCAGACCGAGACGCGTTGGCGATGAGGCGATTGACTTTAAAGTTCGCCGCTCGTGGGCGTCTAGCCATGCAGCAATGTGACAAAATGGTAAACATGGTGATGGAGAAAGGAAACCAACCCCCCCCCCACCATCCCACCATCTCACCCTTGTCTCCTCCTTTGTTTGTTTCTGTTTATTGGAACCAAAATCGAATGATTGGGCCACGGCGTCCGGGTGGGGAAATGCGGAGAACATTTCTCCGTTTCTTCTCTTCCATCTCTGTGTAATTGGAATCTCTTTTTTTCTTCCCCTCTGTCCCTCCCTCTCTCCTTCTTTCTCTTAACCCCTGATTTCCACCCTCTCCTCACAAATGGTATTTTCTTGTTTAATTTAACAAGAAATGAGTAGTAAATGAAAGCTCAGGCCCCAAATCCCCAGCGCGCCCTGTGCTCTGCTCCCCGTTCCCCAATGGAAAGGCAATTTGTGAAATTATGTGATGGAGTAATTAGATGGAATTCAGACCCCCCCTTCAGATTGTTGCCATGCAGACGTGGGGGTTGGCGTGGGGGAGCATGTTGGCTGGCCTGTGTGTGTGTGTGGTGTGTGAGTGGATGTGTGTGCGAGGGGAAGGACGAGGGGGCTGTTGGCGTTTGGAGTGTTAGCATCGCCATATTAGCCTGGCATCCACACATAGAGACTCTCTCCTCCCCTCCTATTTGTACACAGAACCATCGGAGCGATGGGGAGCCGCGATCGCAGCTCGTAAAAAAAAACAAAACCGCAAAACTCCTCCACCAGCACTGCCTCCCGAACCCTAAAACCCCCTTCTATAAAGAAGAAAAATAAGAATATAAAAAAAAGTCTACTGGAAGGCATAATTCCCCCCGTTAATGCAATTAGGGGCTAATTTAGCTACCCGCGCACACAGATGTAGCCTTTTTGGGAGAGTGCGTTTTCCCTCTGGAAGCGTTTTTTACACATCACCGTGCAGCAGGGGTTTTTGAGCAGAAACAGGTGTGAAAAGCGATATAATTCATTTTTGCACTGGCAGGGGTGAGACGGCTCTCACGGAGGGGTCCTGGGTCTAACAGGAATCCAGAGGCAGAGTGAGAAAAGGAGGGCTACGGGTCTGAGGTGGGAGATGGGACTGGCTGTTGCTCTCCTAATAACTCATTTAGAGTCTGTGTAAAATATTTATTTTAGTGCTGGTGGTTGATACCTCTCTGGAGGGAGGGTCATCTTGTTCTGCTTTAAACTCTTAAAGAAACAATAGCGTGTTTTTTTTACTCCTGGTAGCTATTTCAAATTCTTGTAGCAATGGTTCTGACTTTATACAGCTCAAACTCAAATGAAACATGTAACTTGGTTCATAAAGGTCAATTCGGAAGGAGTTTTGGGAAAGTTTTGTGGTATAAGCAAGTGGCGTAGCAGTGTAAAGAAACAAGTTGTGGCCATTTTGAGTCTTTCTAAGATGGCTGATGGTGTTTATACTGTCAGTGGGAGCTGGGCACTGGTTAGCAAAGAGAGCCTTCCATGAATGGCCTCATCCAAACAAGAAAAAAAGAAAAGCTTTCGAGGTCAAAGTTCCTCTGGGCTGCAGATGCCATTAGTCATCGACTGTTTATTGCCGGAGCCCCAAGATGTCAGCGCTCTGGTCACCCACTGCAACCTCGGCTCACCACGGTAACCCAGACCTAGTGGGATATGATTCTGTGGGACCTTGCCCTCACAAGGAAGCTTTCATGGTGCCCAAAACCTCAAGAGACCTAACTTCCTTATATGTAGACAAATTCAAGGAGGAAAGTTTCTTAAAGGTCAAAATGGCATCAACAAAAGAAAGGACATTATAAATACATGAATCCGATTAGGAGAATGAATTGATTTTAACCATCTGACCGCGTATTGTGTTTAGTATTTCATTCATGAATGTATAACAGGAGCAAAAAAAGTCCATTCACGTTGATATAGAAATGTAATTGTGTGGTCCGTGTGGCCTGAGGTCTCTGATTAAGCCTTAATTCTGCCTAAGAGGCAGTCAGATTCTGAGGCGCCACCAAATTAAGATCTAAAAAAGATCCCGTCCCCGCATGCACCAAGGTTGCCCTGACTTGGCACTTCAGTGCGACCGGCGAGAGACAGATTCAGAGAAAGAAGTATATTTAATTTAAACAGCATTTCATCTCTATTTATTTTAATCCACTTTTACCGGAGCCTGACGTTTTTCGTGACATTCCGTTTGGTCCTCTCGGTTGTTTTCGGGACTTTTGTTGGATTGGTCCGTTTGAGCGCGGGGCACTTTGGGAGCCAAGCATTGACCTCACCTCCCATTGTAGTGGTGGGTGTCAAAGAGGTGGCAGCTGAGTCAACCCCCCCTGCCCTGTAACACACACACACAGCCACCCCATCCAAACCCCCCCAAGTCCCACACCTTGTAATGAAAACATCATCAATTACCCTTCTTGACAGGCCCCCGGGACGACAGCAGACAGCGTTCTTTAGAGGCTTCTCTTTGTGGACTGACCCCCCATACACACACACACACACGCAGTGTTCCACAGATCATCCGTGTATTTGTGTGTGTGTGTGTGTGGATTGCATGTATTAATCGCCGCTGACCAGATCTTGTGCAGTATGGTGGACACGGTGAGAAGGGGATAGCCAGACCAGCCCATCTGGTAAAGGCGAGGGGGGTGGTGGGTGGGGTATCGGGGGTGATGGTAGAGTCCGTATGGTCAGGGCAGAGGGAGGCTGTCACTCCTGACATGGAGCCTTGAAAGGCCATCTGTGTCATGATGGATGGATGGATGGGTGCATGGATGAAGGGATAAAGAGGAAGATGGATAGGCGCAGGAACCAGTTTCCCCGGGGACTTTTCCCCCCCCTGGTCCGGCCGCCTCGTATCTCTTCTGGTCTCTTTGAATCTCGTTCTCTCTTTCTTGTTCGCTCGGTTTCTCCAGTTCCTCCATGTATCGTTCTCTCTCTCCCTTTAATGGCCCTTAAGGGCAGTTAACTTTTAATTCATGCTACCTTTGACCCTTCTCAAGATGTCTGCCAGAGACCAGGAGAGCAAGGTCTGTTTCTTGGTGTGTGTGTGTGTGTGTGTGTGTGCTACCTGCGTATGTTAGTGCCTGTGTGGGAGCCTAGGATGTGTGTGTGTGTGTGTGTCAAGAGAGTCCAATTTACTTGAGAATGTGAGAACTTTACAAACCTTCAAGGTCGGTCAGTAGGGCTGGAAGGGATCAACAGTTGCCAGGTTCACAACATTGCCCCCTTTCTAGACATCCAGAATGACCCCCTAGCCCGTATTCATGCTCTCCTGGGCACTGACTCGTGTGAATGGTTCGGATCTGATGGGAATTTTACACTGGTCCATCAAAGGGTCAAGTGTCTATGTAAGAGTCTAACCGTATCGTGACTGATGTGGGGGGCTGGACCTTGATACTGAACCGGGCACGTCCTCCCTCCTCCTTCTCTCGCTCCGTGATGTCCTCCCTCCCCGTCACCTCGCTGCACTCGGGCGACAAACCGCCGTGACCTGCGGTTTCATCGTTGTGCGCCAGACCCCCGGCCACGGCTCGACGCGAGAGATGCGCATCGCGCTGGTATTCGTTTTCATTATCAACTGGATGTGAGAGAGTGGCTGTGTGCGTCTGTGTGTGTGTCTGGCTGGGAGGGAGGGAGTGGACGTAGGCCCTGTCCCCTTCCATGTGTGAAAACGCTCCCGGGTTGTCTCTCTGCTAATCAGTTCGCGTTGATCTGCAAATCCCAATAAAAAGGTTCACGCACGGCCTTGGGCCAGTACACACACACACCCCCCCCCCGCAAACACGCACACATATGTATGTATATACAAATATATATATATATACACATACAGGCATAACTTATCACACGCACACAGAATGATAGCTGCATGCACCGACATGCACTCCAAAGTGTGCTCTCATGGACTCATGTGTTTGCGCGCACACGAATAACGACATCTGTGCCCGGGTCGGGCGTGGAGTTCCCCACTGTCACTGTGGTATTTATTGGAGTGTGTGCGGTAGGTTGATGAGCAAAGAGAAGAGTCAGGGAAAAATGCTGTCACAGGCTGCGGTTAGCTCAATGGAGCCCTTTCCATTCAGTTCCATTTCCATTCCTAGCCTCCAGCACTCCCCTCTGTAGGGCCACAGTGTAGCATCCTCATTGTCACAAAAACAGAATTAGCTTTAGCCTGCTACTTATTATGCATCCTAGTCATATTTAGTATAACAGCTAGCGTCATAGCCAGTGAAAGGCTAGCTAGAATAAGTGGCTAACACTGGTAAGTGAAAAATCCCATCAGTGTTAGCCATTAGCCTTTAGCCATCATCCACTGGCTGGATCTGTGCTGTGAGCCAAAGAGCTCTGGGATCTTTCCGGTTCGAGTCAGCAGCTCAATACCTTTTATTTACAGAGGCTGCAGAACCTACTCTGCCCTAGATACACTCCGTGTCTGTGTGTGTGTGTGCGTTCATGTGTGTGTTATTGTGTGTGTGCATGTGTGTTTCTGTGTGCGCATGTCTGCTAGTATGGGTTTGTACATGTGTGTGTGTGTTTGTGCATGGATGTGTGTGTGTGTTCGTCTGTGTATGTGTATCTGCATATGTGTGTATGTGTGCACATTTGTGTCTTTGTCTCCATGTGTCTCTGTGGCTGTGTATGCCTGATGGATTCTATGGCAGTGCCGTTGCGGTAATCAGTTTGCACGTCGGCTGAACTAATTTATCAATTCAGTTCCTCCCACTTGTAATCTCGCCCAAGCGTGCTGTTCCAAGCCCTGCAAGCTCTCCCACCTCCCCCCTCTCTCTCTCTCTCTCTCTCTCTCTCTCTGTCTATCTCTCTCTGTCTCTCTCTCTCTCTCTCTCTCTCTGTCTCTCTCTTTCTCTCAGTCTGTCTCTCACCCTTTGGGTTCTTGTTTGTTGTCAGAAAGAACATCGAAAGCCAGTCGCATCAATGTAGCTGAATTCTTGTGCTTTTTAAAATATGTTTTTCGACATCATGCTGTCCATTTGGCAGTTCTGTGTTTCTTCTAAGCACTAGCTAAACCAAGTCTGTGATAGATACAAGATGTAATGTACTGGCTGCAAGTGTGGTGGTAAATATTTATAGATGCATTCAATAGTTCTTAGGCACGATGTTTTGCATTATGTGCCATATAGGCTAATGGTAGCTAAGGCTGTGACGGCAGTGTGTTTGTGGGTAGAGGAACATAAGCAGGTGGTGTGTTTAGTATATACCAGCTGATCCTAGGTATCCCTGTGGAGGCTGGGGGACTGTGTGTCTGTGTGTGCGTGTCTGTGTGTGTGTGTGTGCGTGTCTGTGTGTGTGTGTGCGTGTGTGTGTGTGTGTGCTTGCCCAGTGGAGTGTGAAGGATTCTACCTACTGAACCAGGTGGTAAACCCAGACAGGCAAAGTGCAACTGTAGTGTGAGATTGAGAGCTAAGGGCTTGATAGATACTGTATGTTAGCAGGGCTCTCTCACCATTTCAATTCCATTTCTGTCTTATTTATGCTCTCTCGTCTTTCTCGCCAGTTGTCGGCTCTTTCGTCTCCCCAGTGTCCTGTCTATATCTCCCTCTCCGTCCCTGTCTCTTGTATCTACCACAGGCCTCTCTCACTCACATGCTTTTCCCTCTCTCCGTTTCTCACCCAGGTTTACCCAATCCCCTCTCTCTCTCTCTCTCTCGATCTCTCTCTCTCTCTCTCTCTCTCTTCCCCTCTCTCTCTCTCTCTCTCTCTCTCTCACCCTCTCATCTCTCTCTCTCTCTCTCTCTCTCTCTCTCTCTCTCCATCCCTCCCTGAGTGGATGGTGCCGGGCTGTAGCAACGGCAGCAGGGGTGGTGGGGGGTGAAGTGGTGGTGGAGAGACTGAGGGTGCTGCTCACATGTTTGTTACGACAGATTAAGTCATTGATTTGTAAAAGCGGTTCACTGATGGGGAAGACCCTCCTCTGTCGATGGAGAGAACGCATAGGCAGGGTGGCGGAGGCTGGAAGGGATGGAGGAAGAAGGGAAGGAAGGAAGGGAGGGAGGTTGGAAAGGAGGGAGCGAGGGAGGGTGTTTGAGAAAGAGAGGCGTAGGGGGAGAGGTGAAGACAGAGAGATGGGGATCCTGTGGGTGGTGAGAGAGGAACGGGCAAAGATAGAGGTGGGAAGGAGAGAGAAAGAGAGAGGGAGGGAGAAAGAGGGAGAGCGAGCGCGAGAGAGAGAGAGAGAGAGAGAGAGAGAGAGGGGCGAGGTGGAGACGATTATTGACTGAGAAGGAAAGAGAGATGTCAAGGGGAAAACGTATAGAGGCTGATGGGAGGCACCGTGGAGAGAGAGAGGGAGAGAGAGAGAGCTTCATCTTTCAATAGCATCGCTTTGCTCCCGTGTCCTCTTTCTTTTATCTCTGCCGCGCCGCGAGCATAAGGCAGCAATTGTGAAATACCTTTACCTACTTTCAACGTTCTCCCAACCATACCCAGGGTCCTTTCACCCCCTGGGGCTCCGGCAAGTTCCTAATTAAAACGATGGGGGCAAAAGGGTAATTATGATAATAACATAATAATATCGCCTGGGTTATTAGAACGTTCTGTGGTCCCCAAATTACTTCCTTGGAGGGTCAGATTTCAGTGGCATTAAGTAAAGTCGAATTTCCTTGAAAGTCAAGCAGAAATGGACCAGATTCCAACTTAGGTCAAGGTGTAATGTGGTAATCTGATTCTTTCTTTTGTGTTTTATGGTGGGCAAGTCCTAAAATAAATACCCCCACACCCTTCTTCTCAAGCCCAATTTAGTCAAAGAGGGTTGGGTTGTGGGTAGGATGTGTAGCCAGCCATGTCTTAATAGACCTTTGTGTTTAGCGCTGCTCTGCATCCTCTGCTCTCTTGACGATCACCAAAACAACAATTAGTTTCCTACTTAGCCATGTGGCAGCCCAGTTTACTGTGTGCCTAGTTAGCGGTTGTATTTCAGATAGCATTAGCTTCAGCGCTCCAGCCCAGGGGTGGGGGGGGAGCATCCCACGGCCTCTGCCCAGCCGGCGGTGCTACCTGCCTGAGATGCGGCGTTGTGAGTCCCCCTCCCTAGCCCCCCTGCCCTGGGGCAGTCCACCTCCAGCTGCGGCCATCGTTCAGTGCACTGCGTGGTGCGAGCCCCCAATTGCTTTGGAGTGCCTCCCTTCGCTCAAATAGGCGGTAATTACAGGCTTAAAGAGGTTTAGTGGGCCAGCAAACGACATAATCACCCCCTGAATTAGCCCCCGCTCATCAGCCGCAGTCCAGCGAACACCGCTAACGCTAGCTAGCATGCTACACCCCCCCCCTCCCCTGTCTACCAGCCATTATTTCACAGAGGAGGAACAGCAGCAGGTGTTGTGCCACATCCGGCCCCCCCTTAGCAAATGTGGCTCCCTCCCTCTGCCCAGTGGAGGCATTGGCCTGATGCACCCTCGATTTGGGGGGAGAATGTGCTTGGCTGAGCATAAGCGGCAGTGCCTTGACGTACAGGATGTAGACACGCCCAGTGCTATGAATCATGTAGATGGTATGAACTGCAACACATTGATGGTTTGGATGTGGGCTCAAACATAGTCAAAGGTATAGCCTGATGTGCACACACCTGGTAGAAGGACGCATCACTGAGATAACTGACTCTGCAAACCTACTGTAAACAAATATACACTCATGCTGTACCTATACAATCCCATGCAAAGAACACTGTAACGCCCCAAACTGAAAAGTGGTCCTCCAATCTATTATGATCATACTAATGACTGCTACAACCGTTGCTGTCTAATCCACTTCATATTACAGATTTGATTACATCTTTTTCATCCTGTACTGCCAAGCACCCAACTAACACGAGTTATCAGATCCCCATAGGCAAAAACACTGTGCAATTCTCCTTAAACCAACAAAAGCTGTTTTTCATGCAGGGAAAATTCTCATTAAAGGATGAGCAAAAACTGAATCCATCTGTTCTTTTTGTTCTTCTTCTTTATCTCCGGGATGATCGAAAAGGGCTGTTTTGAGGAGGGAAATTCTGCCGTATTCCTGGTGTGTCGAACAGGGCTTTCGAAAAAAGGCTGCTTGAATAATTCATGCTAAGGCTTTGTGTTGGTTTAGTTAGCTCGTTGTGAACTTCGGGGTAAAGCGTTCTCCATGAAAGAAGTAGCTTTTCCCCACGTACATCTCTGTTATGATGGGAAGCTAGCAAAGACTCTGGTTAGGGCAATCTGAAACTCCTCGCCGTTTGGCGTCTTTCAAGATATTCGTTCGTTATCCTTTTTTTTCATTTGTTTTTGTTTGAGTTGCCTGTTTCGATGAAACTGGGTTACGAGAGCTTTGTTTTGTTTTCTTCTTTCTTTCACACTTTCTTTTTTTGTTGTTGCTCCTTTTCGTATTGTTTCACTCCTTCTGAAGCTCCCTTGGTTCCCGCTCCCTAATGAAGTCAAAGGGATCTGTGTTTGTGCCACCTACACAGAAAAGGAATTTGAAATGGCATCAGTCTCACTGCTCTGCATGAATACACACACATAGTCTGTCTCTCTCTCTCTCTCTCTCTCTGTCTTATTTTGCCAGTAACAGAACTGAAGATGACAGCCTTATCATACTAGCAACAGGCTTCCAACTGGGCTTTGTAGTCATTCTCATCCCAAGTTTGGAGGCCTGACCCTTTGCCGTTTGTCCCTTCCAAATATCTGATGTGTGTTTGTGTGTGTCTATGACTTGCTCTCTGATACTCTGATGCCCTCCCGTCCAGAAAGGCCCCCGGATTAGCCTTCAGGCATTCCTGATAGGCAGCTTGGTTTCCACAGAGATTAGGGCCTCAAAAGCACTTGATGCTGGACAGTGGATCGAGGCAGTCCCCGCTAACCTGCACATGCTCAGTAGTGATCACCAAAGGGCTTATAAACAGGAGTGTTTAAAGGTGACAGTAATTTAATTATACACATTTGACCAACGACTTGTTAAGAGGCAGTCAAAAAGAGCTTGTCTCCTGTAGGGACTTACTGTATGTCGTGCTGTGTTGACACATACGAACCAACACTTTTCCATTCATCTTTAGAGGAACGTCCCATTATAATCTGTCCTTTCCTAGCTGTACATCTTTGGCTCTGTATCCCCATCAGTCTCCTTGTTAAACGGAGAGTCGTGTTTTCCCCATACAGTCATCTCATGAAGCTAATCAAGTGCGGAAAGCCTTTTTAATGGGAATCACACAGACTAGAAATGTTGCCTTAAATAGACATACAATGATAAGAGCACAAGGCTAAGACTGCAGAGGAACATCTGAAGAGGGGTTGTAATTAATTGGTTAAATAGGACATAGAGACAGAGGGAGAGACGGGGAATGAGAGATAGAAATAAAGCGATTGAGAGAGTGACATGAAGAAGATGTATAGAGAGAGTGGGACATACAGTATGATTAGAGAGGGATAGAAATGGAAAGACAACATTTAAAGATGGAGAGAAAAAGAAACCGAGAGAGAGATACGATAGCGATAGCCACGATACGCCCCGGCGGGTTCATTGTCTATGTACAGCGAAACACTCGGCACATAAACAGAGAGAGGAAGGGAAAGAGAGAGAGAGGAGAGAGAGAGAGCGAGCGAGCGAGAAGCAGAATAGGAGAGAGAGCGGGTAAGAGAGGCTCTCTTTTGCTGAGCAGGCAAGATGAAGGGTAGGGAGAGAGAGAGAAAAAAAGAAGTAACCAGATAAAAGGAACTTCCTAAATAGTCCTCCCCTCACAGTGAACCGGAGCATCCTAGTGCCGATAAGACAGACCGGCTGGAGTTTCTCCAGACCTCCTCCCTCTTTTTCTCCTTCCTTCCAGCATCTTCCCTCCCTCTATCTCCCCCTCAGAGTGCAGAGCAGATAAACCTTTGGAATAGGAGAGTACAGGATGCGTGCGTGCGTCAGTCGTCCTAGGTAAAATGTCCCGGGCTTAAGTGATATGTTTGGATCAGACGATCTACTCTCTCATCCTCACCCTCTGTGTCCTTGGGTTAGGAAACCAGCGAGCACAATCATTTCCAAATGCTTTGGACAGAAAGCTGCTTTTGTCCTCGGTTGAACTTAACTCGGTCCCAGTCACGGTTTTCACAATGATGCGTCAGCCCACGTTAGACCAGAGCCAGTGTCCTGGACCAGGGCTAGGACAGCGGGGAGGAGTAGGTCTTTTCTCTTTAGCTTTTATCTCTCATGATAGGACCGGCTCCAAATAACTCCCTCCCAACCCCCTTCCTCCTCTCTACCTCCCCTCGTCTTGTTCTCGTCCGTGGGGGTCAGGGAGGAAGACAGCGAGACAGGGAGGGAGGGTTACAGATCCTCTGTGTGCTCATGCACACGCGCACAAGCACACACGCACACTCGGCCCCGAGATAAGATACATAGCCGGGGCGAAAAGCAAAAAGCATTGCTCTCTTGGCAGCAACCCGTGCAGAGGAGCGGGGTGGAAATTCTCATGAAAGGAGTCGTATATTTGGACAAGACATATCATTAAGATAGGCGGAGGGAAGAAGGGAGGCTGCAGGGAGGGAGGGAGTGAAGGAGGGAGGGAGGGATGCGACGAAACTTTCCATCTGGTCTTTAAACATGTTATTGCTTTTTCTCACAAAGGGCTTTCTCTCACCCCCTGAGCCAAAGCCAAAGGCGATTAAAAAGACCAACATCTCTCTCAGACATTATTAAAACTGGCTTGCTGTCAACCAGGACCTAAATCACAATGTTTTGACAGATAGGAGCTAATTTGGTGGTTGTGAAAGCCGGACACAAAACACTTTCATACTGTCAGTGTGCTTCTCCGGGAAAACTTTGTACTGATGCCCTAGAGTTTAGTTTTGGATTGGTGTTGACACATTGAATATTTCCTAAAGTCATGAGCAACTCGTCATTATATTGATGTGTGTACGTGTGATTGCTTATGTATGTAAGAGTGTGCATGCATGTGTGCGAGTGAGTGTGTGGGAAGTCCGGACAGTAGAACAGACTGTGTTTGTGTCGCGCTATCGCCGCTGGCATGACGGCCTTCCCCTGTGTTGTCACGAGGCGGTCATTCCTCCTTCCCCTTCATTCACACCACACACACACACACACACACATACATATGAGGTAAAATGGACATGCAAATTCCTCTCCAACTTTCTAAGCCCACCGACCCAAATCTGTGTTTTGTCCCAAACATATATTTTTGAAGATTATTCTTTTGTTGTCAGTCAAAAACATGATATGACAGCAAAGAGAGAGAGAGAGGTAACAGAAATGGGAACGGAACTACCCGACACACCCGTGATTTGACTAACTTTTGTGTAGTTGTGTGTGTGTGTGCGCATTTCAGAGTGTGAGGCCACATGTTTGTTTGATATTGTGTGTGTGTGTGAGTCTAGTGCTCCGAGCTAACTCTCAGAGCGTTTGAGTATCAGATGACTGAGGCCTTTGCTTTGGAATGCTGTTTTCTCACATTCAGAGTCTCTCTCTCTCTCACACACACAGACACACACACGCTTGCGTTCACCGTCTCTCACATATGCATACACAGAGAGCTTTATAACAGCCTTGTATAATTACCCAGGTCCCTGTCTTAAAGAACAAGTGAAGCTCTCACACAGACACACACACACAATTGCTCCCACACATAGTTGAAGACACGAACACAGTATACACACAAGTCACACACGCACGCACACACAGGACATACACAAAGAGTAGAGTAAATGGAGGGAGAAAAAAATGGGCTCAAATTTGGCCAGAGGCGACAGTGCAATTATAACTTTGTGCATGAAATTAGCCTTACTGTGGTCCCACTCCCCCACAACCTATCACATGAACATGGACCAGGAACGGGAAAACATATCTTTCTTTTTCTCTCTCTCTCTCTCTCTCTCTCTCTCTCTCTCTCTCTCTCTCTCTCTCTCTCTCTCTCTCTCTTTATTCTTTCTTTCCCTCTATCCCTGGGTTGCCTCAACATAAAAGGCATTCCGATTCATTACAGCATTAAAAAAAGGAGTAGAGACATAAAAGTGTTGGCGCCTGGATGATTTGACATGTCTGATTATTCATTTAGTGTGTTCCCGTATAACCTACAGCATGTCACAGTAGCGCACAAGGCTCCTTAGAGTTGCCTCCTAGTGCCACTGGTGTTAAGCGTTAAATGCAATCATTAGGGGGGGTTATTCATGCCTGTCCTTCAAGGCCTGTCAGTGGCAGCTCATTGGGGATTGTAGTTCTTTAAGTGGGTGAGACGCCGAACTACAAAAATGGATTTGCTCATCTCTAGGTGAACACACTGTGCCGTTTCTCTGAGTTGCTCACAAGTTTAAGAAATCCCCCTCCTCCCTGAACCTTTCTCCTTCTTCAACCCTTCTACACCAACACACCCCCCCCCCAACCACCCCTGCTATTTTACAGGCTCTGTGTGCCTTGCAGCACAGGCAATGTGTTGTCTAAGTCATGAACAGGACTTTGTCTGTGGCAGACAAGGCTCTCTGCTACCCTTACAAACCCGTCGCTAATATAAATCAACACACTTTCATACTTTCATACGTTGATCCAATTTATCCATTCTATTTATTTAAACAGGTGGGTCGAGTTAAGCCATTTGCGCAGGGTTTGGGGGATGTGTGTGTGTGCTTGTTAACCACTGTTCTGGGGTCAGGGTTGTGATGTCCCTCCCCACAAACTTGGAGTCGTCGGTTCGAGGGCTTTGGGGGGGGGAAAGCTGACGCTAGATTTGGGACCATGAGTTACCCAGCCTTGGCTCGAAACGAGAACGATTGAATCAAATATCAAATCCGAAACGGAGACCCTCCCTCGTTCACCTTGCGTCGCGCACAGCGGGGGATTAGAGGGGAGAGAGGGGAAAACCAGAAGAACTGTTCAATCCTTTGTCTGTGTTTCCGCGACGTCTCCTCCCGTGCGTGTGTGTGTGTGTGTGTGTGTGGGTGGGTGCGTAAGTGTATCCGTGCGTGTGTAGCCCCCTTCTCCCACGTTTGCATGCAGAGTGACGTGGCATGAAGGAGATGTCGTCTGGAATACGTTTGTGGAAGGAGGTCACTAATTACTGTTGCTGTTTCTCCACTTCACTTCACTTTCTAATTGGCTTGGCTTTTTGGCTGCCATTAATTACAAAATTTCATATTCCATTAATGATTGGAGAGGTAGACACACACACACACACACATACACACTCTTTGGCTTCCCTGGCAGTCATTAATAGCTGTATATGTGTCTGAGCAGTCTAATGTGTGTGTGTGTGTGTGTGTGTGTGTGTAGGCTGTGTAGAACTTGTTCTGCCCCTCCTCTCTCTCGAAAAGGCAAATCAGACCTCTTAAACAGCAGCACGACTCGACATGAATGAGTTCACGTTCAGCCTTTCTCATCTTGTCCCTTTCTCTTTCCCTCTTGTTGTTCCTACAGCATCCCTACCCATCAGAAGAGCAGAAGAAACAGCTGGCGCAGGATACAGGACTCACCATCCTTCAAGTGAACAACTGGTAAGTCTGGATTTGGGGGTTGTTTACATGCAGACGGTATTGGTTTGGCCCCCGGCTATCTTGAGTTTCTAATGATTGAAAGTAATACACACACACAACCACGGACGCACGCACACACACTCACTCCCAAAATTGACAGTGAGTCACACACACATACACACACAAACGATCGCTGTCTCCCTCTCACCATTTAGAGAGCCATCTCCACCCAAATCAATCCGCCCAAAGAGAGATCGCCCCGAGTGATTTTCCACTTACGAGACGAAGCCTTAACTCCCCCAAAACATCAGCAGCCAAAACATCAGCGGCCAAAACATCAGCGCCCTGCTTTTAAACTACCAGCACGCATGTTTAATAAATCCTTGATTCAAAAAGCTCACCGACAGAAGTGTGCTATGGGGCAAAACATGATTTGACTCTAATGCTGACCAGCTTGCCTTGTTACAAAAGCTCCTTTTAAACTTAGTTTGGCGGGATATGGGGGCCAACTAGCCTTTAAGTTAGGCTAGCTTGGCTAGGTACAATTTTAAGGCTTCACCTAGTTGCACACCTGCTCTATCAACCCTAAGGTTGCACCATGAGCGGCGCTAACCAGCTTTTTTAATGGATGTTAGCTTGACTTTTGTCATCACAGTATTTAGCATCGTTTCAACCTGAGGTTAGACCGTGGAAAACGGTATGACATGTTATTGGATCTGTATGGCCTTGTGCTGCCTTGTCAGATAGATGGCTATCAGCACATGGTTACTGTTATTAGCCATGGCTAATTAAGGAGGGAAGTGTGGTGCTGGTTGAGAGCGGTTGTTTGATGTGAGGGTTGGAAAGGGAGAAAGCCTTCAAAGTACAAGTGAGGCCAAAGCGTACGCACGTGCTGACTAGGAAATCGGGGTCTCGGGACCCATTCCCATAGCTACACGTGTACACTTCCGTTTAATGATCTCGCACGCACACACACGGGCTACATGGTACGACACACAAGCCCATTTCCCACACAGAGGCTTCAGATTACTTGAGTGCCAGAGAGTACTTTTGTCCAGGGCTACAATTACACCTCTAATCTATTTTGTTGACTACATTTGGTCTTGATGTATCCAACAGTCTTGCATGCTTGTGTTTGTGTGTGTGGGTGTGTGTGTGTGTGTGCGTGTGCAGGCATGCATGTGTGGGCCAGAAAAACAGGGAGGAGGTTAGGGAGCGAGTGGGATACGTTCGCAACATCACTGAGAGCAACGTCATTCACATCAACACAATCCCCAACCGCTGTTCACCGTTGGAACGGAGAAACAGACCATAGCCTATCAGCCTATCCAGATGATTCATTTAGTAGAGCTAAACACACACGCACACACACACAGCTGGACGCAGCCCTCGGACAAGCAGGGATCCCGTCAGGGTTATCAATTCATGTGACCCCTCTGACATCCACGGGGGGATCAATTCTCTCAGCTGAGATCCAGCCAAGCTCAGTGTGTACGTGTGTGCATCTGTGTGTGCCGTATACGCCGTCGCATGAACAGAGGTTCGGTCACTGAAGGCTTACTGTGCATTCTGGGGGTTTTCCTCAGAGGGTGATCGTACTACTCTAGTGAAGCAGACTGTGTGAGAGCAAGGAGCCGAGGGTGGTTAATCTTCAGGGGTTTGTGTGTGTGTGTGCTTGTGTGTACGTGTGTGTGTGTGTGTGTCTCAGAGAGGAACTGGGGGTGGTTAATCTATGGGGTATTAGCTGTTAAACCCTGCATGCTGTGATATCTCTGCCCCCTCACATTTCTTTGTGTGTGCGTGTACGTGTGTGTGTGTGTGTGCACGCTAGTTTGATGGAGAGAGCAATACTGAGTAGAGAAGATAGATGGACAGAGAGAGGAAGCAATAACGAGTACGCCGTAGTGTTCACACGAGAATAGAAATAGCCAATACGGAGACAGAGGGGCCAAGAGGGAGGCACGGGCAGGGACAGGAAGACCGGGAGGGAGAGAGAATATGGACTGGGTTAGGTTAGGGGAGAAGGAACTGTCATTTCATAGGCTCGCTGGTTGCTCTCTCTGGGAAGCCCCCGCCATTGGGTGTCTCCATAGCAACCCCCGGTGATGTTACCTCCTGACCCACTGATTTGGTGAAGGCAATTTCCCTAGCTGTGATTCTGTTTGTCGGAGCAGACACACACACGCGCGCGCGCGCTCACACACACACACACTCCCATATGTGATGAAATCTACCAAATGGCAACATCTTCTTTCAAATATGTCCTGTATGATGTTGCCACAGAAGACATTAAGATAAAGCAGCGCATCGATAAATCCCCTGTGTAAAGTGGATCTTTCAGGCATCCTTTATGCCTTATTGACACATCAGCACAGTTTTTTTCAGAACGCCCGTCATCTAGATATGAAAGGGCTGTGTGCTGTCGTCACGCACACACACACTCACATAGGGTAGACGTGTTAACACACATGTAGGTGTGTAATATTAATGAGAGGCGTGAGCTCGGGTGCAGTAGATTAAATATAAAATGCTAAAGGACGGGTAGGGGAGCAGATCACTCATGAATTATGGGTTTGAAACACAGCACGAGGGAATCCACCACAATCTGAATTTGAATGTTGAATATGTGTGTGTGTGTGTGTGTGTTGGGGGGGGGTGTAACTGTGTGTGTGTTCTACACAGGCCTGCACATTTGAAACATACAGTTATTGGCACACGTTCTCTCTCTCTCTTTCTCTCTTCCTTTCATTCACTCTCTCTGTCTTTCTTCTCTCTCTCTCTCTCTCTCTCTCTCTCTCTCTCTCTCTCTCTCTCTCTCTCGCTCGCTCTCTCTCTCTGTCTCACTGCTTCTCTCTCTCCTCCCCCCCCCCGCCTCTCTCGCTGTCTCTGTATCTCCACCCCTCTTTCTGAGAAGGACTCCATAAAGCTCCAGTGATCTAAAAATCAATGTTCAGGTCATCGGGTTTCCACCGTTGCCCATGCCTCCCTTCCTGCCTACAATTTAATAATGCCCTTAAAGACAGTGTTTAAGCCTCGGCCAGGGATTGTTTTGTCAATAAGGCCCCCCTTTTACGAACGTCTTAAAAGCATAGAGTGTGTGTGCACCCCGCGTGGCCAACGAGTGCCCGGCGCTACTTAGCAGGAACCGTGTTCGCACACACGGCGGATCGGGTTTCCCGAAACGGGGCGAGAGAAAGGAGAGAGAGAGGGAGAGGTGGTTGGATGACTGGCATGCTTCACTTTGTTGACAGCCCCGAAGAAAGAGATGTTGGAACTTGTTCATGGAAAGCTGGGGATGATTGCTTAGCGCGAGGAGATTTTTTGGGAGGGGGGGGGAGTGTGAGTGAGTTTGCGTGTGTGTGTGTGTGTCTGTGTGCATAATTGCCCTGGGCATGTGTCTTTTGGCAGTGTGTCTTTGGTAACGAAGTAAAATGGCACCTTTGACCTACTTGGTAGGTGGTTCTGGACAGCGTGTGTTTGGGTTTCGAGTCCCAACAGACACAGGGGAGATAGAGCAAGTCTGTACGGTTTTATGTGGCTTTTCACAAAAGCTTTTAAGTGTTTTCATTTTTCTTTCTGCTTTGGTGAGGGTTGTGTGTGTGTGTGTGTGTGTGTGTGCACGCTGAAGGTTTCAGTCCATGCCCTCAAGCTTCTTCCACACACTGTGGCTCTGTCAAGGTGCTTTAGCGTGAACTTCCATGACATTTATACCAAATACCACCACACACACACACACATATACACACACACACACACACACACACACTGGAGCACCATGGACCAAAAACACATACAAGCACTACCTCTATACCTCTATACACACACGTGTGCACACACACACCACACACACACCTTCCACCACATTACCCTTAGATCACATGGACCAAACAAAAGACACATTTAGAATCGAAAGAGGACAGAGATTGGATAGACCTCAGCAGAAGAACACCTATATCCAGAACAGTCATAGTTAGACCAAAGTAATAGAAATGATATGGCATGATCTCATTTCATCTATGGTGCTGGATTTCGTTGCTGGTTTCGATCTGACTCCAGTCAATAATACGATATATCAAGACAGTTTGTTTTGGTGGGTGTGTTGGCATGTGTGGTATT